>JAGPOW010002149.1:26734-98483 GCA_030014935.1 Caiman crocodilus | reverse complement strand
AGGGAAGGGGCATGGAGGGGTATATCAAGGTCCCCATGGTGAGGGAGGAGTGGGGCTGGGACCAGTCTCCAAGTGCTGCCCAGCTGGATCAGGCAGGCACGGGACAGAGCTGCAGCTTGTCCGGGATGGGGGACAATTCTCGCTGCCACGCACCACTTGTCCAGAAGCTGCTTGTCCGACCCTCGCTCACTCATCCAGTGACTCCCGTTACTTGTCCAGGAGGGCATGGGGGGCGTGTGCCCCTGGATCTGTGTAGGGCAGGCTGGGTAGGCTGCAGCTGTACTCGGGGTGAGTGGTGGCGGTGCTAGGAGGGGGGCCATGGAAGGGACCGCAGCCACCCCAAAATTTGCCATAGCCCCCTCCCAGCACTGCCCCAGCCTGCAGCTGCTGCCCACCTGTCCCACCCCACCCTGCACAGATCTGGGGGCACACATCCCTCCCCATGCCCTCCTGGATGAGCAGCAGGAGCAGTGGTGGGAACCGCCAGACGAATGGGCGAGTGCTGGTTGAGTGGCTCCCAGATGAGCTGCATGTAGTGGCAGGAGTCGCACCCCCTAGATGAGCCACAGCTCTGTTCTGCGCCTGTCCCACCCATGCTGGGCAGCGCCTGCCCCAGCCCCACTTCCTCCCTCACTACTGTGCGGGGCGTTGATCTACACCCCCCCACCGGTTCCCACCTCCCTTGTCTTCCACCACAACAGACTTACCAGCTGCATCCAGCTTTCCACGCTGCCAGTCTGTGTTCCTCACTGCCTGCATGCTGCACTGTGGCTGCAGGTATTTATTGGCCACACTAGGCCAATTTTTGACATAGTCAATTTTCTTTATATCGGTGCCGATCCAATACTAAACTGACGTATCGGTGCACCTCTAGCTTTTACCTAGACCATCTTCCACCTCCAGCTTTTCAACCAATATCTTCCTTTTAATCAAGATACAATCTGACATTGTTTCCTAGTAGCTTCCTCCATCTTCTAAAATAAAGAGCTGTCCTTAACCCATACCTGGAGCTCAGACAATCTGTGTCTTTCCATACTGCTTTTCCAAGAGATGTAAATGGTCAGGTTGTAAAACTGGTTTCCAAAACGTGTTTTTCACTGACATGCTTGTGTATTTGTGTTCCCTGGTTTATCAATTAGCAAACAGCAAGTTTTTCCAGGCCCTGTGTGACTGTGGACTATTCCAAATAGATGTGACCATGTAAAGCATTGAGAAGCTGGCAGCAGTCCCATATGAACACACCCCAAAGAACACAGTTAGGAATTCTGGGCACAATCAGGGAATTGCCTCCCAGTTCCTTACTCTGTATGGTCCTCTCAGCCCCACTATGGAAGTAAGGTTTGAAATAATTGAGGAATGATGACTATTTGGGATGCATTAGCCATAGTAAAACTTGAATAAGCATGTACACAGTGAGACACTGATGCCTCGTGAACAAAGACTTAAACACAGCTCTGTAATTTGAGAGATTTCAGAAGTTTTGTCCTGGCCAATAACTTTTTTTTAATCTTTGTGGCTCTATTACTGTGCTTTGGAGAAGTCTTCCCTTGAGGCCATGTCTCTTTTTTGCTGGACGCATTTGTGGTGGTGTTTTCCATGTTTTCTGAGTGGATGGTGCATCTGTCTGAGGAAGCTGCTTCCATTTTGAATTGAAAGAAGAAACACTTGGACTTCTCCCAGTTTGTGGATCTACTTGCCCCTCAGGACATCAGCATGTTCTATATGCATACTGACCAGTCCTGTCTTCCACTTTGGACCATGGAAACCCAAGCAGGTGACTAAGCAGTATTCTTCACTGCTTTTATATAGAACAGTGATTGCCTTTAAAAACCAATGAAGGGCTTGGCTTATATGTCCCATTGGGAATGGGAGGTGATATATATGGTTTAAGGTGCTTGTGCAGAAGAATACAGTGTCTTTTCCACATTGCTACCACTTGCACTTAGGTATAAACACTTCATTTGATATCAGTGCTGGTTCATCTCTGACCCTTTCTACAGGCTTGAATTCTTGTACACAGATTCCTGGTACTTGAATTGTTATTTGGAAAAAGTCGCTGGGAGATCTTTAAGTTCTCCAAGCGCTATCTTTTCATTCAAAGTGATATTATTCTTGGAGCAAAAGGGAACTGAATAAAAACAGACGACCAAATTAAAAAATAACTGTGTAAATCTAAATTGGCGTAACTTTGTGTTACAGCTATAAGACCACATATTTCACTTTTTGCCCACCTACATGTTAGCTGTTGTAGCCTCACTGGTTCTAAAAAAAAATGTACAAGCCTAAAATTAGTCTTAGATTGACTGTGTAATCTGCTTTCCAAGGAGTCAGGAGAGTAAACAGGAGAAGCAGCAAGCAGAGCTGCTCAGAATGCTCTTCAAATCTGAATAAGAGATGTGCATTTCATTATGACACCTACAGGACTAATTTTCTTCTAACTATTTTGCCTAGTTGGTTGTATTTTTTAAACTTTACTTGTAATCTAGCAACTTAGTATGCAGTCCTATAAAATTATATTTGTTTTTGCTTTGATCTTAAACTGATTAATATAGTTCCAGGCTCCTAACATATTAGTAAAGCTTCTAGTTTCTCTTTAGGTGGAAAAAATATATGTTGTGTTGTGAAGATCCACCACACCTTATGCACCCCCTTTTTCAAAATCCCAGATCCACCTATGTCTTCCATTGCAATAGGGATAAAGAGATAAACAAGTCAGAAAATGTCCTGTACATCTGCCCTATGATAGGTGCTAGATAGGTGCTAGATGATATATTTGATGTTCATTAATGAAAAGGGCTAGTGGCTATGTATAGGCAGCCTCTCCCCTTAGTCATTGGTGTCATTTATCCATGGGTTTCAGAGCAGTGTGCCTTTGTTGGGTTACTTACTTCAAGATTTGATTGGAACATCCATCTTGATGTATTTGCATCCAGAACACCATCCACTTATAGTTGCCATTTATTGGAAGAGTAAGTCCAATTTGCTTGAAAGGACTTGAAGGACATTATAAAATGTTATCTAGCGTCATGCTGTTTTTCATGTTGCTGATCTCCAACACAGTCAAGAGTCAGGTGTGTTCAAGCATCTGACTTAAGATTAAAATACTTACTAAATTACTAACACTGCACTGAAAAATCCTGAGTATTTGTACTTCTCAGCAGATGTGCAAAATCAACTGTGTCCTGATTTCTGTGCAGTCCTGAAGTTTGCAGTCCATCTGCTTTTTGAACAGTTACCTGTTAGACTTTGTATTTAGAATGGAGATTGTCATCCTAGACACCAGCTGTTCCAGCTTTGTGAACCCCTGGAATAGGAAGGTCGTATTACTGTTGGCTGGCACAAAGTCCAAACATAAATCTGCCATGGAACCCTTCCATCCTGTACATTCAGAAAGGCAAAATCCTCCTCTTCCTTCTGGGAGTGGACTGCAGGCAACAGAGGTACCTGGAGCAGAGCTGTCTGGCAGGTGTGCTTAGCCTAGTTCTCAAAAGTAATTCAGGCTTTGCAAGGGAAAGACTGTGGATGATGACATTTTGGCTTTCATTTCACCAAAGTGCACTCCATATATATAACATGAAGTCCATTATACCATATTAAGGGATACTTATAAATACTTAGGCAGAGTATCATGTCAGGTTCTCTAAGAAAAACTAAAGAAGTCAGGGGTGGGAGAGATCATAGTAAGGGGTTATTCTTTGTCTTTGGATCCTAATTTGGGTGGGTGAAAGTTCAATGATGCCAAATCTACTGTTTCTTTACGGAGGCATAGCATGTCATCTCTGGGCAGATTAATCCCCGTCAGTTTCTTTTTTAAAATCCCCGATAGGACCTGAAGTGATGCTTCTGCTGATGTAGCACAGGAGCCCTCTGAATGAAGATGTATGTGCAGTAAAAAGTAAAGAGCTGAGCAGTGTCAAGAAAGAGATCGGAGAACTACAAGGATAAATATACAAACTGCTTCTGCAGGTACGGTGATGAAGAAATATTGCAGCACTAGCACGAGTCTCGCTGTGTGGCCCTGCTAGGAGGTGTCAGGTATTCTATATAAAAAGACTGCAAAAGGTGTTGGGTCAGAGATGGGCTCCTGAGGCCACACACAGATGGGAAAGAACCTCAGGGAGGAGCAGTCTATACTTCATATTTTGGTTAAGTTGTATGTTGGAGACTAAAACTGTTCTTAATGAGACTTGGAATGCTTCCTATGTGGGTAAAGGTTCCCCAGCTTGCAGCTTTAGGGAATAATCCAATTTTTCTAATCTCTGCTGAGTCTTTTGAACTGTTGCGTTGCCAACTGTCTTGTTCATTCTGTCTTTTTTGCCATGGTTGTAGAAAGAATCAGTTCTGCCTCTCTTATAGCCAGTCCACAGCAATGGCTTTAGTGGTTATGGAAGTCTTGGTAGCAGTGGATCTTACAAACACTATATCAGCATAGCATCTTCCAGTGACTCCAATGGAAATTGTATGGAAGAAAGATGAGAACCAGTAAGCATGTAACTGATATTACCCAGATACAAGTGGAAGTGCAATAATTACACTGGAATGTTTCATGGCATACAGACACTACACATAGTGAATTATACCATGTAGGTCTCAAGTGTTTGAATAAATATACTTGGGATTCATCCAACATACAAGAATCTTAAAATTGCAGTAGTAACTATTTACCTGACTGAAGTAAGTCGATATTTAATATAAAGGTACTTCACAGCACGTTGAAAACCTCTGCAGTGATGTGACTTCTCTCAGAACTACTGTTTAACAGGATGGGGTGGGGGAGGAGGGAAGCCTCTGAACAGAATGTCATTTAGGTGGGAAAAAATAGCACAAGATAATTGTGCACAAATTATGCACCTGCTATCCCTATCAATATCTGGTTGCAAATAAACATCCTCTTTAGTGTGGGGGGATAGAATACTTTCCTCAGAAAATCCTTAGCTTGGTTTTACCTTCCATCTCTGAAGACTTGCACCTTTGCAAGAAAATTATTTCAATTCATCATGGGGAATCAGATTGGTAAAAGTTAGGAAGTACCAAATTTAGGATGACAAACCTTCTCCTGACATACCTCGGAGTAAATTGGATAGATCTTCCTGAGTATGTTCTTGTGTTGGTTGCTTGCATTTACTCGTGTTTCCTCCATCTGACTGTTTGCATTTTACCATATCCCAGGATGACTCTGTAGCATGTCTGTGCCAACATCAGTCAAATAAAGAATTTAGGGCAGCAGTTGTAGATCGAGTCCCAGAGCAAATGGCAAAATAGAAAAGACCAGGTCCCAGGTGCTGAACTGCTGGGAGGTGAGTTTATAGAAGGCTGATTCCCATATTTAAGTGGGAACTCCCCAAGAGCTTACAGTCATGATGTGACATATGTTCTTTGCTGAGTCTGACTGTTTCACTCTTCAGATCTCTTTTAATAGCACAGTAGAATGTGTTATCGCACACTGTACAGATGAGATTGCATAGGGAATGTTGGCACACTTAGATTCTTGACTCAGTGTGCCACCTTATAAGCTAGTAGAATACTCTTAGCTTTAGCGTTGTGAGGAGCCATAGCCTCTTGTGGCTTAGAGGTGGGATGTTTTGATTTGTAAGTTGAGGTGAAAGCAGAAGAAAGTAGGTAAAAGCTACTTTGCAGTTGGCAGCATCTGAAATGCCAATTTATAAACCTAATTTATGCAGAGAAATTTGGTATTGGAGTTTGATTCAGGATGTGAAGGGTATTTCTATTTGCCTGTCTGTTAGTTTTACTTACTCCCCACCCCCTTAAACCTAAAAATGGAAGTGGCCATTAGTAAATGCAAGAGAGAGAGGACACAACGAGTGAGATGGAGGTTGCATCTTAAGTTTTAGAGTCTTTTTTGCTTTTAAACAATATGTCTGTTTCTGAAAAATGTTGCATTGGAATGTGAACATAGAAGTAGTGATGTAGTATTGCAGCACTGAAGGTTATAGTATTGCAGGGCACACACCCCATAAAAGCTTATGCAAGGACAGCTTTGAAAGATGTTTTTGAAAATTTCTTCTTTTCTAGGCAAGCAGCACACCACTTTCTATATTCTTCAGGCACTAAGAAATAACATCAGTCAACACCAAGCCAGTCCCATCCGATCAGCAGATTAATTGTGTGTGGACAGTATCATCAGGTAAACTGACAGATTTTTGTGTTTGTTTTTTAGTTTGGTTTGCTTACTGCTAAGCAGGGGAGGGTAACTGTAACTAAGGAAAAGTACAGCTTGTAGCTGAACCGCGTGCCTAGATGTTGAATTGCAGGAAGGTGGTTGGAAATGAGCCCTGTTTTGATACGTGAAGTGTGACTTCTGTTAATTTAATTGTGCCAAGAACAGTGAGTTTGCATTTGAAGTGTGTCTATAAATGAACTTACATAAATAGGACCAAGGGACTGGTGTAATAATGCATATGTAACATTGTTTTCCCATCTTAAGATATTCCATAATGATGATAATATCATAATGATATTATGAATACACAGGAAATACCCATCAAAAATGCAAAGGGTCTGCGTGCAAATTCAGATTTTTCTCTTATTGAATATGCAGTATCGTTCCAACAATGAAATAAAAAATGATACTGAACTGTATCTTTCCTGATCTTCAGATTGTTTTGGCTTGGCAGGACTGAAGCTAAGAAATCTAAGCTGCCAATTTACCTTTGAGCAAGCACAGCTTCTTACACTTCTCTTCTGTAATCTAAGAATTTTGCAAAAAAAGTTCTGTTTTCAATTTTAAAAGTAAGAAAAGTCTATCTTCTATCCCACGGATAGTGTTATACATTCTCCTTCAAAAGAAAACAACTGTAACTGTACAAATTAAAGATGTTAATTTGTGAGAGCTCATCAAGAGCTGTCCATGTAATTGTGATATGCTTATATTGCAGAAAATTAGAGAGCTGAAGTATTCCAGCATTAAAAAGAAAGTGTACATCCTGTGCAAACGTATCCTCTTCCTTTTCAAGCAAGCCCAGCAAAGCCAGAGTGAAGTCCAGACACTGGAAGGTAATAGGAAGTCACCAGGCATTCATAATGGAAACAGAACAGCATATCTGCTTGTTATGCTACTGCCATAGTTTCCATTATTTCTCTCCTTTGAAACCTGCTGATTTACACTGACAATACATAGCTTCCCTTTTTCGGCTGTGTTTAGAGACCTTACTTAGAGCTGATGTAAACAGCTGGCTTTGTGCTGTTTGGGGGGGTTGCTGAAAAATGAAGCTTGAAAAATTTAAGCTGTTCATCTTGATTATGTTGCCATTTAATAAGCGGTGGTTTGATTTTATACTTTTTCATTTATTTTGAAAATATAATTTGTTTATTTAAAGAGTTGGCATAATGAGTGTAAGGGGAAAATGTCATTTTTGTGAACAAAGAAAACTAGATGAATTAAGAGACATGGGAACTAATTTTGGGACTTGAGATTTTTTTCTTTAACCATTAGATGCATGTATCTTGCCACCAGTAATTTCCAAGGCTGCATTGTCAGCTGCACCCGGGAAGACTAAAAGAGCAGACAACAGCAGATGTGGTCAGAGCTCCACTGACAGACCTGACTTTGACCACCAAGACTCTGAGTGTGGTGTCTGTTACCAGCCAGTGCGGTTACAACAGCACCATTGTGCATGTGCCACATCCTGAATCAGGATGGGGCCCAGCACACAGGGGCCAGGGAAGGGACTGGAAGGGAAAAATTAAGTTAATGCCTCAAAACCAGGTCCAATTTCAGTGGGCCTAGGTTAGAAGGCCTATCTAGATTAAAGGGGCAGAGGCAGAGGAGGCTGAAGCCCCAACAGAGGGACACCATACCTGTAACATCCACAAGGTATGGAGTGTGGTAAAGGGGGGAATTTAGAGCCATGTAATTGGCCCTTAAGGCTGCGGTTGCCCTGCCGGGCACAGCCAACTACAGAGGCCCAACCAGGGGCCTGGGACCAGTGTGAATGAGGCTTAGCAAAGGTCCATGGGCAGCCTCCCCATTTATTTACATTACCATCAAGGTGTGACATGCGAAACAGGAAGGTGCCCTAGAGGCAGAGTGAGGCACAGTTGCAGAGCCACCATGGGCATCACAGCGAAATTGAAAGGAAATGAAAGGCTTTGAAACAGTTTCTCTTTAGATAAACCAAGCAAGCAAGCTGGCTTCGAAACGCTGAACATTCGAGTGCCCTTGTTTCGTTTTAAAGCTAAGTGGTGGGTGGGGAGGGAAGAAGGAGGAAGGACGGCTCTGATTTTTATAGCTAGCTCCTGGCTCAGTTCCCCAGCTCTCTGATCATTCCCCCAGCTCTTCCCGGGGAGAGCTTGCCCCTGCATCTGTGTGCTGGGTTCCAGCAAACTCACTGCAGACTGCTGAAACCCGGTATGCAGATCTGGGGGCCTGTGCTCCCTGGGAAGAGCTGGGGGAATGAACAGAGAGCTGTGCTGGTAGGGCATCGTGCAGTTCTGCACACTGTTGGGCTGCTTTGACTGTCACCTGGGCCCTGTGCTGCCGGGGGGCGCTCTGCCACATGGCTCTGGTTCCCCCAATGGCAGCTGCTATTGCCAGTGAGTACAGGGGTTTGTTTTTGTTTTTTCCCAGAATGCTAGGGCTAGGTAGGGCAGCAATAGTGAGGGGGGAGGCCTCAGGTGGCGGGCGGGGGATGGGGCCAGGCAGGGCAGCTGTCAGGGGGCTCGGGGAAGGAGTCAGGTGGGACAGCCATTGGGGAGGCTTGGGGGCAGGTAGGGGATTGAGTCAGGTGGGGCAGCCATCAGTGGGGCTCGGAGGAGTGGGCTGGGCTGGTGGGGGGGGGGTCCTCCCCCATGTTCCCTTCCCCCACTTCTCCAGTCCCCCAACCCTTTACTTAACAGCATGAGCCTGGGTCCAGCTCCCTGCTGCTGGCACGCTGCCTGCCCCACTCAGGTAGGCAGCATGCTTCAGCACTGGGGTGAGGGCCAAACAGAGATGCTCTGGCTGGCTACCAGAACATCTCTATGGAGAACATTTCTGATCTCTGTGGAGAACATTCCCCACCTCAGTGTGGGGAACACGTTTTTGTTCCTGCACATGCCTCTTGCAGCCATCTCAAATGGCTTTGAGATGTTGCAAGAGGCACATGCAGGCTCGTCTGGACACACCCTTATCTCCTCTGCCTTGGATTTGGAGTCTCTAGCGGTTTGTATCCATAGGGAAAGATTATACATGTTGAATTTTACAATATTCTGTCCATGTGTTAACACCTAAAACCCAACAACTATCATTTCAACTTTGCTTTCCAAACAAAGCAGTCCTTACCTCTTTATGGTAAAGAATGAATCCTAATCACCCAGATTTGCCATATTCCTGTGATGTTTCCACTTAGCTTTCTGTGAGAATTAAAAGGGGTCCTGTTAGGTTTGTTGCAGCATTTTTTCCTACATTATTAACAATACACACAATTCCTAAACCAAAGTACTTTAGACTTTAATCTGTTTATCTTTGCTGTTCTCTCATTTACAACTGTCACTAAACTACTTAGTTTAGTGTTGTTTTCTAGTCATGTTCAAGTTGTTAAACAGGGAGGTATTATTATAGCATTTTGTTTGCTGTCATTTCAAGGAAATGTGTGTTCGTTTAAAAAATTTGTTTCCCTTTAAATACAAGAATTGTGTTTAAGCCCTTCTCCTGAAATAAGGATTTCTAAAATCTATTTTTTACAGAAATTAAACTCTGTGGCCATTGGTGATGCACAGGTCTTGCACCCCCTGGAGGCGCCAGCCGCAGAACTGGAACTTCCAGAGGAAGTGCACTTCTGGTTTCACCGCTGGTGGTACTAGGCTCAGTGGTTGGCCACTGGGGGACCCCCTCCTCTCGCATCGGCAATCTGGTGCCCTGCCCAGACTCAGGCCCATGTCCATGGCCAACTTGAGCAGACAGTATTCTTTAACCTTTTGCAAACTTTACCTGCTCTGCTGATGCCCCTTGGCTTCCTTTTTCCCCACTAAAAGTAACAATCTTCATTTAGATTTTAGTTCTTTCATTTTGAATTTGTTCTCTTTGAAAGTATGAGATTCAGGAGGAACTCAGACACTTACTACTTGGTGTACCTGAACTTCAAACACGTATGGATTTAAATGCTTCAGTTTAGGCATCCAAATTCAGAAATTTTGGCTGTATTGTATATGTATTTTCAGCTGCAGCATAAACTGTTTAAGATGATTGCACAGCAGGCATGCGAATTGTGGAGATTGCACTAGCCATTTGCCAAATCCTAGTATTAAAGGAACTCCTTAAGCTGCTTTAAGCCTGACTGAATTTAAGCTCAGCAGCTTGCTTCTTACTCTTCATTCTTGCTCCTCATATTGGTATTTAATGTTTTCTCCTCTTCTCCAGCTGTTTCCACTTCCTTGAGAGCAGTTCCCATGTCACTGAAAGTACCAATTACAAAGGGATGGGAGGTACTCTGTAAATAACTTGCTGTAAAATAAGTAATGCATTTGTACAAAGGGGACTTCAGACAGTCACCCATTTCATTTCTTTGCTGGGCTCTTGAGCAAACTTTCCTGTCAATTTTGATAAAATGATTTGGGTTACGTTAGTCACCAGTGTGCACATAAAATAATAGCTTGTATAGTTGCTGCTGATTAGCAAAGCCAAAACAATAATTTGGCGCTTCTGAGTCTTGATGGCTTGCCTCTTCACTAGTTGGACATGAGGCAGTTAATATACACTTAATACTTGCATGACTTTTTCACCATAGTTCTTAAGGCAGGTCACAAATTGCTTCCGGATAATGACAGGTGGAGTAAGAGAATTGAGGCGTAGAGGCAGTTTGCCAAGGATACATCCCTGGAAGAGCCAAGAACGATGCAGTGTCTGGAGTCACAGTGCAGCATGCTATTCCCTGTGCCCTGCTTGTTATAAAGGAGAAAATGCTTGGTATTATTGGGACTCAGATATTTCTTGTGGGTTGGAATTTCATATTGATTAAAACATCTCTTTAGTTTTGGGGAATCCTAGTCCTTTTTGTTCTCATGGTGTCTGCCCCTCTGAAACTTGGTCCAACAAGGTTCCTTTGCAAGTCAAATCTTAAATGAACCATACATGAGTCCTGTAAATGTGCATGGCATGCCATAGCCATAAAGTTTCTTATTTTGAGAAGCTTGCAGTCAAAGACCCCAATTCTACAGAGATTTAGACTCCTGATCAGTAATCATGCACCTTGGTAGTCATTGGGTGTGTCTACATGTTCATTAATGCATTTTTGGTAACGTGCATTAAATTTAGTACTTCCATTGTGAGGTACTAAAAGAAGGTATATTAGCCTATTTTAATGCCCATTAACAAAAATGCATGGCTTTTTTGTGACCCTTTAATGCACATTAAAATAGGCTGAAGCACATTAAAATGCATGTGTAGACATGTCCATTGTGTAGCAAGAAGTGACAGATGGAGTGAGTGATAAGGTATTAAAAAAACAATACCCGAAGACGTGATTGTGGTATGTAGGGAATTATGATATTTGTTTACTGATGGAGAATGAAATAATTTTACCCTAGGCTACAGACAATTGCATTCCCTGAACCAGAGTTAGAAGGAAAATATGTTTGGCTCCCATGGCATCTGCTCAGCCCACTACCACACACTGCTTTACTATAGAATTGACCTGCGCTGAAAACGCACATCATATCTTTCTCTCCATCATTTCCAGGGATGGACATATTTGTGTCAGTTTATCTTAGCTTTGTCTTTGTAGTTGGTCTCACTCAGGCCTTTGCACGTAGTTTTGATCTGAAAGGCAGGCAGATCATGTAGCCAAGTTCTCTTAGTTCATTCATGTGGCCTGATTTTGCCTGGTGTAGTTAGAACACTGCTCAGTGGGTTAGAGCTTTCCCCCAAGGAGTTGCTTTAAAAATAAAAAATAAAAGTGATATTGCTATTGGCTGAATATTAAAATGTAAAGCAAGAAGTAATGAAGATTTTCCTGTCTGCTGCAGAGGTGTTGGCAAATCAGACATTCGGTGGTTGGAGGTGATACACCTTTACTATGTACAGAACTGCAGAGTTGTTAGAACAAATCTAACCTTTAAAATACAAATTTAAAAAAAATCTTTTCACAAATCAACTGAATAACATTGTGTGAGGAATTACTTGAAGAGTGCACTTATAGTGATGGTGGTTTGTAAACTTTCTTACTGCATACGATGTTGGATGGAATTACTTAATAAAGATGGTTGTGTGATTTCAGTTGTTTTGTTTCCTTCTTTCACTGTTTGTTTTTTGTTCACTACCAGGAATGGTGTTGATTGTTGAATGCTGATACAGTGGAGTCACATTTGCTAACTGCAAAGGACATTTGCTGAAAATAGAAACTTGTGGGGTTCAGCATTCAGAATTTAGACATGAAGTTTGTTGGATCAGAGGGGCTGGTAAATAGTGAAAGCATCTTTTTAATTATTTAATTTCATTGGCAAGGTTTAATTCCTTTGACTTATGATAATTTTCATTCTATTTCTGTGCTTTCTGGTGCCCATGGCAGCTTTCTTTGCAGATCAGCCCCTTCTTGCCATTCTTTATCAGTTCCTTATTGACTCCTAAAATATTTGAGGTCCATCTTTCTTCCATGTGTCTTTTTGAGTCATTTCCTAGAAGTTCTTGTTCATTGCTGAAGCAGCAGGAAATGAGAGACTTTGTGGTTAATGCTGACCTGGTGACCTGTGCAAGAACAAGATGCCTGTTGACACCCAGAAATTTCTGATAGCTACTGTGTGCATTAACCTACTCCATGTTTGCAGAGACATTTTTCTGCGTTATGGCTGGTTCCATCTGTCTTAAGATTCATGAAAAGTGAATAAGATTTATTAGAGCTGTTGGCTTTGTTTAAGCAGCTGGGTCACAGATTGATGATGCATGTCAGAGAGATTGATGTGGCCTACTTTGCTGGTAGTTGCAGCTTTAGCCCCAGATGTACAGAAGCACTTGCTAGCAGGCCTCTTACACAAGGTGCATGCTGCAGAAAGTAGGATTCCCTTATACCTTTCTGCAGGCCTCTTGAGCTCACCTTGTTCATGAGGAGTTTCTGGCCTACATCATTGTGTGATAGCAGTGAGGGGCACAACTCTATGCTGCTGCTGCCCTTGCTGCTGCTGGACAGGCAGCCGGCACCTTGCCATGGGTCACAGCAGCAGCACAGAGCTTCCCCCACCACTCACCACCTGCTGACCCATAGGGGGAGGGCAGCAGAGTGGGGAGCCCTGAGTGCTGCAACAAGCATCCCACATCCTCCTCTGCCCCAGGCACGAATTGGGAAGCATGTGCTGCTCTCATGCCCCTCCCACATGTCTCTGGCACCTGACCTACCACTGGGAGTGTGCGCAGTGGCAGGGAGCCAGCCCCCACCATGACATCCCTCAGACAAGCTGTCAATGACTCTGCCCACTCCCTGGCCAGGCCCCAGGCACTGCCCTGGCTAGGCAGTGCCCCCAGCCACCAACCCTGCCCTCCCTCCCTCACCATGGGGGCATCCATCTGTATCTCCCTGCTTTCCCTGTGTGTCGCCTATGCCCTCCCCCCCCTCGACCATAGACTTGCCTCCAAGCAGCTGGGAGAGCTGCTCTCCACCCCTGCCTGGCTGTATTGCTGGGTAGGTGCATGTATGTGCACACGCATAGGTACATGGCACCCCCTGCATCCCACTCCCCCGCAGCCCCTTGCAGGCTGGAATTCTGCCAGCCTGCAAAGGGAAACCTGTGGTTTCTCATCTTTTCTCTTCTTTAAAAGATAAAATCCATGTTTTTCCGTGGTGAACAGAAAACTGGATCCCTGCTGATAATAAAAGATGGTTTCCCTGTTATTTGCTGTGTGATCTCTCCAGGACAAGCACCCACAGATGCATAAAATTTCTGTTGTATTTTTCCCTGGTGATTAAAATTGGTTTCTCTTTTCCTAAATTTGGCTGTCCTTTGAATTGAGTGCCTCATCTCAAGAGGAGTTTGCAACCTCACTACTTTGACTGACTTGGGGTCCCATCATACTATGACAAGATCATCCCTGCGCAATGCCTGTCCAACCTCCTCTCGAAAACCTCCAGTGATGGAGAGTTCACAGCTTCCCTAGGGCATTCTAGTCCACTACCCTACCATTTTATTGGTGAAGAAGTTTTTCCTGATATCCACTCTAAACCTTCTTTGCTGCAATTTCAAGCCATTGATCTGTGTCCTGCTTTCTGCAGCAATGTGCTCTCTGTGTCCTGCTCTCTCTTCCTTAAGACAGTCCTTCAGGCATTAGAACGCTGCTACTGTGTCCCTTCGTAAGTGGCTTTTCTGCAAGCTGAACATGCCTGGCTCCTTCAACCTCTCCTTGTATGATTTCCTTTTCAAGCCCTTTATAATTTTTGTTACCTCCCTTTGGACCATCTATGACTTCTCCATGTCTTCTTTAAAATGTGAAGGCCAAAACTGTACATAATATTGTAGGTGAGGCCTAACCAGCGCCAAGCAAAGAGACTTAACACTTTTCTTGCCTTGCACCTAATGCTTTTATTGATGCATCCCAAAACTGTGTTTGCCTTTGTGTGGCTGCATCACACTGCAGACTCATATTGGGTCTGTGATCCTTCTCAATAGTGCTGCTAGCTAGTTAAGTGTCACCCATTCTATATTTGCATTTATGAGTTATTCTTCCCAAGGTGGAGCACCTTGCATTGGTCAAAACTGAAATTCATCCTGTTAAGTTTCAGTCCACCTTTCCAATCTGTCAAGATACTTCTGAATTTCAGTCCCATCCTCTGTGGTTTCAGTCCTTTCTATGATCATGCCATCTGCAACCTTGCTCAATAAGCTTTTGTGCCAGCATCCAAATAATTAAAAAACATGTTGAACAGCACATACACCAGGATAGACCCCCTGTGGGACTCCACTCCAGACTTTCTGCCATTGTGACAGTAGTTACCCTTTGCTTGCAGCTATTGATCCAGTTGTTTATCCACCTAATAATAGTTTTGTTTAGCCCACATTTCTCCAGCTTGTTTATAAAAAGGTCAATGGAACCTTCTCACAAGACTTGCCGAAGTCCAGATATACTCTATCCACAGCATTCCCTTCATCCAGCCAAGTTGTTAGAAGGAGATCAGATTTATTTAACATGATCTGTTCTTAGTAAATCTGTGCTGGGTGCTTGTGGTCAGCCTTTCTTCCTACAGATGATTGCAAATGGACTTCCTTAGGATATGCTCCAGTAACTTCCTGGGTATCAGGTTGATGCTAATTGGTCAATAGTTCCCCAGGTCCTCCTTTTTTGCCTTTTTTTAAAGAGAAGCACTACATTGGCCTTTGTCCAGTCTTCTGGTACCTTACCTGTCTCCCATGACTTCACAATTATTATTGCCAAGAGCTCCAAGATCTCTTCTGCCGGTTACTTTAGTTCCCTGGGACGACTTGAATTCATTCATACCCTTCAAAAGCTCTCTGTTTGTCTCTCTTGTTATCTCATTCTTCAGCTTGTCCCTGTCCTTCATTGGGTGTCTGACTGCAGCTTACATTTTTTTGTGAAGACTGAGGCAAAATAGCTGTTCAGTAGTTCCAATTTCTTTGCATCTTCTGTAAAGTGTTCCCCCAAGCTGTTATAACGGACCCACGGCTTCCTTGGTAGCTGGATTGTGACTCCAGCCAGCCAAGCTCTGGTTTTGGGCAGTGCACTGCCACCATGCGCACCAACCCTGCTTTTTCTGGCATGAGTTTTTCTGACCCTGGGATCTCCCGGGGTGAAACCCCCCCCCTCTCCCTACCAGTGCTGCAAAGTAGCAGCATGGAGAAGACCTGCATATGCAGTATGTGGTGACGCAGATGAGTCTGCAGTGCCACATATTGTACGTCTGTGCTCATCTGAATGCAGCCAAGGGAGGAGTGAATCATCTTCCCTTGAACCATCTACCTGTTGTTGAGTAATCCAAAGCCTTCAAGCTGACACCACCCTCTCAGACATACGTACAATGGTTCCAGCCTAGGCCCTTGCCTTCCATGGGGAGGATCAATGAGAACACAACTTGTGCTCCACAGCTCTAATCTGCTTGGTGACATTCCTGGCAGGATTGTTGGTGCCTACATGGATGATCAGGAAAGGGTAGTGGTTGGATGGATGTTTGGCAGCCTTCCTCTGCAGATACCAGCACCTTACTTATGTTTAGCCAGAAACGGCCCAGGGAGCCCAGGCCCTCTGGGCATGTGCTTAGGACATTGAAGGCAGAAGGGTGTGGGAAGGGAAGTTGTCACCTGCTGGATACAACTGCTGTGCTTGGTAATGTGCATTACAGCAGGGTCACATGCCCCCTACCCCTTCCCTCATGATTCCTCCTGCACCTTGGCAAAATGAACACTCTCCTGTGGGTTAATTTACACCGTCACCCTCTCTCTTCGCTGGCATTAGTTTGTCACTATGAACATTCGTGGAAACGCCTTGCACAAGGGTGTGCAGCATAGTGCTGATTCGCTCATCCTGCTGCTGAGAAGGTTTAAGGGAGGCATCCTGTGGGGCTTTTGATTTCCCAGGCTGAGCCCTCTGTATGTTTTTCTCCCCACTACCAAGTACAGAGTGAGGGGGCAGAGCTGGAATCGCCACAAGAAAGTAACTCATTGCTCGCAAAATATTTGCAAAATGTAGAAGATTTATTAATTTCCAAACAGCACAGGGTGTGGAGTTAAGAGTCAGCTTCATATTTTTTTTATTGTTCTCCTTTTAAGTCAAGTAAATCTATGTACACATTTCCAGGATAGTTGTTAACATCTGTATAAATAAAGCAGTTGGGCTCAGAGAGGTTACACGCAGGTATAAGTTACACACAGTATTTCCAGAAGCACTCGGAGAGGTTTCCACGTTTCTTGTACTGTTTTCTGTCCTTGGCCAGCAGACGACTCAGCAGAGCAAGTCGTGGATGACTTCCATAGAGGGCCTAAGATCAAACAGCCCAAGGCAAGTTTAGTGACTGGGGAAGACTTGGCCAAAATCCTAGGAAAAATCCTTGCAGTGAGATACAGTCCTTTTGCTGTCTCCTACTGGGTTGTGTAACCCTATATTGTGCTTAGTTCAGAGGGAGAGAACTGTAGCTCAGCTGTGAGGATTAACAGCTATTTTTGTATCTCTCTTCTATATGGGAGCAAGGTGTGGTAATGGTTAGGGATGGTTTTGCATTACCTGTTATCTTGGGGTTGGGTGACTTGAACTGCAGTGGCAAAGAAGTGTCATGTGCACACGCCAGGTCCTGAGTGGGCCTTCATGTCCACATGGGCACGAGTTGACTAAGACTCCTAATGTCAGACCTGGTTATTTAAGAAGGCAGTGGAGGGTTGAAATACTAAAATAATGAGGAAATGGTTTTGATTTTCCCCAACTCTGGGTTCCTTTGTTTTAAAAGCTATTTCTAAATTAAGATTTTTCCTGTCAGTAGCTTGCTGAATTCCTCTCTTGCTGCTTCTTGTATATAATACTTCCTACATCGGCAACTGGAGTTGTCATACATGAACTAAGCCATGCTTAAGATCAGTGGATCTTTAAAAGGTTTCTCATTATGCAGTTCCCTTTAGCCTAACTCTTAGGGACCTTTCTCTGACAATAGCTGGTCAGTTACCTCTTTCATGCTTTCCTGCGGGCTGTAGCTGTGAAAGCTGAGACCTGAAAAACAAAATGCAATGAATTTCCTCTTTGCTTTGGAAATGGAGTTTGTACCTGCTCCCTTACCCACCCTCATGCAGCTTGCTCTTCGCTGCAACAATATAGTTCAGCAGAGCAGCCAATATCAATGCTCTGAGGAGCAGCTAACAGCTGTTCCCAGGGACACAAGGCAGGTCTGTGCTGTGGCATGCATCAAATTCTGGAGCGGCAGTTTTGTACTGAGTCTGACCTCCAGGGGGCCCTCATCACAGCCATTGTACTTAGCAATATCCACAACTGTAAATTCCTATGCCTGAAAACTATTTCTTTTTCAGATCATGTGAGAGCTGTCAGGTGCAGTGATCACCCCCAGGCTAAGTTCTGACTTTATCTAGAAAAACCCCTTTCCCAGCAGAGACCGCAGCAGTTTAAGAAAGTTTTTTCAGGGGCCATCAACTCAGACTTGCCCACTGAGAGAGTAGAGGGTTCCCTTGCCCCCATTGTCTAGTTCTAGGTCAGGAGTCGGCAACTCCAGCCATGAGGGCCGAGCATGGCACAGGAGGCCATTTTCCTTGGCACACGTGGGGGCTAGAGGCAGGGTGGGGTGGGGAGGCAGCAGCTGTTTTGAACCTCCTGGCTGCGGCTGACCCAGGTTCTGGGTAGCTGCTGATACCCACAGAGCCTGGGCTGGGAGGCTGGGGCCTTGGGTGGGGGGCAAGGGGCAGCAGGGCTGGGGGGTAGGGGCTTTGGGTGGGGACAAGTGGCACAAGCAGGGCTGGGGGACAGGGGCTTTGGGTAGGGGTGAAGGAGCACAAGCAGGGCATCTTGCCATGTACCCCCTGCCCTTGTTTTGTTTTTCTGGCATGTTGGCACTCTAGCACTTTCCAAGGTAGGCATTGTGGGGGTTTTTCGGCACTCTGACCAAAAAATGTTGATTACCCCTGTTCTAGGTAGTCAGTGAGTCCTCCCTGAGTTGAAATGTCCCTGCCTGGGGAGGTTGGATAGGCCACAAACAGTGATCATTGGTGGTACTATGCTCTGGAAAGATTGTTTCTCTCTGCTCTGAGTCGGGGGGTATTCAAAGGGGCCGGGAACCTTTTGCTGGATTTGGCAGCTGACCTTGATACCAGAGTACTTTGAAGCTTTGCTTAGCAAAGTGTAGCCAATCCCTGATGACTGTTAACAGGTTTCTCCCAGAGGCCCCTGTCTGCAGCCTGCATGCTCTGGACATTCCTGAGCATGGATCCAGAGCTGGGGTGCGTCCATGTAAATAGGGCAGGTCGGTCCTACCTGTTTTGCTATCCTTGTTCTGTGCATCCAGGAGCCCCTGCAGGGTCTGCAGCAGGGACGCTCTCCCCAAGGCATCTAGTCGCTCCAAGGTTAATTTTGAATTCTCATCCTCTGCTTTTGAAAGGAGACATGAAAGGGAGCAGTCAGAGCCCAGGTGTGTCACCCCTGCTTTGTTGTGGGTCATGTGCCACTGACTAGCTGGTTAACTGGCTGGCTACTATGGGTTCTTGTATCTGCTGAATTACATTCTCTCCATATCAGCCAGCTAAGTGATTGTATGTATTATACATATGTGTTAGACTTTCCTACAAATGCCTGCCAAATTTGAATGAAATGTTAAACATTTAATCTGTTTCAATCAGAAAAATAAATTATGGAGATGGGAGTTGGCTCAAAAAGTGATTATATAATATGAAAGTTCTAGCATGTATGTTTCTAGACTGAATCCATTGAAGTTCAGTAGCAACCAAATGTACTTTCCATCAGTTTTCTTTGTGGTAGCCTATGTAAAATGAATTAACTTCAGTTTATCCTAGCAAAGGTATATTCCCTGAATCCATTTCTTTAACTACTTATTTTGTCCCATCCTCACAATAGTATCTGTGTATTAAGACAATACAATCTGTGTATTAAGACAGAAGTTCAGGTCCAAGACTGGTTAACCTGGTCCATTTTATGAATAGTAAATGCAATAAAATCTTGCAGAGATAAGAAATTATACCTATAATTAGACTTCATGGCGCATTTTCTTTATAGCTGTCTTTCTCAGCATGTACTGTAACAGGTATCACTAATTTTTCCAAAATAATAGGTCACTGGGGTTCGATGGGATTGATTTTTATTTACACAGAGAATTAAAACAATTGGTTGAGGAATGGTTCATCTCTCCAGGCAAGTTGCAAGCAAACACCCTTGCTGCAAATGGCATGCTTTATGAGTTCATTGTATCTTGCCAAGATGGGCAGCAAATTACATCTTTGCAAACAATAGTAAAAATTCAGAAGAGTGGGAAATGAATTGGGGTTGATTAGTAAAATCTGATGGGCTAGAGCAGGGATTTTCAACTTTTTGGGGGTCAGTGTACACCAGCTGGATGCTGAGCAGGAGGGAAAGGGGCAGCATGCAACCTGCCCCCACCCCGCATATATGGCCTGAGGACAGTGCCTGTGTGGGATGGCGCATGGTGGCACTCCATCCCTAGAGCATTATTTCTCAACTCATAGGTCACAACTCAAGTGGGTCACAAGAATATATGAAAGGGTCATGAACAAACTTTAAAAATTGATCAACAAGCTTTAAAAATGGATTTTCCTTTAAAGGAAGAAAACATGAAAACTATGGCTTTTTCTTTGCAGGCTGTCAGAGTTCCAGCCTGCAAGGGGCTGCTTGGCCCCCGCCCCCCCCGTGTCCTACACATCCACCTCCTGTCATATATACTGGGGGGCTGGGAGTAGGGGACAATGGGGTTGGGAGTGATAAGCACTGGGCTGAGACTGGCCATCAATGTTTACAAATGGGCCCAGGTACAAAAAACCTGAGAACCACTGGGCTAGAGGATAGTGATCCTGAAGCCAATCCTGAAGCTCTTGAAATGATACCAGAAACAAACTATAGGCAACTGGAAGACTTCCCACCTCATTCCCATTGCCTGTTGGAAAACTTTGTTTATGAAATTTTAAAGGAAATTCCTTGACAGAACTGAAGGCTGGTTTTTTTTCTTATTAATTATATGAAGGGATAGTTGCAGATGACACTGGAAAGTTAAAAAAATTAGTCTGTACATAAGGCAGGATTTTACCTCCTTATTTATGCCTCACCTCCTTAGGTGATAGTAATGCTGTCAGATAATATTTGAGAAGTGTACTGAACTCCCCCAGCATCCTGGCATGCTCTCTGGGCTGAGTGGGGCTCTCTGCCTCTCCCCTCTGCTCCCTGGCTGGAGCTTGGTATAGACTGCAGGCACAGCAGGGTCTGCCTGGCTTCCCCTGTCCTACCCCTACCCCCTCGCTGCTCAAGCAGGGATCCTCCACTCCCTCCCATCTCCCACAGCATGGACCCTAGCCCCATGGACCCTAGGCATGTGGTATGCTAGATAACGCTGAGAAGTGTCTCTATGTGTGAGTGTCTCCAGTTTCACTGGGACAAGCAGACAGAACAGTGACTGCTTGGGGCTTCTTGGAGCTAATCAACAGGTCAATCTATAAGCTGTTTAAGAAGAGTTTGATCTAATGGAGAGAGGCTGTTGTTTTGCTGATGGGGTGATAAACACTTATCAGCCTCTGCTGGCTTGCTTGCCTGTCAGTTGGCTGCAGAGAGGGAGATTGAAAACTTCCATATCATCAACAGGTGCATGCACTGCAGACTCCTGCCTTGCCTCAATGCTAGCAGGGGGCTGGGGGCTTGTAACACTCCTGCCCCTTGAGCAACCAGGGGGGTAAAAGCCTTGGATGGTACAGGCAGACCTCCCTAATCAGAGGTCCTGCCAGGGCCTGGCCACACCTCCCTCAGCTCAGTCCTAAGGAAGGGAAGGGAGGGCTGCTCTAGCCCCCCCCAGCTTCTAGCCTGAGCCACTGCAGGCATGTTCCTGAATTTCCTCAGTCCAGCGAGAATGTCTGCCCCATTACAAACTGGTTCAGCCTAGCCAGGTTAGACTAACCTGCAAAGATTGAATCAATTCAGGCTCAGGCTTTTTGAATGTCTGTCTCTAGCCCAGGAGAACATGAGTGTTTAAGATCCAGAGTAGGTCTTTGTGCTCCCCTTTACCTGGGCAGTTCTGTGAGATTATTTAGGTGCTATTCTGCAGCACTCCTTGTTCTGTGATTCCTGAACCCCAGGAAATTGCTCAGCCAGTACTGCTCTACCTCTGACTGTGGCAATATCTCTCTTCTAGTTCTGGACCCCCATCCCCTTGTCCTGAAGCCTCTGTGTCCTGATCAGTGGCATTCCTGCTCTCCTAAGTCTTGGATTTCCAAGCAGCAGTGCTTTCCCTACCTAAGCTAAAAAAGGGTCCACAGTGCTTGCAAATATGCAGGAGGCAATAAATGTGAAATTACCAAACCCATTTTTATTACTATCTTAAGCAAGATTTGTACCCTCCTGATTGTTGTTTCTGGGAGTGATGTCTGTGGCAAATAGATTTCTAAATAATTTAACTTTAAAAGTAACTGTAACAAGCAGCAATCTTTAAAGTGCAGTCAGAGAGCTGCTCATTTTGGCAGGAAACTTTCAATAGAGAATCCCAAATCTCCTCAGTGTTTTTGAGACAGAAGCTGTATGTGCCAGCTCACGTTCAGCATGGCAAAGTACAAACAGCTTGTGCTCCGGGCCTGAAGGCCAGGGGCAAAGGGTGGTTCATGCACCCAGTGTCTCAATTCCATGAGGACACATACCCAGTATTGGTTCCCATTGTCCCTATAGCATCATGAAGAAATCTGTACTGCTTTTCACAGTTGAGGAGCACAGAGACAAAGAGCCCCTTCTGAGTGAGAAAAAAAAAATCTGTCTGGTCCTCTGTCCCTTACTAGAATACTGACCACAAAAAAACAAAAAGAACTTACCTGAGAGCTGATAGGACATCTCACTGAAGTCTCTGATGGGAAGAGATGAGAGAGGACAGGACAGGCTGATGATAATGAGCCAGCAGAATACCAGCCTGTGCATTGTTGCTGTGTTAAGTAGTTAGGCTTTGTCGACCCCTATAGTACAGAACTCTTGTCTGACTGGTGCAATTTCACCCATTATATAGCTGCTCATGACCTCATAAATATCATCATTCCCCCAAACCAAAAAAAAACCATCCAATGAATTTATTGCCTGTGATCCTGAATGGAAACCTCTTTGCATTGATGTAATTTTTCAAGGTAACAGTTCATAGACAATAAATTTACTGTTGTGTTGCAAGGTGTACAAAGTGGATATTATATCAAACCCAGCACAGTCAAGTTTATAAATCTGGCATTAAAAAAAAAGGAACGTCCAGTTATAAATCACAAGGTAACAAGAGGGTCAGACATTGGTTTGAAATGACCAGGGCAATGAGACAGCTGATTTATGAGCCTTTGCAGGCTTGACGCAGCACATCTGATGTGAACTGTGCTTTCTTTTTTTCTGTTGTGAAATGGATGGATGAGTTGTCAGGTTGTATTTGGGGTTCTTGTACCAGAAGAATGAGAATGGGGGGGGATTGAAACTTCTACTCATTTTGTTTGCAAAGAAAAGTTCAGTTGTGTTTAAAATGTTTTTTTTAATATTTTTCCTGTAGCGTTTCATTTCTGTTTATTTGTGAAGGCCTTTTCCAACATTGCCCTAGAGAGTCACCTTGGCAGTGAGTGTGCAACTTTCATCTTTTACAGTTCAGTGGAGACTAACTCAATACATATGAACACATTTGGTTCCGTCTTAAATGTAGGTCACTCGCTGACCTGTAAGCAGGCCTAGCCCTTTCCACTCTCATTTCTCCCCTTCCCCTCATTAGAAGGAGCTTGCTAGTCCATGTATTAGGTCATGGGCTAAGTTAACTTTCTTTTTCTTTTTTTAAAGCTCAGATGGTGGTGACTATGCATAATAAGCCTCCTCATAACTTTATTCTGTGGCTTTCTCCATCCATCATTTCTCCTTGCAGTCATACCTGTCATATCCATCCTAAATTGTGAACTCCTCTGGGAAGGGATAAGGCCTTGTTGCCTCTGTAAAGCACCAGGCACATTCTTATACAGGTTTTCAATCATAAGTTGACATGTTTTTGGTACAGATCTTGGCTTGTTTTAGATGATCTTGAGGACACAAGTTCTATAGCCTTTTCCGGTTCAGTCAGCCTCTCATAATTGTTAGGGGCTGGAAGGGACCTTACAGATAATTGGGTCCAGCCCCCCTGCACATGGGCAGGAAAGACTGCTGGGATCAGATGACCCCAGCAAGATGGGCATCAAGACAGTTTTTGAAGATCACCAGGGTGGGTGACTGTACCACCTCTGGGGGAATCCTGTTCCAAACCCTTGGCATTCGACTTGTAAATATGTATTTCCTTATGTCTAGTCTGAAGCAATCTTCAATAAGTTTGTGCCCATTATTACTTGTCCTCCCCTGGGAGGCCTTGGTGAATAGATGCTCCCTCAGGCCCTGATATACACCCCGATATAGGCTGCCACCAAGTCCCCTCTGAATCTTCTTTTCTCCAGACTGAACAGTCCCATGTCTTTCAGCCTCTGCCCATATGACCTAGTCTCTAGGCCTCTAATCACGCATGTGGCCCTTTTTTGGACCCTCTCAAGCTCCCTTCACTTTAAACCAGGGGCAGGCAATTATTTCAGGCAGAGTGCTGCTTACCAAGTTTTGGCGAACCATCAAGGGCTGCATGGGTAGCCCAGCCCCTTGACAGGTGCCCTGTTCCCTGGTCACAATCTTGAGACCGGAAGTCCCAGCCCCTAACCTTTTCCACCTTGGCCCACCAGAAGTACTTTTTTCAGCAAGTGTTTGTCATCTCCGAACCAGAAAAATACCAAATCATATTCTAAAAAAATCAAACGTTTATTACAATACTCATTCATTTGATTTAAAAAAATATTTGTGTCCCGATTTACATGTATTTGTGTAGTGTACATAGAGGGGATTGCACAACAGCTTAAAATGAAGACTTACCCTTGTATATTGGGGGATGGTAGGTAGAGGTTTGTGGGGTGTGGGTATTTGTGGGGGGAAATGGATAGGTGTGGGGGCATGTATGTGGGCTGAGGGCATGTGTATGTGTGGATATGGGGTTTGTGGGGGCCTGTGTGGAGGGGGAGGTTTTGCCCACAGCCCCTTGTGGGAGGCAGAGCCCCCCCCACCAGTGCTCCTTCAAGACTCTGCTCTGTGCTTCTGCCACTGGGGCACTGATGCAACCCTGTGCTCCACTCACATCTAGTTCCTTCTCCATATGCCACTGCTGCCCTTCCACCACTTCTCTGTCTCCACCCTGCTTGCCTCTCTGGCACCATGTCCCAGCTACATGACCAAGACCACGGGACACAGGAGGATTCAGAGCTGGACTGGACCAGCCAGCACCACATAGGGCCAGCCATGAATTGCAGGGGGCTGGGTCAGCTGCTGCTGCATCCGGTGGCACAACACTGCAGATGGGAACCACGTGGTGCTGGAGTGACTGGTGGGGGGTGGAAGGGAGTGGTGGCAGCAGCAGGCAAATGGCTGCAACATGGGGGGCAAGTGGGAATGAGTGGGGGAGCTGGAGCTCAACAACAAGTGGGGCAGTGCTGGCAGGGTCCAGAGCAGGCAGTGGGAGTGCGAGCCACAGTCTGGCAGGGGCTCTGGAGCTGGACCAAGCTATTTCACCAGGAAGAGGGGGTAGCCAGCCCAGCTCCAGAGCCCCTGCTGACCTGGGCCCCATGCTTCTACCACCCTGCTCTGGGTGCCTGCTGACCCTGGCCCTGGTACAGGCCACATGCAGCCACCCAGCTGTTGCTGCAGTCCATGCACCCTCTTGCTGCCCCTTCCCCCACACCTGCTTCTGCTTTCCTGCCCATGGCTGCTGCTGCTCTGGCACTATGTGGTTCCTGACTGCAGCATCAGAACCGCAGCAGCCAGCCCAATCCTGAGGACTGGGGTGATCACCTGTGATCCTCCTCCGCCTCGCTTCCTCCCACTTCTTATCTGACTTTCCCTCTGGCACAGGAAGGCAGGAACAGCCCCTGGGTCCCAGGCCAGAACCCTCTCCTTCAAATGGGGCTTCTGGCTGCAGGGGGTGGTAGGAAGGGCCTTGCTTCTGCTGCTGCTTGATCCTGCCAGTGGTTTCCTCTGGGTCCTATTGCCCATGGCTCCTGTCATCTTTGACAGGCAGCCAGGGACAGATAAATATTACTTTTCTAAATTTTTTAGGGTCCCTGCAGGCCAGATGCAGCCTACAGGCTGTATTTGTCTGCCCCTTCTCTAAAACTTAATTTTCCTGTCTTTAAATACAGTGCAAAAAGCAAGTGATAGTTGACCAATTACTACTAGATTAGGTGTTTCCCAATTCCAATTCACCATTTTTAGTTGTTTGGTAATTGCAAATATAGTGAATTAAGTGATTTTCTGTTTTCCGTTTTTTGGGGGTTTTTTTTAGTGTTTCATGTTGAGATTGATCTTTCGTACTGTAAATTCTGTAATTTCCAAAACTGTCTGAAAATGAGCAATGACATAGGGATGTGATACAAGGATGACAGCCACAGGCACAGTGCTAAATACAATTGTGTATGTAAGCACATATGCTAAGGGGCCATATACGGACTTGAAAAAATATTTGCCATAGGTGTCTGAAACATGCCACCTGTGTATCTCTCTCCTGGTTCCTACTTCGGTATGCGAGTGACATCAGAAAAGTATTCTGCAAAATGGGAATTAATAAATTCTTGTTAGACCCTTTACCGCTGGAGATGGTATATGGCAAAAAGAGTTTTCCCTCCGTCTGTGACTCATGTACCTCCTCATTCTGAGATTGCAAGCAGTAATTAGGACTGATTTTGATATATGATCTCCCTGTTTAAGTTAATGCTGGGCACTTCATATAAACACTTCTCCTTCAATGAACTCTCAATGACAATGGCATCATCAGCATTCCCTCAGAATGTCCTGCAAAGAAAGCTAATAAGAGAGGCTCTCTAATGAGCAGCTTGTGTCCTTTGTCTTTCCAAGAGGAAGAGCACAGCCTCTTACAGCAATCATAAAGTGCGTCATGAAGAAGTTGGGCATCTTGCCACAGCTTATTGCCTTCTTTTGCATTTGTCACCTAGAAACTCTCCTCTGTTGGAATGTCAAAGACATTTCATCAGGAACAAGGCACACGTCATCAGGCAAAGCAAAGAAGCGACTCATTCTGAATAAGGGTGCAAAACCCAAATTTGTGAATGAAAATTAGAGGGTGTTTTTAAGAGACTTTTAAAACTTGTCCAGAACTACGATTCTGAAATCAGCCCTTAATAAATTGCTTGAGCTTATTTCACTTACACAACATCAGTGTGAGACAACAGCACAATGGGAGTTTGAGTAGATGACTTTTCTTGGGGAATAATGAGACTGGACCAGCCATATTATCATATTCTATTAATAACAGTATCAACCAAAAGAAACAGTTATGAATGAGTGCTCAGCCTGTACTGGTGACCAAGATGGCTCATAATCTATCATTTATTAATAGTGACAAGGAAATTGCAGAAAAAGATAAAGTCCAAGATTGATGATCCATTATGGAAATTATTTTGCCCCTCTTCCAAAACACCTTGTAATCCCTTCAGTTAAATACAGACAATCAAAAAGCGTGAGGCTGAATTGATTCAATCTTTGGAGGTTAGTCCTTTAAGCTGTGTAGATTGAACCAATAAGCAAGTGAACAGACATTCAATTTGATTCTGGAAATTCAGCCACATGCCTGCAGTGGCTCAGGCCAGAAGCCAGGGAGCACTAGAGCATGCCTCCTTGCTCAGCTGGAGCAGACAGCTTGGGCCAAAGCTATCCCACCCACCCTGTGAGGAGGTGTATGACAAAGGGACTGACTCGTGGTCAGTTACCATACTGACCACCTCTCTGTCTAGGTCTGTCTCCTCTGTCTTACCTGCCACAACTTGTTGGGATAAAACTGATGTAGTAAGCGGGAGGTTGTCCATTTGAATGCCCCAATGCCAAGGGGTTTACATGCCACTCCAACCTTTATTTACTGTCATGCTTCACAGATGACATGCACAGTGCCTCAGCATGACCTGTTCTCTAGGGTCTCACTCCCCCCCTGGAGTTCGCCATCACTGTGTTGCCACACTATGCACCAAACTACCCACTCTGACTTCCCTGGCCCTATATGGACTGCTCGCAGCCTTTGGCTCTGCTTGCTCAGGTATCCTCAGTTGTGCACTGCATGCCCTCTCACAAAGTCCCAGCTCTGCCTTTGGCCCTTAACTCTCTTCCAACCCTTCACTGGGGCTACACCTCCACCTTTCACTGAGGCACTCTCACTAGGGCTTCCACAATCAACCACCCTTGTGCAGCCCTTCAGGTTGCCCCTTGCAATCCTACTCTGCACCACCGCCTCGTCACTATCAATACTCCACCTGCTATGCCGTGGGCTTGGATTCTTACACCCCCTCAGCTCAGGTGCCTTTTAATAGGCATGCCTGGCCCTACTGTCTGCTCTATGCCCGACTAAGCTGTGGGGACCCAGGTTATAAGTCTCCCCTACCTGCCTTTCCCTTGGGGAGACAACTGGCTTGGCATTCCTGGGGAACTGCCCTACTACAGGCAGTCTTACCAGGCCATTCTTCCCCAGCAGGGTGTAGTTTTCAATCACACCCAGGACTAGGAGCCTCCTGCCATCCCCAAAGCTCCTGCCCTTACCTCCGCAATGTTTCTGAGCAGCCAGGCAGTGTCTTCATGTCTGCCAGCAGCAGACTGCTAGCTCAGCCTTGAGGCCCTTGATCTAAAATGGAAGCTGCTCAGCCCCCTTCTTCAATCCCAGGGCCCTTCTGAGGTCATGTGCCTGCCTCATTACTCTGGCATGCACCTGCTGGCTGCCCTAATGTTTATGCTTGCTCTTAAAGTGACAGGCACCCAAATTAATTAATTTGGCAATTAAGTCATACGCTAGAATGGGGAATCACACTTTCCCTGCACAGCCTGGGGCTGGGAAAACTCAGCCACTGGCCCCAGCCTCAGGGATGCTCTCCCCCAACATCAGTCTATTCTTGGTCACCCACCTCGAGCAACTAACCCTCTCACCCGCCCACCTGCAAGCTTTTATCAGCATTCACCACTGCCAGACCCCCAGTGGGGAAAGGGACAGGAGGGATGAGGGTGTAGGTTTGCTGAGGTGGGGGTGGGAGCTACCCCTCATGGGCTGTGCTTGTCCCCATTATCCCACCTTATGAGCACACCTGATTTAGCTGATTTGACTTGGGACACACAAAATTTTCTGTAAAAAAAACCAAAAAACAAAATCTGGGGAAAACGTAGACATTGGAGGCCCCTAATTAGTAGAGGCTCCTGGATCTGGGATCCACTGGCCCATGCATTGAGCTGCCTATGCTCTTCCCCCATTTCCTGGCATATCCCCAATCCCCTGCAGCCTGCTGAACCCCCAACTCCCCAACTAACTTTCCTCACCTGACATTGGGTAGCCATTTTGAATCAAGTTAACCCTTACATCCCCAGATGTCTGTACTTTGCCCTGTTCTGTTCCAGATTTAAATCAATTTCTGATCACTTATATTGGCTTCTGTCCCTAGCTTAGATGAAGGATGCTCTGTGTAACTATAAGTTATGTTGCCAGATAAGTATCTGTTTGGGATGGTTTAGGAATTGCATTGTGCATCTGTGCAGAGGTTAGATTAGCTCAGTGGTTCTTACCCTTTCTGACCTTAAGGGACTCCTTAGAAAATACTAGCTCTCAGCTTTTGTTCATTTTTTTTTTACTACAAAAAAAAAATAATTGAACAATTCTTCTGTTGCAAAGAACTCAGGCCACAACAGGGCCAAAATGTTTTTGACAGCATAGATTCCTATTTGAAAGTTTTGAGTTTATCTTGTGAATCATGTAGGTGTTTGCATACCTATGCAACATCCTTAAAAGGATCTTATTACACCCAGATTGAGAATCAGTGGTCTAGATGGTTTTTGGGGTCTCTTGCAATCCAACAATTCTATGTATTAATCTAGCTCAGTAGCCCTAAAGTTGCTGCTAGCAGAAGCTGCAGAGATAAACCATGTCAAACCCTATGGTTTTGCAGTTCTCTCTCAGGGAGATGGGGAGGGGTTCTCTCCAGTCCAAGACAATGAGCAATTTTTTCATGTCTACACAGAAGCAAGAGTATAACCTGCTTCTTACGCAGGCAGTTTAGCCACAGAAATCATTTCATCATTTGTGTAAATGTCTAGTCCTTTCTTGAATGTCTCTTAAATGTACTTCTCAGTATTTTGTTTTAGGGAATTCCCAGAACGTTTTGCATGCGCGTGTGAATTGGTTTGCATGTATGTGAAAGAGAGGGCAAGAGAATGTGTGTTTTCGTATGATTTGCTCTTATGTCCCTGCTGGAGCCTAGCATTTTGTTTGCATTTTAGGCAGTCTGTGCATGGTGAGATGATCTTGGTGCTCATGGGCTGTTTGGCACAACACCTGGTGTTGCACCTAAGGTGGAACTCCTCTCTGTGTCTGGATATTGGCTCAGTCTCACAACAGATGAGGAATTGCATTCATTCTGTGCATTTGTGGCCTGATATAGGTCATTGCCCAAGGTCACCCCCACATCTTCAGGGGTGCTGCAATCAAGGTGCTGAAAATGGCTTGTTAGGAAACCAAGAGAATCAAACACAAAACCCCAAAAACAAACACATGGATGCTTCCTGGAGACTTCCCTTTCGCTAAGCTGCTTGTTTCATCTATTGCATAAGCAGTAGGCTTGTACGAATAGGGAAGTATTCTATTTGGATTCAGATATGGCCAGTTTGTAGGAAAGTGATTCGATTCAAAGAGTCAGATCACTGTCCCAAATTGATTTGGCTGAATTGGCTTCAGAAATTTGGTGCTGATTCAGAGGGATTCGGCAATTAAGTCATACACTATAATGGGGAATCAGTGAAATACCTGTAACATTGTCATTTTTTTGGCTGATTTGAAGAAAAATTGCAGGCATGGTAGCCCCTTCTGAGGGCATAAAGCCTACCAAGTTTCAAGGAGATAGGCAGGGGTTTTGGGGAAACTGCACCTCAGGCTCCTTACAAGCAAAACTCAGGACATGTGCAACTTTGTGTGTGTGTTAAGGCATGCCCCCACTGGCACTGGGGCCTCTATATGACATGGTAGTGCACTCCAATGAAGACTCCTCCTCCCCTATAGCCGCATCCTGGTCCACCACTTTAAATAACAAAAGGCAAGCACAGTAGCACTAGCATGTCAGGTAGCCAAACTGTCACAGAGCCTTTCTTTCCTTTTCTGGTGGTGCTTCTTCTCCAGCAGCTGCCAGACAACTCTCCCTGCCAGCCCGAGCCCTGGGGCTTAGATATGCTGAGGGCCCTGCCTCCTTCCGGTCAGGTCCCTCTGACTGGGCACAGGTGCTAGGGGACTTGCTCTAAGGACATGGCACTGGCAGACAAGGTTCTTTGGGTCAATCTGGTATCTTTTAGTAGACCAACTGAATAGTTGGAGAAATGTATCTTAACAAGCTTTTGGGTTGAAAAGCCCTTTGTCAGGCTGAGGAAGCACCTGCAGTTGATGTGTGTGCACTTTCTGGATGGAAGGAATAGTAAAGAAGCCAGAGGTTGGCATGAAATGCAGGCAAGAAAGCTAGTCAGTGAAAATGGAAATGGAGGAGTCTGGAGGTGAGAGCATGGGAGCTGGCATGGGACATGTTCTTCCCGTGCTGGCTGTGATGCAATGAGTGCTCCCTCCAGCTCAGAGAGCAGAGCATTAACTGGTTTTAAAAAAACCCAAACAGAAGTAAATGCAGATTGAATGAGGAGGGTGGCACTCAGTCTATCTGCAGGTGGAGCTTGGGGAACCCCAGCAGCGGGAGGTTCACCTTGAGGGACACCAGCTGCTCCACCAAACAGTACCTGCTCCAAGCAGGTACAGTGGGGTGTCAGAACATCCCCAGCAATGCTGAGCATCCTCTTGCTTGGAACACTGATCAGTGAACAGGACAGGTGTCCCCAGGCTACTGTGGTCAGACCCTGCCACATCTGGCTGTGGGTTGCCCAATAGACCAAGGGGTTGCAGTCCAGCAGCTCCACATCCTCAGTGAGCTAGGTAGCCACTGAAGCCTCAGCAATACCTGCCCAAGGCTGGGCTCTGCTGCATCTGGACCCCAACATTGAAGCCATGCCCTTGACCCACATTGGCAGCAGCTGGCATGGAGGAGACTGGCTGGTTCTGGGAATGCTGGCACAGGAAAGTGGATCCACCTCTTCCATGTCCCCTTGCCTCTGCCTTTCTGCCTCCCCAGCTCTGTTGACCAGCACTTATGTCCAGTGATCGAGCATGTTGCCAGTGCACATACTTCTCTTCACCCTCTGGTGGCACGCTGCCTGCCAGTGTGTGGACTGTACTGGACCGCAACAGATACAGCTGTTTCATGATGCCCTCCTTCAGCCACCTTACCAGCTCCTACATGTCTGGTGACAGCAGCTTGCTGTAGCCAGGAACATTGATCCCCTGGGACTTCTCCATTTGGTTCTCAAGTTCCTTCACTATGGGGATCACCTGGCTGAGGAGGGCATTGTCAGCATTGAGGGTCTCAGTGGCCTCAAGGAATGACTTGAGGACCACCAAGATCTGGGAGATGGTATTCCACTCTGCTTTGTTAAGGTGGCTGCTGATCCCAATCTCCCCAGTAAGGCCATCTCATGCATCAGGTATGGGGAGTTCCACCAAGTCTTCACATCCTGCATGATCTTGTGTGGCGGGATGCTCAGCTCTGCTTGTTTCTCCTGCAGCCTCTTGCCCCTGTTAATGCTGCAGTGGAAGGACCTCGCCACCTTCCTGCATTTTGAAAGCAGCTGGATGTTAGTGACAGCACCATCCCTGGAAGCCCTGTCCCCCTCCAAGACATCCCTGACTATAAGGTGGAACTTGTGTGCTGCACAGCAGTGACCATGAACCCACAGGTGACCTTGCTCTGCCCAATGAGCCACCCCTGCACCATGCAATTCATGGCCACCATGAACTCCCTTGATGTGTGGAACTCATCCACCACCTCAGCTTGAAGAAGAGCCCATCAAAAGACTAACTGATTACACTAGTGCCCTGTGAGGCAGAGGTAGGCGTGACCTTCACCCCGGCTGCTCCAGATGTCTGAGGTGAAGTGCAAGACTGTGGCCTTACCTGTGGCCCTGCCTGGCACAGCTTCTCCCTTGGCTGGATAGGCATCTGGCTCATTATCTGACCCCAGCACTCTTTCCTGCCTAGGTAGGGGATCAGACTCAATGATCTGTTAAGGTCCCTTCCAACCCTAGCATCTAGGTATCTATAAGTACTCCCTGCATGCCTCATACAGGAAGGATATCACTGTCCTGCTAAAGGTGGCGCATGCAGGCACATGGTAGGATGGGACCAGGAGCACCATGAGCCACCTGAACCTTGACTGCTCAACTAAGGAGAAGGGCTGGTCATCCACAGCAAGCATCTCTCCAATGCTCTGGGTGACCTTGGTTACCTTTGGAATGTGCCCCACCTTTGTCTGCAGCTGTCCCCCACTGCTCCAGGGTGGCTGCCTCTGCTTCATGGGGATGGGGGCTTTGGAGTGACAGGCAGACTTCCCTTTGGTCATGCTCCCACTGGTGCCAGGCTAAGGAGGAGCAAGGGCAGGGGGGTTCTGCCTCCCGAGATGCAGCAGCATTGCCATGATGGTGAAGTGTTTTACCTCCTTGCCCTGGCTGATCTGCCTTTGGCAAATGATAGATCATCTGCCACCTCAGAATGATCCTGCACTACACTACTTCCCTGTTTGTGTTGGGGGTGAGGCTCCTGCCTTATTCCCCTCCTCAGCAAGCAGAGGCACAACAACAGGGGACACTGAGCCACCTGCCCCCACAACCTTTGCTGAGGTGCCTTCTGGAGAAGGAGACCTGGGTCTAGGGGAATTTTGAGGGGTGTGGTGCACAAGCACAGATTCCCTCTCAGTCCCCAGAATTTCTTTTGCTAGGGTGCTCAGGTCCCCTGGTTCCAGATCCAGCTTCTCCTCTGGCACTCGGAGGCTCATGCTGGGAGATGAAATTTGGGTGGAGGAGACTGTCATTCTGCTGCTGGTGGCTATTTCTGGTGTTAGGGGAGGTGGTGCAGGTGCAGGGACAGGTACTGCTCCCACCTCCTTGCTCTCACTGGCAGCAGAAGACTCATGGCTGCCCAGAAAGAGGATGCGTCTATGTTTTGGGAGTGGGGGAGCTTGCAGCTCTAGCTCTTCCCCTCCCCTCTCTAGCCCCTCTCCCGCCCCTACCAGAAGACCTGGTACCTGCCTTTCCAACATGCCTCATATTAACTGTTCCTGTGCTGGAAAATTTGTCTCTGTATGTGTGTGTGCAGCTGTAATATCTCTTCTTCTTCTTTGCTGTATGACTGTCTTACTTCTTCTTCTGTGTTGTGTTTACTGTTATGTGTATAACTAAAATAATATCTCCTCTTCTTCTCTGATGTATGACTATCTAACTTCTTCTGTGTTGTGTTTAATAATATCTCTTCCTCTTCTATGATGTATGTATCTGACTTCTTCTATGTTGTGTTTAGTTGGTATGTGTGTGTAACTAAAATAATATTTATTCTATGGCGTATGACTGTGTCTGACTTCTTCTGTGTTGGGTGAACTGTATGTGTGTGTGTGTGTGTGTGTGTGTGTGTGTGTGTGTGTAATTAAAATAATATCTCTTTGTCTTCTTCTATGATGTATATGTCTGGCTTCTGTGTTGTGTTTAGTCTGTAAGTGTATGTAACAATATAATATCGCTTCTTCTCTGTGCATGTGTGAGAGTGTGTGTAAAGTATGTGCTTTCCTTCACAGTGATGGATCACACTGCCAGGGAAAACAGCTTTCTTTTTAAAAGTGTGGGGGGGGCAAAACAAGAGCAAATAAGAGGTTTTTTTGGGGGGGGGAAGAATAAGTTGAAAGAAATTGATTGGCTAGGGATATGTAGAGGGATTCTAGTTAGTAAGTTGTATCCAATCCTTTCCAAGAAGAGAAACTAGAAGGAGACTGACTAGGTAGGAAGCCAAGCCAGTCCAGTACCTTTCAGAAGCTGTTGCTCAGGCAGAAACACCTCACAAAAGGCACTCTGCAGACAGAGGCTTATATGCTGTTTCTATATCCCTCCTCTTCCTCCCTTCCCCCCACCGAGCACTGTGAGTAGAAGGGGACTCAGGAATAGATCACAGTCACTGGCCAGCTACAGATATCCGTCTTTCTCCCTCTGCTCCAGATCGATTCAGAGGGTGTTTTTTTCCCTCCTAATTCAATTTGGATTTGGTGATTCAGCCTCTGAATCAGGCTGAATCTTCTCTGAATTGAATCAGCAACCAAAGCTTCGCGTACCTCTAATAAGCAGGTGCAGTAATGTGGCACACAGGCTATGTGCTGTATACAAAAGAGCAGCTTGGTGCATGTTTGGTTGTACACAGCAGCCATAATACTCTTTCTGAATCCTGCACCACAGTTATTGAAGTTGTAATGGATGAAGCTAAGTTCCCCTCCCAGTGCTGCGTTGAAAGGCTTTACTGTGTGCAGCACAAGCAGCTGAGGCTGGATCTCTGACAACAGGTCCTGAACATCTTTAAAGATGTTTTATTTTGCTGATCATGGTTGCTAGGATTCAGATTTGTATCCAATTGCAGCTGCCCGAACATGGCTACTTTGTAGTGCTGCTCCCACCCTGTTTAAGGAAACTCTCTCTGAGTGATCCCTGCTGAGATGGCGCACAGTGCTCAGGCTTTATTCTTCCCACATGAAGCGTGATGAACTGGCCCTTGCTCCTCTTGTTCATTCAGCATTGGAGGATTAACAACCAGAACTTTCATATGTTTCAACATGAAGGAGTGCAAGTCTGGCATGACTTGTGCCTGGAACTATTGCACAGCAGTAGCATGTGGGATGTAGGGTCTATGATACCAAGCATCTGCTGGAGGGTAGAGACCAGGGCCCAGTCTCCAGACTTTGAACAAAGCCATTTTGGTCTTGTGAAAATGAGACTTGTTCCATCCAACGTTTTGTAGAGTTGACTTTAAAACTGTAATTCTTTTTTTTATAAGTGCAATGGATGACATGTATAGAAGGAGTGAGTAAGGAGGGAAGCCTGCTCACAGTAAAGAAAGGAATGCCCCCACTTTGTCGAAGAATCCCATAGTCTGCTTTTACTCAGGCCAGTCATGGTCAGATCTGAAAGACCAACAGCAGAGCAGTGATGTTCAGGAGTTACAGATAACTGAGGAAAACATCTTGCCTTACAGCATGATGTCTCCAGAGTAAAAAAAGAGGGCCATATTTAAGGATTTTTCCTTACAGTGCTATTACTTCTTATCACATGCTTCATGGAATGATTGCATTTTTTTTTTTTTTTTTTACTGAAATACATTTCTGTAGCAGGCTTATCACTGCACTGTCTAGGCACAAGAGTTTAAAGATCCCTCTACAATACTGTTTCTTCAGATAGCATGGTTAGGAACTGGGCACCCTGTCCACACTAACAGGATTAAGAGACTAATGTTTGTCTGACATTAAGAATCATGTGAATCTGTTAATCAAATCAGAGGGAGCATTCCCCACCACCACCCCGAACTTCCCTCCCTCTCTTTCTCAGATTTGAGCACAGACTGTTAGCAGAGACGGCTGCTGTCAATGGCTGGTTTTTCTCTCCATGTTTGGTTCTGTGGAAGGTGCTGGATTTCCTCCCATTTGCACTGGTGGGATAAAATTTCTAACGTGACTACAGAGTCTGGAGCCATGGCAAGGCATGTTGTGAGTTGTACAAGTTCAAAGAAGTAAACTCTTCAGTTTATCTCTGGCCTCTTCCTTAGCAGTGGTTCTTGGGAGGTCTAAGGTGTGATAATGGTGCCTTGGCCCCAGCAGGTGGCACTCAGCAACCTCCAGAACCAGCCCTGAGCCTCCACTTTGGCCCCAGTTGCTGCAGGTTGTGAATTCTGGAAACAAGAGGCCACAAACAAGCTCCCAGCTCAGACACTTCAAACACTGGTTGAGTCAAATAGGATTATAGCGTGCTTAAGCTGAAATAAACATGCCCACACAGTTGCTTAGGTACAGATGAAGTCAGGTGTTGGCAGGAAGCAGCTCATCAGACAATGTGCCTGTAGCTTTAGCCAGTGCCTGAAACTGCAGAAAGATGGAAAGCCCCTGTCTCCTTCCCCCTACCCATGTTCCTCCCTCACTTGGAGAATCTGGCAAGGTCCTGCTGCTCCTTTTTCCTAGTGTTTTCCTGACAGACTTGCATTGGCATGGGGGAACCTTCTTCACAGGAGTTGCTTCCCTGGATCCAGCTCAGAACCTTATCTCTAATAGCAGCTAGGACCAAGTGTTTCAGAGGACAGTAATCTTATTGGCTCTTCTGAACTTTCAGCCTACGAATCTCTGAGCCATTATCTCACTCTGTGCTCTGCCAAGAACTGGGCAAGCTTACAGTTCTGTTATAGCTGTTGGTCTTGTATTCATGTAAGGAAGCACAAGTGTCTGGTAATGTCTGTAAGATTCATAGATGCTAGGATTGGAAGGGACCTCAACAGATCATCGAGTCTGACCCCCTGCCTAGGCAGGAAAGAGTGCTGGGGTCAGATGATCCCAGCCAGATGCCTATCCAGCCTTCTCTTAAAGACCCCCAAGGTAGGGGAAAGCACCACCTCCCTTGGAAGCCTATTCCAAATTTTGCCCCCCCCCTTACCATGATGAAGTTTTTCCTGATATCTAGCCTAAATTTGCTGTGTCAATTTGTGACCATTGTTCCTTGTTCCCCTAAGAGGCACCCTGGTGAACACAGCATCTCCGACCCCTTGCTGCATTCCCCTGATGTATTTGTAGGTGACCACAAGATCACCTCTCAGCCTTCTCTGATGGAGGCTGTCCTCAGTCTCTCCTCATAGGACTTGTCCTGTAAGTCCCTAACCATATGAGTAGTCCTCCTCTGGACCCTCTCAAGTTTATCAACATTCTTCTTGAAGTATGGCACCCAAAACTAGATGCAGTACACAAACTGGTCTGACCAATGCCGCATAGAAGGGAAGTATCACCTCCTTGGTTCTATTTGTCATGCGTCTGCTGAAGATGTTTAAAGCCAAAAAGATTTGAGGGTAGCATTGCACTTCAGATGTGGCAGGGTGAACAGTTCTGTTTATATCACAAAGGCCAGTGCTCCATAGTCTATGTCCTTGGTTCCTAAGCCAGGGGTCATGGCCCAAGTGAGGTCATGGCTTGGTCTCCTCATTGAAATCACAAGCCTTGTGGAAATCTGATTATAGTGGTTGGCTCAATCTAAGAATGGAGGAGCAGAATCCCTGCAACAGATGTTTGGGCAGTAGACACAGGTTCAGTGCCTGATAAGGCCCTGCTTCTTGTGGTGGGGTTAGCAAGCGGTGACTGGTGCCAGTGTCCTAGACTGCATGGCTATTTTTGCACTGACCTCCTTCCCTTTTACTATCAGCTGGTGCCCTTGGTTATGGGTTCCCCACCTACCCATCACACTTACCTGCCTCAGCATGATGTTCAAGTGTTGATGTTCAAGTGTTGCGGCACTCACCACAGATGTTTCAGACCAGCTTTCCTTTGATAGATGCCATTCTTCACAACCTGTCTCAAGCTCCATGGTCCAACTCGGCATGCTGTGGTTCTTTAAGATACCAGGGTGAGCTTATGCTGTTACCTGTGGTCTGCAAATCCTATACCATAGCTCTGCCATGTACTAGTGTTCCCGGCCCCCACCAGGTTGTTACCCCTCACACACACACCTGGTTGTGATCTTGTTAAAATTGTAGGCAGCCACCTCCTTGTTTCATAATGTGTCCATATGTGAGACTTTGCAGCCTCCGGTTACCTGTACGTAAGAGCTGTAAAGCTGGGTGGCAGAGCTAAATAGCAGCTTTAAATGGGAGCATGAGAGAGAGAGATCAGGAATTCAGTGACTATTCTGGGCAGAGAATGAAAGACAACACTGGCTTGTTTGATCTTCCCTGCAATGTTCTTTCCCCTAAGCTCTCTTCCAGCCTAGCTGCCCTGCTATTACTTGGAGTGCTGAGCACAGTTCTAAGGGAGGACTTGAAGGCAGTCAGTGCACTACCAGGAGCAGGGTTTAGCACAAGAATGGAGTCTGGAAATCAGCCTATATTTGGAGCTGCTTCCTAAGAATTCTCTGTTACCAGTGATGGAGGATCGCATACACAACTTTTGGGCTCAACTGTCATGCTGATTCTGCTGGAGCCTAACCTGGGGTTCAAATTTGGCATTTCTCTCAGGGTGAGGCAAGAGTTTCCCTGTCCACCTGTCAGGTATCCAAGATGGACTGTGCTCTGCTTCTAGCATTATTCTTCACATTTCATGTCAGAGCTCCCTGAGCATTGTCTGCTACAATGTACTTTTGGGTTTGTTTGTTTGGGGTTTTTTTGCACTCTTTGACTCCCAGAGAGGTTCTGCCTTCTGATTGGGAGCGCTCATTCTTTCCTGTCTTGTTGAGAAGATGTAGAAACATCAGCCTGTGTAGAAACATAAAGCAGCATTCCCTGGATATATTTGCTACATTGGCAGGACAAAGAAGCATGGTGGCATTTGGCAGTTCCTCAAGCTTTGTGATAAAGTATAAAATGAAAGAACCATGAGTAAATAAATGAATAAAGGCCTTGTAGGACCCAAACTTTTCTTAATCAGGAAGAGTGTGTAATCAGGTAAGCTTCCTCTCGGCAGTGATTGCCATGCTAGCCAAACACTGTCACAGAATAAAAATTATGCTCTGCCTTTAAATAATCAATCCAAGTATATTGAGATGGACCTAGTGTCTCCATAACTCCCCACCAAAGCTTTTATCTTCCTGTGAAAATTGCTGTGCTCATGTGATATTCCAGCCTCATGAAAAATGACTGCAGCAAACTGAGATCACCTGCATGTCTTTGTACATCACATTAAATATACATATTTAGGTACATCTGAAAGTGCTGTGTGTGACCCGGGACTCTTCTTTTCTTGGTCAGAATTGCTTATAAACCAGTGTGCAGCACTCAGAGCTGTGAGTGGCAATACTATTCTCAGGTTTTAGGGAATGTGTATGATACAGGTTAGGGGAATGCAGCCTCAATTCTAATATTTCCTACCTTTTAAGAACAAAGCCAGGCATGAGGGGACATTCTTCCCATGGAGAATGAAACTGCCTGTGGACTGCCCATGTGTTTGTTTTTAATATAATAGTGGTGAATTGTCAGTGTCTTGCCAGTGGTGTTGTGGAAAAGGCAGGGCTGGCACAGCGGTGACCATTCCATGCATTCCTTCTGCCCCAAGTGACAATTTATAAAAATGCAGAACTTTTGTGAAGTGAAAGAACTGGGGTAAGCATCTTCGCCCATGACTGCATAGTTTTGCTCAGGGAATTAGACCACCCTCTTTCTTACTGGTTTTGTGTGTTTGGTTTAAACCTTTTTTGAGTTCCCTGAGTATTTTCTGTCCTGGCAGACAAATCCTATCTACTGGAACAAGAATATCCATGGCACAACCCATGTTGAGAGGTGGTACGGTCTTAAGCATTTTCCCAGAGATATCCTTTCCTGGCATGCTTTCTCCCCCACTGCCCAAGTTTCTGGGTCCCACCTTATGCATTTCCAGCCTGCTTTTGCTGCTGAAGCTGAAGTGCCTTGGATGGCTACAGCTGCTTCAGAACAACCAGGTTGTTACCCCTCCACCACTGATACAAGAGCAAATGCAATGCAGTCCTGTAGCATCTCAAGAACTTGTGTGACTCAAGTCATTCCTAATATAGGAGGCCTCCTAATGGTCACTAAATTTCTCTCTCTTCTTTACCATGGGCAGAAGATGAATGTGCACAGATGCTAACTTTAATGCTACATGTTGCTTCATGCTGCAGCCTTCCCCTTCCTCCCTATCTTTTTGGCTAATTAAATGATGTCTGTGCAGCATCAGTGACTCAAATATTAGTACAAATACATGCACTTGTCAAGAGTTAGGCTGGCCTCTGTCTCATCAGGAAGCATGACATTTAAAGGGAGGGTCTCAAGGTGACTGAGGAAATGAATTGGCCTCTTGTGGCAGCCAACCACACAACAGCTTCCCCACATGGCACCAAGGTGGATTTCTGCTTATCCAGTAGTTGTCACTACACTAACAAATGCTAATTCATTCTCTGCAGCTGACAGTAGTTGATACAGAATGTCCTGCTTCTGTGACAGGGAGATGACAAGGACAGTGCCCTTCCTGGGGTGCAAGTTTCATTTGCAGCATGGCCCATAGTAATAAACTCAGTACTACCTCATGCAGCCAAGTGTCAAAAAGGAAACGAGGTGAGCCAGGAGGATGGACTGGGGGCAGGGAGTGAAGCCTTTGACCCTGCCAAGCCCCCTAGAACACAAAAGGGGTTCTGTTGGAGTTCCCTTTGGCTGAACAGTATAAAATGCAGGGTGCCCACTTTCTGGGCAAATTCCTGAGGAATAAGCCAGCTAGGAACCGAGGAGCCAAGCTCTACAAAATAATTCCATGACCAGGGACTCAAGCCCACATTCCTACCTTAGGAGGCAGTATCATTTCCACCAGGCTGTTGGTTATGCTGGCCCTGCCTGTTTGCCAATCAGCTCTTGAAGATAATACCATGGCAGAGGCAGGATTCATGGGGGCAGGAAGAGGCAAGCACTGCCACTACCATGGCTTGACTGGACAGCCATGCAGAGCAGCAGTTCCTTATGCCCTGACTCCTTGCAGGCCCCAGCAATCTGTACAAAAAGCAGGGACTGCCCTCCCATTCTGGTCCCAGCCTAGGCATTAACAGTGGGCAGAAAGGGATACAACGTAGGCCAAGTCCCATTCTCTGCCTTTCACCTTCGCCAAAAGAAGAGTTATTGTGCTCTCTGTCCTACTGGGAGGCATCACAGAACAGGTGAATGAGCCTGGGCCCAGTGTAGGCAGCCTGGCTGTTGGGCCTAGAGGACCTGGCACCCAACCCAGCTAGCTGGTCTGCTGCTCCCAGGGCAGCACTTGCAGCCAGGCCTGGTCCATTCACCCCTGACTCTCTAACCAATCCAACCCCCAGCTCTGCACCAAATACCCTACTGCCCTCAGGCTGTGGCATTACATCACACATCCCACCCCATCAGACCCTACCTGTCCAGAGGTATTAAAAACAGAGTAGAATTTACACAGTACATCTACACGAGATGCCTTAATGCAAAGTGGACTGTTCTACTGCACATTAGTGTGTCATGGCAAAAACCGTGCTAATGAGCCGTAGAATTATTCTATGTGTTAAGCATTACAAAACAAAATTGCCTTTGCTACTGCACATTAGCGCAGGTACTACATCTTTATCTAGTACCTCATGTTAGGAGGTACTAAACTTAATGCAGAGTAACAAAGGCACATTAATGAATGTGAAGATGTACCCACTGTGATATCCTACACTTGTACCATCTCTCTTGCACAGGCTCTCACACAGTGTGCAGTTTCCACCCATAGCCATAGACACCAGGGAGAGCCTGGGCTCCTGCTTGTAGGTCTCCTTGTAATAAAGCACCCTAGGGCAGGGGGAGGTGCCCCTTGTGCCTAGCATGGCCCAAAGCAGGGATCAGCAGACCCTGCCCCCCCAACTCCATCCCAAGACTGCTAGGTAGGGATGTAACTGGTGCCATTGGTCCCTATAAGCCAGACTCCCCCCATGATATTTTAAGTGTATGGTGAGGTAAGACAGCCCAGAACCTTCTGCTCAGTAAACAAGTCAGGGTGGACAGCCATACGAAGGATTTTATTCTGCATGGATCATAGTATTCCTTATGGCAGCGTAGCAAACCCCTTGCAAGAAAAACACAAACAAGCAATAAGCAAAATGCTTAAAAGTTGCCTTTGTCAGACCTGTTCAGCTGTGAAATTTGCCAACCCTTTTCCACAAAAGCAGTCCCCCAACTCTGCATACGGGTCTTGCAGCTTCTTTGCCCAGTTGAGAAAAGTCCTCACAGTTGTTTGCAGTAATTACACTGCCTGTGCTTCACAGATGTTCCCTGCTCTCCCAGTGCTATACATATCAAGCAGAATCAAGATTTAGTGCTCTATTAATTGGCAGAACTGCTAAGGTTCTTTAGGGGGACTCATGGGCATAGAATATCAGTCAATGACACCAAAGACTTAGGCATAAGAGATACAGACATAAAGTGGGGGGCCAAAGATGAGGATGAACAGAGAGAGATTTCAGCCATGTGTGGAACTGGTAACACTTACTAGGGCTGTGCAAAATGGCTGTTTCGATTTGGTTTTGGATTTAGCTGTTTTGGAGGACAGTGATTCGTTTCAGTGTTTCAGATCCCTGTTCTGTTTCATTTCAGCCGAATCTATTTTGAACGGACTGCAAGCTTCACACAGCCCTACTCAGCCAGGTGACTTGAGGCCGCAGTGGGAAGCAAGATGGGGCTATGGGTGACTCGTCTCAGGGAAGGGGAGGGCTGCTGTGCTCCATGCAGATAAGGAGACCCCTACACAGATCTCTGATCCCCGTCATGCCAGGTCATGGGGCAGAGAAGCAGCACAGAGAGGTAAGCAAGCCTGCAGGTCCCTAACGCACAACTCAGCTCTGCAAGGAGCAGGGACCAGCACTGCTCTGCCATACGACCTGGTTCTGCAGGGAGCAGAGATTCGTGTCAGGGTCTCTTTGGGGCTGCTGCCCACTCCATGAAGTCCTGCATCACTAGGGCAGTGTGGGGCAGGCAGCAGCAGCAAGGAGACCCCCCAGCGTGGATCTGTGCTCCCTGCAGAGCCAAGTTCCGCAGCAGGGCAGCAGCGTACAGCTGTCTCCCTGCAAGCCCGGCTCTGAAACTCCAAAATGTTTTGAATGCCTTGTTTCATTTCAGAGATGTTTCTGAGCTTTCCATTTCAATTCAGACTTGGTGTTTCAGCACTGAAATGGCCCCAAACACCTCCAAAATGAAATGGCTGCCGAAATTGTGTAGAGCCCTAACACTTATAGGTGCTACTCTTCAGCTTGGGGACAGCAAAGGCTCTACATAGCTGAACTGTGTTCAGAGTGCTACAGATATTCTGGACACGCACAGGTGCATGTATGTTTAGGTGAGCTGTTGCATACATCTAATAGTTTTTAATCAGTGAGCTGCAGCCTAGAAGCTTGTAACATGTGTAACCCTTCCGCTAAGCACCTGTCAGCAGTAACAGGGGCTGGGTTCAATTTTGGGGATACTAAATATATTTTACCTCAGCTTGAGCCCCCACCCAGTCTACCTGGAAAACACTATATGGATTACTAGTGTAACCTGGGTACACCCAAAGGTGTTCCCTATTCTCAGTTGGATGGGACAGGTAGGCAAGAGGGGAGTGCTGTGAGAGGGATGCCAGAATTTTGAGCAAATCCCTCTTCATAGAATCATAGAAGTAGGGTGGGAAGGGACCTTCTAGATCTTCAAGTCTGACCCCCCTGCTTGGGCAGGAGGGAAACTGGGCTCAAGTGACCCCAGCCAAGTAGGCATTAAGCCGCTTCTTAAAGACCCCCAGGGTAGGAGCCGCTCCTTAAAGACCCCTGAGGTAGGAACCACTTCCCTTGGAAGTTGGTTCCAGATCCTAGCCACCCTAACTGTGAAGTAGTACTTACGGATGTCTAATCTAAACCTACTCTCCAACAACTTGTGGCCATTATCCCTTGTTATCCTGGGGGACGCTAGAGGAAACAAGCTCTCCCCCAAGCCCTTCTGGTTCCTACTAGTGAGTTTATAGATGGTCACAAGGTCCCCCTTCAGCCTTCTCTTGTAAAGGATGAACAGATTCAGGTCCCATAGCCTCTCATTGTAGGGTCTGCTCTGCTGTCCCCAGATCATGTGGGTGGCTCTCCTCTGGACCCTCTCATTGTTGTCCACATCTCTCTTGAAATGGGGTGCCCCGAACTGGACACAGTACTGTGTCCAGCTGTGGCCTGACCAGTGTCGCGCAGAGGGGGCGGATCACCTCCTTGGCCCTACTTGAAATGCACCTGTGGAAGCACAATAAGGTCCAGTTAGTCCTGCCGACCATGACCTCACATTGTCAGGGCATGTTCATCTTGGAGTCAATGATGACTCCAAGATCCTGTTCTGTCTCCGTGCTCTCAAGAAGGGAGTTTCCCATCTTATAAGTGTGCTGCTGGTTACTACTGCCTAAGTGCAGCACCCTGCTCTTGTCTGTACTGAAACGCATCCTGTTTTTGTTAGCCCACCTTTGCAACCTATCCGGGTCTTTCTGCAGTCTTTCCCTCCCTACTAACATGCCCACCTCACCCCAAATTTTGGTATCAGCAAATTTGAACAGGTTGCTTTTCACCCCGTCGTCCAAATCGCTGATAAAGAAATTGAACAGTGCGGGCCCAAAGACCAGGGGACTCTGCTGCCCACTTCCCCCTAGGTTGAATATGACCTGTCCAACACCACCCTCTGAGTACGACCCTTCAGCCAATTTGCAATCCACCTGACTGTGTAGGCATCAATGGTACAAAACAGTTGCCTAGTTTTTTTAATGAGGATGGGGTGGGAGACAGTGTCAAAGGCCTTGCTGAAGTCCAGGAAGACTTCATCCACGGTGACACCTGCATCCAGTGCTTTTGTGACCCGATTGTAAAAGGCAATCAGGTTGGTCTAACATGACCTGCCCCTAATGAAACCGTACTGGTTGCCCTTGAGCATCATCCCTGATGCCAGTCCATCACAGACGTGCTCCTTGATGATCTTCTCAAAGAGTTTCCCCAGGATTGAGGTAAGACCAATGGGCCTATAGTTGCCCAGGTCCTGACTCCTCCCTTTCTTAAAGATGGGGACCACATTGGCTATCTTCCAATCATCTGGCACCTCACCTGAGCACCAAGAGCTCTCGTAAAGCCATGCCAAGAGCCCAGCAATAACCCCTGCTAGCTCCCTCAACACCCTGGGGTGGAGAGCATCTGGACCTGCTAACTTGAACACAGCCCCTCCAGAAGCACTCTAACCCGGTCCTCCTCAACCTTAGGTCTTGAGGCATTCCCCTCGAGTCCATCTTGAAACACAGTCGGGGAGTCCCGGTCCCCGCACAAGAAAATGGAGGTGAAGAATTTGTTAAAGAGGTCTGCCTTCTCCTCTGGCACAACCACCAGATTGCCCAGCACATCTTGCAGGGACCCCACATTTCCCAATGCCTTCTTCATCTTCTCTATATATTTGAAAAAGGACTTTTTAATCATCTTTGATCTTAGATGCTAGTCCTACCTCTATGTCCACCTTAGCTTTCCTAACAGCCCCCCTACAGGCCCTAGCAGTGGAGGTATACTCTTCTTTGGAGATAGCCCCCCACTTCCACCGGGTGTACACTACCTTTTTGGCAACCAGACATTCCCGGAAATCCTTGGTGAGCCAGGGAGGCTTTCGGGCACTCTTGCCCCCCTTGCTTCTTGTTGGGATTGTCACCCCTTGGGCCCTGAGTATCCTCTCCTTAGGGAACGACCGCTTTCCTCTATAGAATTAGCCGAAGCCCAAAGTTGTTAACTATATATAGAGTTACCAACATTCTCTCTCTCTCTTTCTCTAGATATAAAAATTTTAAGATAGATAATTACAGTTATAAATACAAATATACATATAAAGATCTTTTAGCTGGAGAAAGTTGGCCCTAGGGAGGGCATTTCAGGCAAGCACCTGTGCCTCAGGTCCAGAAGAGGGGTGGATCCCAGGACAGTCAATTCAGCAAGTTTATACCAAAAGTGGGTTAGCTAATAAAGTCATCCTTACAGAGCCCATTACATAGAATTAATACACTCAACTATTTATAACACCAACAATAACAATAGATACCGAAAGGAAACAACTGGGTTCCAACAACTTGGCATCTCTAATGGGGTAGGGTCTTCTCCTCCTCGGCCCACTCCCCCCAGGGTCTGTGAGTACCTCCCCAGTGGGACCAAGGTATCCAGTAACTCACGGTCCTTCCTCTGGGGCTGTTGATCTGGCTTCTGGGTCTGCACACTGTCTCAGGCCTCCTGGAGCCGTTGGCCTCGGAGTTGAGGTTCTTCCCTCTGGGCCCTGTGCCCCGCATGCAGGGAGCTCCTATGGGAACTAGGCCCTCACTACCTCTGGTTCCCCAGGCTCATGCCAGGGGTCTTCCCCCTTCCTGGGCCCTACTTCGGGCACCGGGGCTCTTTTAGTTTAATGCTAAGCCACATTGCAGGGCTCTGGTTATCTGGCCTAGAGCTGGGGCTAACTTGAGCAGCCTTGAGCTGCTCCCAGAGCCAGTTTTCCATGTGCTGATATGCACACGGTTCAGGGCCTGAGCAGCTCCCAGGGCCAGCAATCTGTGTGCTGATTTGTACAGGCTGCCCAGCTGCTTGCCGGGTTCACAGGCTCAAGCTGCCATGAGCTGCTCCTAGAACTTGATCCCGATGTACCAATTTACAGCTGAAGTTCAAGCAGGGTCCCAAGGATGGCCATCTCTGAAGCTCCTCTCTCCTCCCCATGCCTCATAGTCTCTTCCTAGCCTGCTGAGCATGCTCCCCTTTTATACTCTTCAAGGGCTCCACCCCTGAAGTTCTCCAGACCTGGTTGATAGAGTTCTGATTCAGGTCCAGCTGCTCCTTGCCCCATCTCTTCAGAAAAGGGCGAGGCATTGGTTCCCTTGTGCTGCCTTTGGATTGGTGGGCGGGCTCCACTAATCAAACAGCAGACCCTTGATCCTGGGATTCAACCCAAGCTGCAAAAAGGTAAGCCTGCTACAACTAGGGTGTCCAATAAAACCAACAACCCTTTTCTCACAAAGCAGTGTAAACACAAAAGGCAGATTCATTACAAAGTAATCACCAACTATAGTTTTAAAACACTACAAACTACAAAACAAAATCTATAGGTGGTGCCCCTTACTGGGGGGGTCTTTACCCATGCCCAGGCAGTCTGGGACTTGGGACTCCCCCAAAGGGTAGTTCCAGGGGCCAGCACCCCTATACCTGCTCTTCAGCAATGGGCTGGAAAAGGCCACCACCAGAGTCCAATGAGTTGCTTCATGGGTCCACTGCACTGCCATGAGCTGCTAGAAAGCACACGTCCTTCTGTATTGCTCCCTACGAAACTGTAGTGCTGATCCTCACTTCCACATGGTGGATTTGAAGAGTGAATGGCAGTTTTCATCAGCATATCGCACCCCAAAGTTTTTAGTCCTAATCCTAGCTTTGCTGGGGCAGGAAACTGCAAGAGAACTCAGAGAAAAGCCAGCCAAACAGCAAAAGGGCATGACCAGCAACCAGTGCTAACTAGGCTACATTGGTCAGGGCACAGAGCCACAAAATCAACCTGTGCCAGGCCCAAATGTGCTGGGTCCTGACATACAGCAAACAAATGTACAGCAGAACTCAGCAATACTGCTATGTTGAGACACAAGTGCAATAAAACAATAAAATGGGGACTCGGGCCTGTCTTGCACTCAGGCGTGAATACACAACAAAAGAGCACCAGGCCTACTCCAAGTAGGCCTGGACATATAGTCTCAGCCACACTGCTAGGCTGAGATGTAACAGATAGGAAATAGCAAAACGGGGCCCAGGCTTATTTTGGCTGGGGCTTGAACTAGGAGCAGCACCCAACCATAGTACTTGGTTGGGGCATAAACCACAAAAGGGACAAAAGAAGACCCAGGCCTATTTCACTGGGCCTGGACTGGGCAGCAAAAACACTGACCAGGCCTATACAGCACTGAGGCCTGAATAAGCCACAAGAAGTGCCAAAGTTTCACCCTAGTCCAAGTCCGCCAGCCAACATATAGCTGGTGTAACCCAGGCGGTACTCCAAGAGGTACCCCCTCTCTAATTGAAGGGATTGAAGCAGGTGCACAAGCACTGTGGGAGGCGTAGGGAAACTCCTCCCCCTATAGAGCAGAGTCAGACCACCGATGGGGACTTAACCATATACTTTTTAATGAGAGAACAATATTGGGAACACATCCAGTATAAGCCAGGGGGCATAGGGGACACTACAATGCCCCAAGGGGCCAGGATTCAACAAAGGTTAAACACTTACAATTATAGACATTCATCCAGTTGACAAAAGACAGGGTTAACCAAAATGTAAAACACAAACAACACAACAAACAATACTAGTTGGTGAAATATAAAAGGCACAAATACAAAGTGACAAGGAATATAGGGCCTAGGTACCTGGAGGGGGAGAAAGGGGGAAAACACAATGGCTCCTTTCCACTGCAAGAAGATTTTCTCCCTGTTAGCTCACTCACCACAGCTGGGACTTAAACTCAGCTCTCATACATGGCAGGCAGAAACACTGCCACACAGCCACCAGTGCTAGTACTATACCAAACTGCTAGGGGTTTTGGCCTTCCCAGAGCCCCGGCTTCATGTTGAGCTGCCTGACCTCTGATTGAAGGAGCTGAAAGCAGGGCTGGGAACCTCTCAGGTCACTGCTCAGATCCTTGCTGGGGCTCAGGAGCCTCTCCTGCTAGCTGCAACCTCTCATTGGCAGTCCTGGAGCCCAGCAAGGAGGCCCTCCTGCTGGCCGTACACCGTGCTGCTGAGGGTCCAACTGCTGCCTGCAGGTCCCACTCTTTCAGACTCTTCTGGGGCAACTGCTCCTGCCCCGCTAGCCCAGCTCTTCCAGTCTCCTTCCTTGTGGTCCCTCACTGGTTTCTCCTGAGTCAGCTGTGCTGCCCCTTTTATCCCCCTCCAGGTTACCCAAGGGGTCAATCAGGGGACATGGAGGGTGAGTCTCTGGGGCCCAATTGGTGAGGAAAAGGAATCCGAAGTCCTCCAATCATCTTTTGCCCTTTCAAAACCCCTGGGCTAAGTCACTGCCAGCTAGCCCGTCACACTGGGATTCAGCCCCACACTGGTGAGCTGAAATGCAGCAGCTGTAAAACAGCAAAATGGGCCCAGGCTTACGGCTGCAGCCTGGACATATAGTCTCAGCTATACCATTGCACAGAGACACTATAATCCCTGACACAGTGACTACCAGGACCAGAGCTGACTCAAGCAGGGTGCAGGGTCTGGGGCCAATCAGCCCATGTGGAGCCCTACCCCTGCTACGATCCCATGGGTCCCAGACCTGAAGAAGCTGTCACCACCATTTTCAGCAGCAGCAGAGTGATGGGGGGGCTAGTGAGCAGCTGGATGCGGAGCCACCGCTCCACCCAGCTCTGCGCCACTGCTGCTCCACCCAGCTCCATGGACCCCCCATAAAGTGCAGGGCCTGGGGCAGTTACCCCGATTTGCTCCCCTAGGGATGGCCATGGCCAAGACCCTGTTCCTGGGCAGCCTGCACTGGGGAAAGATATACTCATGGCATCCACCCAATCAGGGCCAGCCCACAATTTTTTAGGGCCCCGATCCATTGAAAAATCAAAATTGTGGTTCATTGCAGTATAAACTCACTGAAATAAAATAGTTGGGGCCAGGCTGTGCGCATGAGGGCTGCGCTGCAGGGGGCTTGGGGTGGGGGCAGCGTGTGCCAGGAGTGGAACCAGGAACTCTTCCCCCACTCAGCCGGGAAAGGGCTCCCTGCCTGCACTGATCCCTTTAAACTTGGCACAGGTTGTGGGGGGAGGGGTGGGGCAGCGAGCAGGGCACAGCACCTTGGTTGTGGGACCCCCTGTGGCTGCAGGTTCTGCAGGTTAGTATGGGCCAACCCTGCTCCCACTTAAGGCCTACATGGCCAAAACAGTCAGTGAGACACATAGCTGGGGTTCAGTGACACAGCTGTGCTGAACCCAAAAGAAGTTGCAATAGCAACTAAAACATGCCAGGCTCTCAGCCCTGGCCCAGAGTGCACCAACAAAACTGCCAGGCTTCAACCTTAGCCAGTTTGCCACAGGGATTGATGCTGCCCAAAACCCCAGAAAACAAAAGGAGAAAGGAATGGGAGAGAACAGAGATCTCAAGCCCTGAGACGGAATTTATCTTCCTGTACCTGAGACTTTCCCTTCACATAACTTCAGTCTGCCTCATCAGAAAAGAGTGGGGGGTGACCCCCCACATAAGAAGCAGCCCACTGGCTCCCAAATCACTGTTCAGGGTCCAGCAGCCCCAAGAGGAAGAAGAAAGAGCCCCAGACCAAGTGGCCTCAACATTAAATAACATTTCTGACCTCATCCAGGGTGCCAGCCAACAAACAGCCTCATTGGAACATAGTTTACGCAGACCAGTGAATTCAAAGGTGGTCAGCACTCCCGGATTGGGCCAAACTCAATTGGTTTTACAGGTTCTGCTGAGGAATCTTAAAACAAAGGGTCTGGACACAATAAGGAGAGATGGGAGGATGTCCCTTCCAGTACTAGAGGAAACAAAATAGGCGCAAACAAGGTACACAGAAAAATAAAACCAGAACACATTTGACCACACACAGCCCCAAGTGTGTGTGGGTGTTACGCATGGCTCATAGAGGAGCAGGCAGGGTCCTGAACTGACAGTTACAGATTTAGTTTGCTAATTAAACACTTCCTATATTGGAAATTTCTATCCCAAATGAAGACTTGTAGTTGGTGCCAGGCCTGAGCTGCAGCACTCTCATGGCCATCGGGATCATGAAAGGGCTGTTTAGCATGTCCTCTAAAGGACAAGCATAGCTTTTGCTGTAGTAAACAGCAGTGATGGCAACAGAGCTCATAAAGCTGAAAGCACTTAGGTTCCTTAGCTGCAGCAATTAGATAACATACTAACTGGCCTGAGCAAGAACACCTCCAGAAGGAAAGATTGCATCACCTACTGCTGGTGGGCAGGCACCTACCAGAGGATCAAACCTGCCACAGTTAGAGACCAAAGATTTAAAGCCTCCTACAGCAATTTCCATTATGCAATCAGTCCCAGAATTAGGACCTAGCAGTAGTTGTGGGTGGAAAAGACACATTACCTGAAGTACAACTGTAAGTTTTGTTCACTTGAGCTCACTTGCAGCCCTGAGCTCAGCCCCAGCCCCCAACTTCAAAACCCCTGTAGTGTGACCTACCCAGGAACATGAGACCAGAGCCCTCTTCCAAGTTGCCAGTTCCCTTCCTCTGCTGATGAAGGCAATCACATCAGAATTGCCGTCAAACAATCTCTTAAGAACCAATTCCCTCATCATTCCTCTGAACCCCATGATATTCAGTCTACAGAAAGAGGCCATGATGTATAGTGCTGTTCTTTTTCTTGCTTACCTTAGGATAGGTGGGCAGGTTTCCCTTCTATTTTGATCAGCGTCTGATCTCTAGGGACACAGTCAGGTACCTGATTGACTTCAGCTGCTAAATTTCTGTTTCTTTCAAATGAATAAAGACAAAGCTCGCCTGGCGCAGCACTGGGGAGAGAGGCTGTTGGGAGTATAGCTCTGGGCAACTACACAATCTAAACATGGATAGACAATGCACAGAAAATAGCAGTGCTAACATCAGAGTCCCAGGTGTGCTGTGCAGCTTTTCACTTTAGAGCAGCACCAGGTTGCAATGCTTTCTTTTGAATACTTGTTCTGCCAGCTGCCAGGGTCTTTTGCAACTCCATTTGCAGAGGGAGGAATATCACCTTTTTTTTATGTACTCCTTTTGTGGAGTGGCCACTTGTACAAGTGATGATGTCACGATGTACACATGATCAAAAATTCCCTTTGTGTGGCTTAATGGCATCACACATTACTCCTACATAAGTTTTGTGGGGTTTAAATGAGTTTGCATCATTGCAAACTAAACTACATCCCAATGTAATTTAGTTTGGAACATTGCAGCAATTAGCCAGCTTGCCTCCTGGCCATGGGAAAACTAGGCAAGCTCTGCAGAAAAAAATGGATCAGGCCCCTCACCACTTCTGCCTTCAGCAGGCTCCTGTGGCCACCCCAAAATGGGCTGCCTTGCCTCTGGGGCTGTGCAGGGAGGTGGCAGGAGGGCAGCTGGGTGTGTTGGTGGTCAGAAAAGGTGGCAGGGATGGTGCACTTGGCATCTGGGCAGGCTTCCCTGAGCCTGCCTGGGCTTCCAGCACCCTGTGCACCACCCCTGCCTTCTCTGGCCATTGGCACACCCAGCTGCCTTCCTGCACTGCCCTAGAGGCAAGCCAGCCTGTTCCCAGGTAGCCCCAGGTGTCCTCCTGGCCACAGAAGCTCACTGAAAGCAGCAGCAGTGAGGGGCCTGATTCTCTTTTTCTGGAGAGCCTGCCTGCCTCTCTCACGGCCACAGGGGCCAAGCTGACAGATTAATGGCTCCCCAGCCACGGGAGAGGTGGGCAGGCTCTGGCAAAAAATTAAAAAAGGATTGGACCCCTTGCCACTTCTACCTCCAGCAGAAGCCTGAGGCTGCCAGGACAATAACATATATATAGTGACAGAAAAAATAAAACTCACTGTTTCAATTTAGGGGGCATAGTATGCAACTCTAAAGACTAAAACCCTCTCACATGTACAAGCACCCTTAAACACTGGTTTTCATTGCTGGAACCAGAGCCACTACAGGGCACAGAGCAGGGAGATGGAAGGGAAAGGCAACCTTCAGCTCCATTCTAGTGCCCCCCCCCCCCTTAAGTAGTACCTGGGGTTCATGCCCACTTTCCCACCTATTATGTCACTATTTGTACTCAAAGCCTCAATTTCCCAGTTTGTGCAACCCTTAATGACACTGTTTTGTTTCTGTGGCTTCAACTATATATTGGGAAAAATACACTGCTGGGCACTAAGGTGGCTGCAATGAGGATGAACTTTGCAAATGCTTCCCTGGCTCTCAACAACTGACTTCTGAGGGAGGTAACAGTCTCATGAGCTTCCTTCCAGCTCTCTCTCAGCAGCTGACTTACTGCTGTAGCAAATAAGAGCCACCTCTGCTTGCTGCAGCTTGTATGTCAAAAATCACTGGACTGCCAAATAGCAGGGACCCATGCCCCTTGATATTAACACTGTACAGCAAACAGTGGAGTAACTGACACCTGATTTAAAATAGGTTGCAAGCCATGCAGATAAAATCACCCAGGTTCTACTGTACTTCCTACCGTACCGTACCTGTACTTTAACAGACTGACATCTGTTTTGACACCAAAATGGGGTCCCAGCTTTGTAGGCATTGAAAAGACCTGTTTGAGGAACTCAAGCCATTGTACCAAAATAGATTTCCCTAATTCCAATACCCAGATTTTTACTTTAAATATTTATTCACACACAAATAATTAAATGCTCTACATACATAAAGGATCATGAACACATTCTGTGCATGTCCATTAAGGCTCATATGACTCTCTGAACAATGTACAAATCTTGATAGGACAGTACTTTTGTCAGGCTTCCACATTCCAGAGATTTGGCTCATTGGACTCCCAGATCAATTAACATATACACTCTGCATGAAGAATCCACTGGGCTAGATGGCAAATTCTGCTATAAATTAACACTGCTCCAATTAAGTCAATTTGCAGTGATCTAGGAATCGCCCCAAAATCTTAACTCTCAGTAGGATTTCAAGTGGTGCCTTGAGTGCTCAACATAACACGGAGGAAACAAATGGTCTGAAAGCTTTAAATGCTGCCATGTGCCAAATTAGCAGTTAACTGAAAGTAAAAGTCAGTGTGTGGAGATGAAGGGAAAGGGGAATAAGCAATTCCTCACTGTGGGAAACAAATGGTGCTTATATATGTTCAGGGAAAATGCTGCTTCTGAAGTGTTCATTGCTCACTGGAATATAAACTTCTAACAGGCTCAATTATTTCAGCTCTTTATCAGGCAGGCTGAACTGCTCTGCAGTTGGCCAATTCATTTCTAACAAATATTAAAAAATCCCACCATCCTTGCTCATTATATTAAAAAATGTTGAACGATTTTGTTTAGGGGTTAGTCATCCTCATGTTTGGAAAAAAAAACACACAGGAGGCAAGATACATAGAAAAGTATTATACAAAAGTATTTTATTTTAAATACACTTAATTGTAAGAAAAAAAATGTGCAGTTTATTTTCAAGTTATGTACTGCACTTACAACCCCCCCACAAAAACTTTTTAAAGAAAAAGCTAAGACTTTAATATCACAAGAATGATGCAAGCCAGCTGCATCAATTGCCTATTTCTCACCGACCAAACCAACCACAGATTGTTACAGTATTTCCACTACACCTCCCAAATGAGCTAGCATAACAGGGTTCTTCAGACAACATAGAAGGGGTGTTATGAGACATTCTGCAACCATGACTTTCCATAGCACTTTTAGCTACAAACTAAAAGTAGAATAAATAGGAAAGTGTTCTGCAAATCAGGACAGAAGTTAACTGCTAAGGGTGTGCGTGCATATGAGTGGGTGTGTGTGCACATGTGCAAGAGCATGCAAAAGGTGTGCATGCACAAGTGCAAAAACACGATTCTGCATGTTGCAACAGTATCCATATAGATTCTGGATCACATCTAGCCTTCTAGAGGCTGAGGACCAGATCAGGAGTGATCAGGGGTGATGTAGTTCCCAGCTGAAGTACACTGGAGAGCAGAAGGATGGGAAGTTTGCACACTGGCAGCCTGCACTATACTTGGCACTCAGTGTTACTAGCCTCTTACACTCAGTCTTTCCAATGTTAGCAAAACTATGGCTTGGGCATCTCTTATTAGAAGATCTCTAGAAAAGCAGTTGGTCTTTGTATAACGGGTATAGTTTTCTTATTACAGCAAGTCAAAGTACTGTAGAAATAGTATCCCCACTCTATCAGCAAAAAATGAAAGCAACTTGCTAGCTTAAGTTACTCCATACAATTTAATTCCACTTCATTTGAAAAGGTTGTCAAGGACAAATTTAAAAAAGGCTCTATTTGGGTAAGAAAGAGGCCTTAGTGAAGACTACTTTACTCTCTCCATACCCCACCTGTTCAATCTGCAGACTGGAAGGTCACTAACCCTGCTATCCCACCCTGATGCATAATAAAGTTCCTCTCAGCTGTTCTGAAAGGAAACCCAGGTTTTGCTGACCTACAGAATCCAGTTTCTAATTGATTGGTGAATTTTTGAATTGTGCCAGTTCACTGCAGTCATCATATTCCCCTTGCTCTTCCTCTGGAAAACGGCAGCTGCAGGCATCCTCCTCTTGAGTTGATTGCTCAGGTGTTATATATACTGTGAAGGAGACAATTAGCATGTTATAGGATTATATCTTTTCAAGCACATACATTCTAAACCTGTTTCCAATATCTGACCCATCAGATGAAGTGAACTTGGCTTCATGAAAGCTTATGCTTGCTCTAGATATTATTTAGTTAATGCATCTTTACAGACTATCTACCTTGCCTTTATACTAGTAACCAGCCTCTTTGATTAAAAATCTGCAATGGGAATAACAAGTAGAGATTCAATATTCAGATGTCCAATGGCAACAGGACAAGGGCACATTTACAAGGGCACATCAAGGGCAGTGCTATGGCAGATTTTGTTTGTTTTCAGACAGTTATTTTTATACAGGCCAATCACATGCTGGGAGAGAGACTCACACTTCTCTGAGCTCACAAATCAAGTGGACAACAATGAACCAAGTAACAGGGGACTGAAGCAGAGAAGGGTCTATGGAGCAATTCCACAGGGAGAAGTGGCAGTTCGAAGTTTATCCCTGACATTCCTTAAAACAGCAGCTTCCTGTGCAATGCATTCACTATCTCTCAGATGGGCAGGAACCTGATTTGCAAATCAGTGTTACCACTGAATGGAGGAGACCAGCTTTGAAACATTTCTCAAGATAGAAGCAAGCCTCCTACCACTTGCCCAATTGTTAAATAATGGATAATCTAGACTTTGATTTTTCTTTTAAGAATGCCAGTGTCTGACTTTCAAGGAACTTGAACCTGCAACTGACTTTTAAGGAAACATGAATCTGAATTCCTGTACTCTGCCCACAGTTAGAAACAGGAAGTTAACAGATTGTATTGATCTTACTTTTCTTGAACATGTCAGGTAGTTTCCTTTTCTTCCAGATGATAAGAAACGCCCCCAAAGGCAGCAGAAACACTATGGCCAGCACCAGGGCTACCGTGAAAACAATGTCCATCTCCAGATTCTTCCCTAGGGATCAAAAATACTCTGTAAAAAAAAAAAACCCATCACAAGACAAAAAAGTCTGCCATCAAAGCTGCTAGATTATTAATTCCTGAACATCTACATCCATTTTGTTTTTTTTTTCCTTCATCTTATCTTCTGTATATGGCTTCAGGCCAGAGGGCAAATAGAAGGACCTCTAGGTTCACTGTGGGAACAGCAGCAGCTCCACTTTTCTTAGTAACGGATATGTATCAGTCTACTTGGAAAAGACTGGTCAATAACTCACCTGGCCCAGGGGTAGAAAATGGTATTGCGGGATAAGTGGTGCTGGCAGGTGGAGCCAGACTCCCTGACATATGGCTGCAGATCACATCACTTGTGCTAGTTCCTTGCTTCAGGACCTCATCCCCAGAGCATCTTGAATATACATAGATACATGCAGGTGGATAAAAAGTCATGGATACATGTACAGAAATAAACAAAACAGTAATGAATTAATTGTTTACAGTACTCACTTGGTCCATTTCTTGCAGACCCCACCACTCTGATTATTGAAGGTCCCCCAGGGACAGGTCTCACAACCTTTAAACAAATTCAAGGAGAACAGTGCATTCACATCCCCAATATGAAGCAGAATACACTATGCATTGTTGGTTCTCATTTGTAAGAGAATAGCTTACACCAATGGTTCACAACCAGGATGCCATCAGACCTTTTGAAGGGTGTTGTGAAGTGTAAGGAGATAAATAAGGTATTAGGGAGACAAGCAGGTAAAGTCCAGGCAGGAGCAAGCCTGAGCCTGCACATCCCCCCTCCTCACTGCCAGGCCCCCCTGCAAAGAGGCAAGCAGTATAATCTGTGTGTTAGTTTTGCAGTTGGATGCCACTTAATTCAGGAAATTTAGAGGAGTCCAGCAAGGGGTGCCTGGCATCTCCATAAAGGCTGACACCATCAGAGACTTCTACAGACTATGTGCCAGACCCGTGGAGCTCAGGACGCCTCTGCCTGGCATCTCCCTGGGTGCTGCTGGGGAGAAATGAGAGCCCCCTTCCCCACTACCTGTCCTGATGGGCTGCTCGCCTCTTCTGCAGTTTGGGGCGCACTCGCGGCAGTCTTCCTGGGTGCAGCGGTACCCTGACTTGCACTTGCACTGGGCATCCTCGATCACAGAGCAGTTCCGGTGGTATGTGAATACCCCTGCAAACAAAGGCAGCACCTGCCTGAACCCGACGGCCGGGAGACTCGCCCGGGCACCCCGCCCCGCCCCGCCCCAGCTGCGCTGCCCAACACGACCTGCCGGCGCGGAACCCGGCCTGGGGCTGCGGGTGCCCGGCTCGACCTTACCTTCGCAGGTGCGGCAGCTGATGCAGCCCCCGCGGGCGCCGGCTTCGCTGGCGAAGGTCCCCGTGGGGCAGGGCTTGCACGGCTTGTCGGTCCTGCCGCAGGTCCGGGGGTCCAAGTAGGTGCCTGGGCGGGGAGACAGAGACGGAGACGGAGCGAGCGGCGCTGGCGGCAGACCCACGCCTCCCAGCCCCGCCCGGCCCGGCCCGGCCCAGCCACGCGCGTCCCCACCTGCCCGGCAGGTCTGGTCGCACGGCGGCGCCGCCCGCGCGCTCAGGAGCAGCAGCGCCGCAGCCACCAGGCGCAGGCGGTCGCGGCCCATCAGCTCCGCTCCGCTCCGCTGCACGGCGGCCCCAGAGTCCGGCAGTGCCTGTAGTACAGCACCGGGTCAGCGCCGCAGGACCTCACCCCACTTGGGCCGCACCTCCGGGCACGAGGGTCCTGCCCGGCCGAGGGCTCAGCGCTGTCTGCGCGGGGCCCAGCCGAGCCCCCGAGCCTGAGTCACGCGGCGGGGGCGGCGGATGGGAAAGGCCCTTGCGCTCGCGGCCCCGCATAAGCCCGTCCGGGGGGGCAGGGAGTTCCCCGCTTCCCCACAGGCCAGGCGCGGGCCGGACTCTCCGCTTCGACCTCAGGTTTAGGCTTGAGCCTCCTGCCCCCCCGTGGGGGGCGGGGAGTCTGTGCCTGTCCCTGCCAGACGCTATTTTAAACGGAACCCGGCTCAAATCGCTGGCCCGGAAGGGAAGTCTGGTTCTCCGTGCTCACAGGTCTCGCAATCGCCAAGCCAAACCTTTCCCCCTCATTTATAAAAATTCAAAACCACCCTCGTCTTTCCTCCTTATTATGACCCACAAAACGGGACAACGAAGATGTCCTAGAGCCGCTACCAACCAGTGGAGCAGGGACACCGCCCAAGCTATGCCTTGGTGACACGCAAATCCGGAATGTGCATTCACACCCGTCGCCTGCCATTTTTTTGGTCTATTGATGCTGCTCGGAATAACCCCTGCATGGCATTGGGATGATGGATACTCAGTTACAAATCAAAGGCCTTTGCCTTGGTTCTGTATTTATGCATTTGGCTTTACTGGCTTAGGTGCAGCACTTGCCATTTTTTTACTGATTTCCCCCCCCCACACACACACATTTTTTTGTTATTTGTAACGCCTTTCTCTAATTTATCAAGATCCTTGTGAATTTTATTTCTACCCTCCAAAGTGCTTGTAACCATTCCCAGTTTTGTATCACCAGCAAATTGTATCACATACTGTATTTCTGCATCCAAGTCATTAAGCAAGCAGACCTAGAATAAGCCTCTTAGAAGCAATTCTTGAAAGTTACTTCCAGTCTGACATCTGTCCATTTATAGCAGGGGGCAGAGGGCCTCTCACTAAGTTTTGCCAAGGCATGGAGGGCCACATGACAGGCAGCCAAGGGTGGATAAATATTAAATTTTTAGATGTTTTAGGGGCCCCATGGGCAGGACAGAATGACCTGGCGGGCTGCATTTTGCTCACTCCTGATTTATAGTTACTCCTGGACAATGTTATTCTGTCTAGCATACCTTTCTCCTGCCTTTTTATGGCAGGGCCATGTTAACCTGTGTCAACAGGCTTACTGAAGTCCAAGAGCCAGACCAGTTACCCATTTAAAGAAAGATAGCAAATTGTTTTGTTTGCCACAAATCCATGCCAGTTACTAGCAATGGTTTCTTAACCTTCCAGATACTTAGGAACTGAATGTTTTATAATTTGCTCTGTTAACTTCCAAGGTTGAAATCAGGCTGATTTGTCTGTAATTCACATTAAACACCGGTATTGTGTTGTCTTCCATTCGTCTGGGATTCATCTGTGAGTTTATATTATTCCTAATGGTTCAGAGATTTCTCCCCCTATTTTCTCAAGCAGTGGGTGGGGGGTACCCTATCAGGCCCTAATGAGTTAAATTAATTCAAATTAATGAATTTAAATTAATTCAAATTAGTCAACAGTTCCCCAACAGGTTCTTTACTTACTATCTGTGGCTTCATCCTCACCACCCTCTTCCCTGTATTAATTTTGCTATGTTCTCAGTCACTCTTTATTTTTCATGAAGACTAATTAAACTAAACATTGAACTGCTTTCTTTGCAGCTTTCATTAATAGTTCACCTATGTGCAGGGTTGATGCATAGGCGGTGCACATGGGTGTATATGCACTCCCTGAGCAAGGCTGTGCACCTCTTACAAAAAGGAGCCTCCAGCACTGTTGGTGGTGCCTGCAGGTGGTCAATGCTTGCCAACTCTGCCACTGCTGACAGTGCAAGTGGCACCTGCAGGAGCTCTTGTTTACTGCCTCTGCCCTGCTCCCACCACCATTGTGCCCCTCCAGCCACCAGGGCACATGTCATTCATGCCTGCATGTCAGATAAACTAAATAGAAGGAAGCTCCTAATTTAAATCAGAGGTTATCAAATCATGGAAGAATATTTGGGAAATACAGAGTGGGAATTATTGTTTTTGGTTGTGTTGTAAAGAAAAAAGCAGGAAGAATCAGACAACAAGTTAGAAAAAAACCTTTAGTGTGCATGAAGTAAAAAGGAGCAAGGTATTACCTCAGAGCTATTTAGACACCAAACTTCTATTGAGTTAACCTGTCTGATTACTTTTGAAAGTGACAGTAAAATGGATTATTAGGTATCTAACAATTTTTTTAATCTGTTCCATAGAAACTACAATTTCTAAAGCAGTAGAGTCTAGAAGCTCTAGTTGAGGCCAGGGATACAAAGTGGGAAATGGGATATGAAAAGCTAGAAAGCAACAGGAGTCCTAACAATCTGGCCCTCTAAATTCTTCAAAGAGGCACTGACTCCAAATGAAATCAGCATATGTGGCTAAGACAAGCTATGCTTCCTTTCTTCTCATTACTCCAAGTTACATATGAGAACACAAGCACAAAGAAAACAAGGCCATAATTCAACAGCAAGTATAATCTCTATGCAACAAATATACGTAAGTGCTTTCCTGAATTCAAGTCTATGTGACTTGCCCAAGGTCTATCAGAAACTCTATAGATGTCAAAGTCTCAAATCTTGGCAAAGACTGAAAGTTTCTTGAGTGTGCAGTGCATTAACCAAAACAGTAATCTTCCTCTCTAACCAGTGGCAGGAAATAGAAAATAAATTTCATAGCACTTAAATGAGGTGGAAGTGTTTTATGAAAAAGGTAATATCTACCTGTTGAAGTTCTGATAAATGTTTTTTTAGTTTAAACAAGTTTTTTTTTGCTTTTCATGTTCAGTTTTTTTGGGTACTTCATGTGCTATATATCTAACAAGCACTCAAGTTAATATAAATATAATGGAGGAGAATTACTACATTTTTTCATTTCCAGATGTCATTTAGTGTGTCCCTCAAATAATGCTATTATATTAAGAAAGAACAGCTGAATGAATACCACTAATTGCAAGAGATCTGTTATTGCTCTGTGCAAGATATCCATTAGTGCTCCACTGAAGCACAACGTTGTAATATGAATGTAAACAAACAAACATTTATAGTCAAGCCTGTTTGATTTTAGCTTGTTTTTAAATGACAAGTCAGGCATAAATGCATAAGAGTGAAGTTCATTCCTGAGATTTTTTAAAGCAGTTTAGGGAGTTAGGTAGATGTTCACTAATATGAACACAGTGTTTAATCCTTCAGGCAGTTTTGAACACATGTTTCCTGGTATCTGAATGCATGTATAAACTGGCTTTCACCATGATATGTGACATCTCACAAAAACTGACTTCAGGCAAGGAAGAACATTGTTCACTATTGTACCTGCAATAGTTAAGTTACTCAGGACAAGACTTTGCTGTGAGTGTTGTAGCTGGACAAGGTAAACTGGGAAGTCTCACAGAACTACCCTCTGAAGTCCCGCTGCAGGAGTAGCAGGGGTCAGGCATGGGCAGATCTAGGATTTTGAAAGAGGAGGTGCAGATGGTGAGGTGCATCTTCACATAAGAAGCAACACATTTTTCTTCTGTTAAAATAAATTGGAAAGTGTGGAAAACTGGAAATAATCTGGAAACAGTGCTGGGGTCCAGGACTGTATGAAGCAAAAACATGTAAAACTTCTTTGGAATGACTTAACAATCTGTAGGGCCGTGAAATAGGAGCATCAGGAGCAGGTAACACAGAAGAATTGCTTAAACAAAGGATAGCTTTAAAAAGGAGAGAGAGAAGTTAACATCTGTGGCATGAAGAGTTTAGAGGGGATCCCATAGACTCAATAAATTACAATGGGCCGTGGAGTGAGCTGACTTCCTTAGCACAGCCTGACTGGAAATGCTGCTGCCACTATCGAACAGTTGGTTTTAAACTTCGTGTGGAATTAAAAAAAAGAATAAAAAGTGTGGGGAGAGGAGGTTCTGCAAGTGCACCAGTGTACACCTTCTGGATCTGCCTCTGATCGAGAGACAAGTTAACAGTCCCTGACCCTATTTTAAACTTGCCACCCCTAGAGCTTCGTTTTCCTGTGTAGAAAAGGGCACGCACGTCAGAGCCGGGCTCTGGTTAAGTCAGCGCTGATCGAAATGTCGGAGTGACATTCTGTGGGCCCCTCACGCCGCAGTGACGCCACCAGGGCAGGGCACCTCGCTACAGGCCTGCCTGATGCCGCGAGCAGGGCGTGACGGCACGGCCACGTGCCGCCTTCACAGACCCACGGCCTGCCGCCCCCGGCCCAGATTGGGCCCGTGCCCTTCCTCAGCAGCTGAGAGCCGGAGCAGTAACAGCTACAGCAGTCTTACGCAGGGGGCGGGCAGTCTTCCCGCACCGCCATTGGCTCTGCGCGGCGTGGGCGGAGTCTAGCGGCCCCCGACGTCTTTCTCCGCCTTAGGTGCTCGGAGGTGGCATTGTGGAAGTACGTCAGTTGGGCGTTTCGCCTCCGCGAGCCTCCCCCGTTGCTTGCCGGGGTGTTGCGCTGCGTTGTAACGCTTGGCGCGTGCCCGCCCTGTGCCACTCGCTGCCTCCCCCCGCGAGCCCGTGCTGAGCCGTCCGCGGGCGGACTGTGAGCAGCGGACAGAGAACCAGCAGCTCCGCGCTTGGCAGCAGTGCGGCCGGGCCGGGGCCTGCGCGCCCGAGTGAGACCCCTGCGTGGGCGGCACGGATAGAGCGCAGCTCTGCCCCGCGGAACAAGGCGCTGGGGGAGGGAGCGGGCCGTGGGGACGGCGCCCTGCAGGCCTAGAGCAGGGCGCGGCGAGGTGCGGGCTGGGCGGGCGGTGCCAGGCGAGTACGACCCCAGATGAGTTGTCGCGCGGAGGAGGGGGCAGCTGCACTGCGGGCGGGCTGTGCAGCGCCGCCTACGGACGGCCCTGCTGGGGCCTCGCAGCTTGGGCGGGCCTGGAGGCCAGGCGGTGGCGGGAGGGCGGGCTGGGATCCGGTTGCATAGACGCAGGCGCCGAGCCCGCTGGCTCCGGGTTTGCTACCTCCCGCTCCGCACCAGCTGCGGACTGAGAGGCGCCGGCCCGCGCAGCACTGCAGGGGCCTCGTGCCGCCCTCTCCCCGCACTGCCTGGCGAGGGAAGGGCACGACCCGCAGTGCCCCGAGGGGCGTGAGTCCGGCCCACGCCGCGCCCCTCCCGCCGAGCTGCGGGCCGAGGGTCTCCCGGGGGCAGCTCCCGCGTTACCCGAGCTCCGCGCCGACTGGTCTTAGCAGGCCGGGCAGCCGCGAACCAACAGCAGCTCGCGGCCGCTCGGGAGGGGAGGGAGGTGCTCACGCACACGGGCCAAGCTCGTCCGCGGTGGGGCCGGCTGGGGGGCCTTGGCTTTCGGGAGCCGACCTGGCTGCAGCTACTGGGGTCGACCTGTCGGTCGCGGCGGGGCGGGGCGGTGGGCAGTCACTACAGGTCCCTCAGGCTCTGGCCGTATTAGGTGTCCAACACTGTCCGGAGAGTCCCGGCCCTGCTGCTCAGAGGCTGCTTTAAAAAAATGCTATGGGTCTGGGAGCCTTCGTGAAACCTTTGACAGGAAAGGCTGTCGGTGTCTGTCCGGAGGAGGTACCTGGGGGGTCTGCCCTGAGTCCCAGATTGTTTGATAGCCTCACTAATGGTTTGGAGGCTGGGATCCATGCACGACAGTGACGTCAAGCTGGGTGGAGCTATGGGTGCTCTTCAGAGCAGGACTAACTAGGATCCAGGGTGACCAGCACAGACTGGAGAAATGTCCTGCAATCAGCTATATGAGAATTGACAAAAAGTGTGAAGTCCTGCACCTGGGATGGAATAACTGCATGCAGAAATATATGCTGGGGAATGGCTGGCTGGGCTGCAGTGCTTCAGAGAAGGAGTTGGGGGTTATAGTAGAGCATGCGGTAGACTACCTGCTCTTTTTGCCACCAAAAAAAAAAAAGTCCAGCACAGGGCAGCAGAAATGATTAGAGGCCTGGAAAGCATAACTTATGGGGAAAGACTGAAAGAGCTAGAGTTATATAGTCTGGAGAGGGTGGGGGGGAGGATTTGATACCAGTCAGATTTCTGAAGGGACAGGATTAGGGGGACAACATTGATAAACTACATTAGAAGAAATTTAGGTTGGTGATTAAGAAAAACTTTCTGACTATTAGGGTTGCCAAACATTGGAAAAGGCTACCTGGGAAAGTTTGGGAATCTTTATCTCTGGAAATTTTCAGGAGCAGGTTGGACAGATGTTTGCCTGGGATAGTTTAATCAGGGATGATCCTGCCTTGAGCCCTCATGAGGTCTCTTCTAGCTCTCCTTTTCTATGATTTGACTGATGTAAGATGTATCTTAAAAATTAACAGTTTATTGCACAGTAATTTCAGTCCAAGGTAGAGTAGAAGAGGCAGTTCTTCTGGCTGGGAACGAACACACGGGGGGGAAAAAAAATGGCTTGCTTCCTGCTGATCCTTTTTTGCCAATGCAGAGCAGAAAGAGAGCAAAGAAGAGTGTATCAAATTCAAGCTGAAGGAATCCTGTTCCCCTGAATTCCTGCAGCAAGGTCACATTTGATAAAGAACCCCCCCCTCCAGTTATATGCATGTTGGGATGGAAATTCCTTCTACTAGAAAAAAACCCAACCTCCTGCTAAGAGGTTGTGCAAGTTATGAAATGAGTCCATGTGCATTGGTCATCATTGTTGCCACCTTGTGATCTGTGTGTGTGTGTGTGTGTGTGTGTGATTATCAGAAACTTGATAATCACACACACACAAAATGTTACTAAATACTTTACTACATGCATGTGAGATGTAAGGTAGATGCAAGACCAACTGCTCTCTAGAATCTAGCCATCCACTTAGGAGCCTGGGTTTTGTGAAAAGTCTTACCCCCAGTTTGTTCTGTTCAGTCGCTTTAGGGAAGATATGCACCTCCCCCCCTCCCCATTAGATTGGGAAATACCAGAAAATCTATTAATCAAACATTTGGTGACACTATTGGTCATGACAACTCACAGGAAACTCCTGCAGAGGACTGTCAGGAAATGAAGCTTCAAATATGAGCTGAACACCCAATTAAACCCACTTAACAGTGTAACTAACCTCAGGTGGGAGTCATCATCAGTCTCTCTTTGTGGGTGTGCAGTCTGATAACCAACCTAATGTCTATTTTAAACATTAATGCTGGTAAATGGCTGTCATGTAAAATTGTGATTAGTCCAAGATTCTCTTTCCAGCTCTGCACTGGTGTCCTGCCATGCAAGCTATTTAAGTTGAGACATCAAGGAGTTTCCTTTATAAAATCAGATTATAGTTGCCTAATTAAACACTGTTCTGAATCTTCACTAAAGCTTCTAAACTGTGCTGATATGGGGGTTATCTGAAAAATGAGACGGAGATGCCACACTTTACCCTGTGATGCACTTTGGTTGTGCTGTCTCATTCAAATAAACTGTAAGGATGATCTGGCTAAGAGAGAACTTTGAACCCAAGTGCTCTGTTAGGAAAATGTTCCCTCATTTTGTTTCCAGCATAGCAGTCCAGAGCCTCCCTCTACACCTCCTGTGGTACAGCATGGGCAGAGGAGCTGGTGCATGTTGTATGGTGATGTCTGAGTTTAGGATAAATCTATCTTGGCAGTACAATTTCTAATGGTCTCTCCTTTGTCTTGCCTAAGCAGAGTATTGGTCCTTGTATGCTGGAGGCTTCAGTGCAGCACTGGGACATTGTGGAAAGTAGAGCATCTTAGTGCCAACAAAACATGTTTGCAAAAAAAGCCTTGGTAATTCTGGCTAAAGGAGCAGAGGAGATGGAAACTGTTATCCCCACTGATCTTATGAGAAGGGCTGGAGTGAGTATGCCAACCACTAGAATCCCTTGAGGTCCCTCTGAAATCAGAGCTGTTCTCTTGAATCAGTCTTCAAGCAGCCTGTGCACTGTTCCTTATTTTCTTTACCTGTGAGGTACCATGCATGTCTAGAGTACTTTGACCAGTATCAGAGAGTGAAAAAGAAGGAACTGAGTAATGCTCTATACACAGTTAGGGCAAACATCCAGAAGATCATGAGCAAAGCCTGCCAGTGGATGATGAATCCTTTAACAGATTTACTTAGTCTGATTTCTTCTGGAGTGTAAAAGACTCTGGGTTGAAATGGTCCCTGACTAGGGTTATTCAAATGGTGAGTTATTGAATATATCCGTTAGACCTTCCAGACTACGAAACTCAGTATCACCGCAGATGTTTCTCCCTGAATGTTGCTTTTATAGGAGGGAGACTTTTGGAGTGAGTTTGTCTTCACAGCTCCACTTTCACTTGGTTTAAATGATCTCTTAACTAAAAGATACTTGTGAATACTATGTAGCTGATCCCTGCAACTTTCCAAAGCGGGCAATTTTCCTGAGTCCTAATGTTGTCTGTGCTTCTGATAGATCAAGGTCACAGTTGCAGGCCTAACAGGAAAAGAACCAGTGCAGTGCAGTCGAGATGTCTTTGTTTGTCCTGACACCAGTTTGGAAGACGCCAAAAAAGAGGTTTGTCCTGTTGATATGGCATGTTGCTGAACACTGGCCTTTTGTGGTTCACAATAAACTTAGAATTATATTTATTTTCCTTTATTAATGTTCTGTTAACTCGCTCCTTGCAGCAACAGCATCACATGCTCAAAGATACATTCTGCAATTTTCATAGAAATCTGTCTGGCTAGCATTTTTTTTTTTTTTTTTTTTTTTTTTAAATTCAAGAAAACATTACAGTTTTGCACAACTTGTCACACTCCATCCAGACGCTTTAAATATTTTACAAAATCAACTCAGACTTTATTTTAAGGGGTTACCCAGACACTGAAAAAATAGGATGACTTGTATAAACAGAGAGTAACATTTGTATGCATGTTAAGTTAATAAGTACATTCGTGCGTAGGAAGGAAGCGCAGCAACAGGGCTGTGTTGGGAACTTTTGCAGCACAGCTCTTGTGATCACAGTGAAGCACTGACATTCACACTCTAGGGTACTGAGCTCATCCACACTCAGACTTTTTGTTGGCAGAGGTTGCTTTGGAACAAGTGTCTCTAACACTCTGGTGGGAAAGGAGTAAGTAAATATTTTGGAAGTTCCCCAGAGATTAGGATTTATGTTACTTATTACAGTATATTCTCACCACTATGAAGGTAGGTCTTCTCCATGAACAATCTTGATAACACACTAACAGAATCGTGTTTCTTTAGGGGCCTTATGATGTGGTGGTCCTACCAGGAGGTAATCTAGGAGCTCAGAACTTGTCAGAGGTAAAAGACTTCTCTTCAGCAATACCAAGGCCTACCCATCTGATGGAATGCTCTTAATTCTTTCAGTGATGCTCCTTTTTATCTTCTATTCCTGTAAATTTAGTTAAATATTTTAGAATGGTGGTGCCCAACATTTTTGGTAGGTGGGCTGGATCCAGCTGGTGGTCCCAATCCAGCTCCTGGGGCAGGAGTAGCAGACCACATCTGACTAGGCAGAAAGGTCGGGGACAGGCCAGCTGTAACCTGGCCCTGCAAGGGAAAGGAGCCAGACCTGGTTCCATGGGGCTGGGCCATGCCCCATTCCTCCCCCTACTCCCAACCTGGCTCTGCCTGGGGAGTGAGCACAGCTCAGCTCCAACCTGGCACTGTGGAGGAGGAAAGGAGGCATGGCTGGGCCCCAAACAGGCCCTGCAAGGGGAAAAGGCGGTGTGGCTCAGCCCCTAATTCAGAAGTGGGAGGGAGGGGGTATGGACCAGTCCAAGGGTGGGGGGCACCTTTTGGGTTTGGGAATTTGGTAGGAGGGAGGGTGACTGCATTGATGACCACTTGTCCTCTGCCAATTTTCTGGACCTGTGCAAGCTGATCAACTGTTAAGCAGCCTGGCCCTAATTACTTTGAAAATAAGGTGCTTTCGATTCTTAAGGTGTGGAGATGCAATAATTGGTAAACAAAGATTTAATACAATAAAGTGTAAAGTAGATTAAAGCCGTAAGCACTTGAATTAAACTGGATGTCCATTCAACTTGCTATGCTTTCTCTGACAGTGCCTAATACTAGATTTGTTGGGGGTAAAGTCTAAGAAACTTGTCTCCTGTTTGGCTTTTTTAATCTTACCATGGCCTCTATAGGTTTAGATATTGGTTTCAGCCATCAAATAGGAGGTAAATAAATATCTCTTCTAACTGTACATGTAGAACCTTCCAAAGTGACAAGAGGTAACAATTTCTTTTAAAATCTGTTTGTTCTATGTTATAAAACAGAAAGACTGAAGTTCCTGATTTATTTCTCATTTCTTGATTTATATTTTTACAGTAGAAAATGTATCTTGACTTGTCATGTTAAAATATATCATTATGTAAGGTGATACAGTTTCTTTTATGCAGTCTTCTGCTGTTAAAGACATCCTGAAGGACCAGGAGATGAGGAAAGGCTTGATTGCTGCCATTTGTGCAGGTGACGAAATATCTTGCATTGTATTAAAGTGTTGTCTGGACAGGTGCCCCTTACAAATCTCTGTCGCTCTACTTAGTAATAAAAGAAATTCAAATGCCCACTGATCTAGCAGAAACAAGCAGCTCTGTAAACCACTGCAACGCTAATCTTGCAAGGCATCAGTGTTTTTTACATATGTGCTGGTCTCTTCAAAATTTAAGCTGCTCTAAAATACAGGGTGTAAATATAATGTGCTAGGAGGTTCTATTAAGTATTTGCTTATCATAGCATTATCTCTGCCAGGACACATTCTGCTGGCAGGACATAGTCATGATAGCTTTCTTGGGTATAATATAAACATGGGCCTCTCGCTCTTTAGCTTCAGAAGGAAGGTTAAATTGTCACAGGACATTCTCATAAGCAAGCAAAAGAAAAAAATCTAGACAAAAAATCACCATAATCTGGGTACAAGTTAATTCAGACTAGTCATCACTAGATCTCTATCAAAATGGGAGGTCATTTCAAGTGCAGTTTGTCCAAGATCTGGTTCCAGTTTGTATTTGTATTAATGCTCAAATAATGAAATGGACATTTTGCCAATAAACAGTATAGGCAGTCCTCAGATTTATGGCGCAATTGGTTCCTGAAAATTGTATCTTAAGTCGAAACACTGTAACGCGGAACCAATTTTTTTCTCATAGGAAACAATATTATAAATGGGGGATTGGTTCCTGAACCAGGGCCCAATACCCTATTTTCACCAAAAATACCCCAGAATTTTGTATTTCATCAATTATAGATGAGTAATATAGCTACATTAACGTATTTATATTGTAAATAGCAGTCGTATTGATTTGGAAGGACTTTTTTGAGGTGACTTTGCTGGCCTTTTTAAAAGGCTCTTGGTTGGACTTTTTGAAGGGTTCTTGGCTGGAGTCTTCTCAGGAGTCTTGGCTGCAGGTTTTTCTGGAGTTTTTGTCTGCTTTCTTAAAGTGTCGAGGAAGTTTGGATAGATGTTCTCCAGAGAGATGAGCAACACAGCAAAACTGTTTCCTGATGTGGCATTGCATTGGATCAAGCATTGTAAAATTAAAACTGACATCATAAAGTTGAAATGATGTCAATTTGCAAGTGTGAAACGTTGTAAGTCTAGGACTGCCTGTATAGACAACACCAAACTGGGAAGGGGCAGCAGCACTTTGGAAGGCCAGATAAGAATTCAGAATGGCCTGAAATCAACAGGATGAATTTTAAGTACTATGCTGAGGAGAAAGAAATCAAATAAAGACTAGGGTAGTGGGTCACAATTTATATAGGAATCAGCCATGCAGTGCTGTTGCCAAAATGCAAATCTGATTCCAGAATGCATTAACAGGTATGTCATGGATAATACAGGAAATAGTTGCTTTGCTCTGTTTGACACTGGAGAGGCCTAGGAAGTGCTGTTCAGTTTTGGCCTCACGCTGCAAGATGGATGTAGTCAAACAGGAGAGAGTCTACAGGAGAACAACAACACTAGGAGGTTTAAAAAATGACCTAGTGGGGAAAGGCTGAAGGAATGGGATTTGTTTCCCTTACAACTACAACTGGATGCAGAGGAGTGACCAGGTGTCATAAAAAAGATGTGATTAGTTGTTCTACATAGCTACTAGGACATCTATTCAGCCTTCCTCTTCTTGGAAGTCTATATATTAGAATGTCCTTGGAGTAAATATACCCAGTAGAGTATACTTGCACTGTGCCTTTCATTTCTACTTCCAACACCTGTTTCACTTGGCATGTTGTAGCCAGGGAAATAAAATTCTGCCTTTCTATCGCAACATCTGTCAGATGACTTAGTCCAATCACCTTGAGGATTTTTTGTGTTATTGTAGTGAGGAAGGTGTTAATTCTTGTTTCTTTTCCTGTTTGTGCTGCAAAACGAATAATACAAGGTTTGACTAGCCCATATAAAGCAGTGAACTTTGCTTATAAACAGCCACTTAGCGATTTGTTATCCAAATAGTTAAAACTAGCAGTAGCAAAACAGAAGTTATTTCTCTTAGAAGTGACATATAAATGAGTCTAACAAACAATAAATAGACATTGGGAACCTCAGCAAATCTTATCTTCAGAAATGTCTGGAATTCCCACAAGGGTTTTTCTGCATTACTTGTTATCACACTTGATAAACTGCTTCTTCCTCAATTCAGTTCAAGTGGGAAATGCCATCTTTCTCCACAAAAAGACTTATTACAAATAAAAACTTCCAGTTGCTGGCTCATCATTTGGCTAAGAAACCATACATTAGTATCCAAATAATTGGCTCAAACATACAAGGTTTTGCCTAAGAACATTTTAAATTATATACCAGTAGCAGATGAAGGGTTACCAAGGCAAGAAATGTTCACCAAGACTGTAATCAGCTTAATTTTCTGCCTCTCTCCTTTCCCAATTTTAAGACAACAGTCTGACCATAGGAGTAACTTCACAGTTGACTGCTATGATCTCTTAATCTGCAAATCATAGACTCTTATTCAAAGAAATCCAGAGCTGAAAGATGCTTATTAAGTTTTCTCTTCCTTAATGGAAGTTTCCCATGTAGGGCCTTGATTCAATGAAATATGGGAAACTACATATCTGTATCTCTCTTTGGGGCCCTTTTTTTACTGCCTAGTTTCCCCACTTCATAATGGCAGAATTCATTTAGAAGTGGAATCCTGGGATCCATGTCTATGTTGGATCTTTTCTGACCCAGTAATGGCCCAGTGCTTGCATGTTTGGGGTTTTTGTTTGTTTGTTTGTTTTTAAAGTATTTGGCTGCAGTGGAACTGAATTTTATGACTAATGTAATTCTTGTAGGTCCAACTGCCCTTCTAGCACATGGAATAGGCTTTGGGAGCAAAGTTACTACACATCCTTTGGCTAAAGATAAAATGATGAATGGGGGTAAGTATAATACAAGGATGAGAATCTTCTCCAGATCCCAGGGCCAGAAATTTTGTGGGGTACAGTGTGACTTAGTTGTGTGTTTCTTTAAGAAAACAGA
>JAGPOW010002149.1:5748-26634 GCA_030014935.1 Caiman crocodilus | reverse complement strand
AGAAACTCCTGTGTGATTACCTTGCTGCTTCAAAACTGCTTAATATATTCTTGCATAGAATGCAAAATTGAATTGGATGTGCTGAGGAAATGTCTTAAAGCCTTCAGCGACTTCTGCCAGCAGATGTCAGAACTGGTGGGTTCAAGCCTAGTATCGAACTAACTATAACAAAGGGGAAGAGTCCTATCCAGAGACCACTGTCTGTCCATATTAAAACAATGTCAAGAAAGATTAAATCTCTTCTAAGAGCATTTCCCTCTCCCTGTTTGCAGCCAGCTCCTCCTTAGCCTTATAAGTTTTGCCTAAAGGAACCCAGTAATCAAATCATGATGTCATTAAGCGGTACCATTCCCAGACACTCAGGTTTCACACTCCGCTACATTTAAAGATTTCTGCAGCCACTGCCCCAGGTTTCTGACATTGGGCAAGACTTTGGGACCTGCTAGAGCAGTTAGATTAGCTCCACAAAGGGAAACTGTCACGTATGTGGCTTTCCTGGGTGACTGAGGTTTGTACTCGCCTCAGGCACCAGCATGCTCTCCTTCTTGGACTTAGGGTCTTCAGGGGAAAGCTCCATCGTGTCCTCTGGGTCTCCCTATATCTCCCCACCCCAAGCCTCTCCCAGGTTGAAGGGAATGTCTGGGTCCCAGGCTTGATGTCCCCGGATGCCAGCTGCTACTTGCATGCTGTGCTCCTGGAGTTCTCGGTTTAAGCAATTAATGGTGCGCAGACAGGGGCCATGGTTTTCTTTGGCTGCTCTTTCGGCTTGATGTTTAGCCATGGTCTTTACCAATTTTTGTAAGGTTTCTCAGCTAGCCTTTCCTGGCCCAAGGATTCCTGTTGTTTGGTGTTATGTTTATTTACTTTCCTCAGTTTTTTTTTTTTTTTTCCTTTTTCATTTTCCAAATTCTGAGATGGTTCTTTTAGGGTTTGATTGCTTGTTTCTAACTGAGCACATTTGTCATCTAGAATTTGGACCTGCTCTTCCTTTTCCTCAATTTCTGAGGCTCTCTGAGCTTTTTCCTCTGTTGCTATTCTTACAGCATGCCACAGTAGCTAAACAAGAGTACTGTGTTGCCTTTGAGCCAAGGGTTTTTCACAAAGGCAAAACTTCTCAAATTGAACCTAGATGTCCCCTATGGAAAAGCCTTGGGGGCACAAATCCTCCCTCCCTGGGCTAGGACCACCCCTCAAGATCTTATGGGGAGGGGAAGTTTCTTCCCTCTGTACCCTCTTAACTTCATGGTCCCCTGCTCCGAGCTTGGGGGACTTCTTCCTGGACATTTTCCTAAACACGCTCTGAGCTTGTTTCCAAGCCCTCAGCTGCCCAATTGACTATGCCCCTGCCCCGCAGGAGTTCTATAACCAAATCTCTTCCCTGGGATATGTCTTCTCCCTTGGGTGACTTCTGTATGTTCCTGACCCTAAGCCTGTTGGTTCCTGAGCCCTCAGCTGCCCAACTTCTTGCAGTAATTCTCTAACCAAATCCCACTCCTCTGTGGATGTGGGTTCTATAGGGTGACACGGTGTCTAATAAACTAGAATTTATGATGATCCTGTGAGTTGGTCCTTTGTAGCCAACAGCTGCTGCCAGGTGGGCAGGGGTCACCTGCTGCCTGGCCTGGCCCTGCTCTGCCCTGCTGTGCCGAGTCCTGCCTCCCAAGGCTGTGGAGGCCCTGAGAGGGGAGGGCAGTGGGACAGGGAGCCCAATCCTGCAGTGGGCAGCCTGTACCTGCTCCTCAACATGGGCTCTGCTCCAGTCTTGCTGACCATAGGGGAGGGGGAGCCAGGCTCCATGCTCTGCTCTGGCCACACCAGCCACTGCTGCTGTCTCCCACAGGTGGCAGCTGGGGCCTCCCTTCAGCAGGGCAGGGGGCTGTGAGTAGGGAGTGAGGGGCACCAGCATAGGGCCAGGGGGCAGTGGGTGGGGAGTGAGGGGCATCAACAGGGCTGGGGGGTTGTGGCTTGGGAGTGAGGGGCAATTAGCATAGGCAGGGCACCAACATATCAGGGCTGCTCAGCAACACAAAGTAGGGGTGGGGGGCAGGAAATGACAAACTACTTGTGAGCTTTCCACTTTTTCAAGGACATTGCTCAGCCAGCAGTGGAAATTACTTTGACATGTTTAGCGTATGATGTGGCTGATTTTCAGCAATTTTGAGTGATGTGGTGCAATACTGCAGAGTCCTCATTAGAGGGAGCTACGCTTGAACCACCTGAAGTCAATGAGCTATTAGTTGCAGTGCTGTTTTGCCAGTTGTTCAGACTTTTTATTGTGGTGTATTATGGGTTTCCCTTTTAAAGCAGGAACTACTGTGGGCTGCTGTAGATTAAAAGAGACTTTTGGTCTTCATTAAAACAAAACCAGACCTACATTTCTCACATTTATGAGAGGGGGGGGGAAAAAGGTGAAAACAACCACGTGCACTTCAAAAATTCAAGGAACAGACATTTAAGAAACCCCAGGATGCATTACCAGCCCTATTTAGAAAGTCTCATGACTTTCAGGGCTGTGACTTGTGACTTTTAAAATGTTTGGGTTGACAGCACCCCAACCCTTACAGTTTGTTTGTAAAATGTTGCCAAATAGCTGCATTAGTTCTATGTGAGCCTTACAATGTCTCCTGCCTTGTCTTCCTCTCCAGAACACTACAAGTACTCTGAAAACCGGGTTGAGAAGGATGGGAACATTCTTACCAGTCGTGGTCCAGGAACCAGTTTCGAGTTTGGCTTGGCTATTATTGAAACGCTAATGGGGAAGGAGGTGTCTGACCAAGTGAAATCTCCACTTATACTGAAAGACTAATACACAGGTGTAATTGGTGAACAGGAGAAAAAAACATCATGAGATAAAGTCTTCAGGTACTTATCTCCCTTCCTGGAAACAACCAGGATTATCTTATATATAATCTCATTGTGAGGCAAATGCCTTTCATACAATATTGATGTGAACTAGAATAATTAATAAACCAATGGGTTTTGTTCATAGGGAAACAGATACAGTTGTCTGCTAACTCATGATGCCATGAGAAAGAGGTAAACAGCTGTGAATAGGGAAAAAAACTAATAGAGTTTATTCGTGTGATTTTTTGAAGCTTGCTTGTTTAAATAAAAATGTAGTAACCCTGTTCAAGAATGAATTGCTACTTGCATATACATGTTTCTTCATTGTTTTGACTGTGAACATTGCAATAATTTCTTTTACCACTTAGATTCAGTTCCAGAACCTAACTTCATAGCAAATACTTGTCACAAAAATTTGTCCACATCTTGATAAATGCAAATGGAAAAAATATAGCCATGTTTGGACAATGAAATAGTCCAATAGAACTAAGGCTATGATACTTTAAAAATGATATTCAGTAAATAAGAAGATGTATTCAAAACAAACAGGGATTTTCAGGAATGTCAAAAATATGGCCTGTAAGCCACATCTGGCCTGGAGCGCTGGATCACTTAGCCTGCAGAGTTGCCCTAACTCTGCTTCCCATGGCAGCAGCCAAGTGTGTAGGTACAAACTGCGGTGCTGGAGCCTAGCCAGCACCATAGTGTGTTCCTGCAGTGGCAGCCAAGTGCCTGAGTGAGAAGTGTGGAGCTGGAACCTCAGCAACATCATGGAATAAAGCCTAGCATTGTGGCTTGTTCCTGTGGCAGCAGCTAAACTCTTGTGGTATTGGGCTTCTTCCTGAGGTGCTGCTGGGGCTCCAGTGCTGTAGCTTTCACCCAGAAGCTTGGCTGCTGTTATAAGAAGAAACCATAGTGCCCAGGTGCCTGGTTGCAGCTGTGGGAAGAAGCTGCAGTGCTGCTGTGGCTTCAGTGTTTTAACTCTTGTAGGTTTGGCTGCCAAGCACCTGGGCAAGAATAACAGCACTGGGACCCCAACAAGAATGTAGGAAGCCTGGCACTGTGGCTTGTTCCTATGGTGGCAGTGAAGAGTCTGGGATGCTGGTTAGAGTGGCTGCTGCATGTGCTGAATCCAGCATGGGCTGGGAGGGGCTGTGGGCCTAATCTGGTCTGTGGGATCAGCTGGGTGCCATTTATTTGTCCCATGGACCAGTCCCACCCTGGTCTGCAGGGTTAAGAGTTTGACATTGCTCTATATATTTAGCCTTTGGCTTAAGGTTTTAGATTAGTAGCTGTGTTCTTTCCTGAAACCTTTGAACTGTGCTGTCTTGGGATTTGTGGGTGATACAGTTGTAATAGCACAGATGTGGCATTCAAGTCCAAGGGCTTCCCTTACTATCATTCACAATGAAAGCAAGCATATTCACTCCTTCCTGATACTTCAGGAAGGGATTACTGCTCAGGCCACAAACTCACACAAATGCTCTAGCATTAAGAATTATGGTGCCTCTCTCCACATTAAAAGTCTACTCCAAGGGATAGCATAGTATTTCAGTTGTATGCTATGCCTGCTACTCACATGGCAGCACTCCAGTACCTTTCCCCTGCCCATGATAATACTACATCACTTGCCAGGCAAAAACTAAAATCTTTCCAGTGACTGTAAAACTCAACACATTTGCCCATTAAACCTGTAGGCCTGACGCATGTTGACATGTGAATGTAAGCCAGACCAGAAAGAAGACTTTGACATTCAAAACCAAATTGGAGAGCATCTTCCAGGCCCTCATGTGCACTCAATTCACAGGGCATAGAAGAGAACTGCATACTGTTAAGTGCAAATGCTTTTTAACCTACTACAGAACTGCTATTTGCAAGTCCTTAAGAGGAAAATAAAATATTTCAGATTATTTATGTTCTGGTGCTTCATTTCAATAGAATACAAGGTATCTGCAAAGAAACAAGAATTCTACTTGGTTTTTATTTTACATGTAATGTATAGATCTTACCAAATTGTCACTGAGACAAATAGTTGAAAAAGAGACTATAATTAAATTGTATGTACACTTGCTGTTCATTGACTTCCAGAAGGCCTATGATAGTCTACACAGAGACAGTCTGTGGGCTAGATTAGCTGAATTAGAATGTCCCAACAAACTAGTTGATCTCATTAAAGTTTTCATGCATGAATCAAGAAATAGAATTAGAACCTGTAAAAGCAAATCAGAACCCTTCGCACTTAGAACTGGATCGAAACAGAGAGGATGGTTTGTCTGTGATCCAATTTAACCTGGCACTGGAAAAAAGTAACAAGGAGCACAATTTAAGGGAAGGAGTTCACCTGAATGGAGAGTGTAACAGGAGAGTGTTCCTGACTGAAGCCCTTTTACTTGTGAAATCCCCACAGCTGGCAGTCATGATGCCCAGGTGGGGTGGGGGGTGGGGTGGGGGATTCCCGATGCCGCCGGAGAGCCAATGGGACTTGGCTTCTGGGAATATAAGGAAGATGAGGCCCTGGGAAAAATGCCTGCTGGCACTAGGAGGACTGAGAGAGGGATTGCCCAAGACCCTAGGGGAAGACTACCCCTAATTATGCAGCTGAGACACAAAGAAGGAACCATGCAGCTACCAGGCCCATGAAGACGTTTGATACCTGCAAAAGGACTCCAGATGCCAGTGGTGAGTTGTAGGTGGGAAGAATTTGCAGGTCCAGGCAGCAATGGGACGAGGTGTCCCACAATAGGGAGTCGGTCCCTGGTGGGGATCTGGAAGGGAACCTGGCAGTGGCTCCAGAGGAAAAGGGGTAGACTGCTGGGACCCGCTGTGCTGGCATGGGCTCTGGGGGAGCTCTCAGGAATGAGCCTACACTCTTCCAGGGGGCAGAGAAGAGACATGGCAAGCCTCTGTTGCCAACAAGGCAATTAGCAGGCAATGAGTTGGCCCAGGTGGGGGTGGCTTGCACCCAGGGTGGCTAATTCAGGACTTTAAAATTTTATTAACCACAGCAAACTGGTAGACAGGTCTACTCTTTTCACGGCAATTGGTGCAGGACAAGGCACCATTTGTGTGAGTTGCTAGTGAAGTAATTAGCACTGTGGGATGCTGGTTGGTACTTACCTCTAGAACTGCAAAGCCAGCGACCCTCTCAGGAACATAAATCAGACATGCTGCAGCCTGGGCCACTGTAAAAGAAAGAAGAAAATCATGTGACGGGTCAAGCGTTATTCCTCTGCGGGCACCTGCTAATATGCCATCTCTTTCCTCCCTTTAATAAGATCCAAGTTGTGGCAGGTGAGAACCAGGGGAACAGGCAGTATCCCACAGATCTGGTAACAGAGCATTAAAGTCCTTGCACATGCTGACAATAGATCTTTCATAAATGAACATATGAATGATAGAGAAGCTATATATACTGAACTAACAGATGAAGTAAAGAAAATTGGAGTAGTAGTAAATGTGTTTAGAAACAGTATCTGCAGGTAACTAGGCCAGCAGTAAGTCGGGGACCTCACGGAAACAAGACAAATTTTAAATAAGTGACCTACTTCAAGTACTTAGGTTCTGTCATAACTGAAGTAGAAAATAGAGCCTACTTTGCATTGCACAACCTCCTGTCATCCAAACTCATCCCAAGGAAAGCTAAATGTCAAGGCTATAAAAAAGGCTTGTCTGGAATGATCTAGTTAGAAATGGTCCTGCTTTGAGTAGGGGGATGGATTGGATGACCTCCTGATGTCCTTCCAACCCTAATATTCTATGATTTTATGAAAATTATAATCAGGTCATGTATAATCTATGGTAGTCAAACCTGAGTTGTCTCACAAGCAAACATTGTTTTGAAAGGAAGATGTTATGGAAAAACTTTGGTGTATAGTATACTCCCATAACACAAGAACTGTGTGTAAGAACCAATGAGTTATATCAATTGTACTGAGCTGCAACCCTGACATAGGACATCAGAACACAATGACTACCATGGTTGAGCCATGTTGAAAGAATGGAAGTGACATGGACACCAAAGAAATTGCTCCTTGGGGTAACAGTGGGGAGAAGGCTCCCTAGACAACCAAGATGAAAATGGTTAGATGATAGTTTCATAGCTGGTGGGGTCAGAAGGGACCTGAGCACATCATCAAGTCTAACCCCCTGCCATGGGCAGGAAAGAATGCTGGGGTTCAAATGACCCTGGCTAGGTGATTATCTAGCATCCTTTTGAAGACCCCAGGATAGAGGCAAGCACCACTTCCCTTGGGAGTTGGTTCCGGATCCTAGCCACCTTGACTGTGAAGTAGTGCTTCCTGATGTCTAGCCTGAACCTACTCTCAATCAACTTGTGGCTGTTATTCCTAGTTACTCCTGATCGTGCCTGGGGGAACAGGGACTCTCCTGTTCCCTGTAGGTCCTCCTGGTAAGTTTATATATGGCCACCAGATTCCCTCTCAGCCTTCTCTTGTGGAGGCTGAACAGGCGCAGGTCCCATAGCCTCTCTTTGTAGGGCCTGCCTTGCTGCCCCTTGATCATGCGAGTGGCCCTCTGGACCCTCTCAATGCTGTCCACATCCCTCCTGAAGTACAGCGCCCAGAACTGAACACAGTACTCCAACTGGCCTGACCAATGTTGCATAGAGGTGGAGGATCACCTCCTTGGACCTGCTCGTGATGATGCATCTGTGGATGCATGACAAGGTGTGGTTAGCCTTACTGACTGTGTCCCTACATTAGGGGCCCATGTTCATCTTGCAATCAATAATGACTCCAGGATCCCTTTCTGTCTCTGCTGAGGAGAAGGGAGTTCCCCAGCCTATAGATATGCTGCTGGTTTTTTTTTTCTTCCTAGGTGTAGTATCCTGCACTTATCAGTATTGAATCCCATCCTATTCTCATCCGCCCTCCCCTGTACCTGTTCAGATCTAGTTGTAGCCTGTCCCTTCCTTCTATCATGTCCACTTCTCACATTTTAGTGTCATCCACAAATTTGAACAAGGTGCTTTTCACCCCATCGTCCATGCTGATAAAGATGTTGAACAGTACAGGACTGAGCCCTGGGGGATTCCACTGCTCACATCCTTCCAGGTCAAAAATGACCTGTCCACCACCACTTTCTGGGTGCACCCCTCTAGCCAATTTGTGACCCATCTGACTATGTAGGCATCAACACTACAGTCACCTAATTTTTTAATGAGAATGGGTTGAGAAACAGTGTTGAAAGCCTTCCTAAAGTCCAGAAAGACTACGTTTACTGTGACACCTGGGTGCAAGGATTTTGTGACCTGGACGTAAAAGGCAACCAGGTTGCTCTGACAGGACCTGCCCCTAATGAACCCGTGCTAGTTACCCTTAAGCATAATTACCCATTCTAGTTCTTCACAGACATGGTCCTGGAAAATTTTCTCAAAGAGCTTCTCCAGGACCAACATAAGAGACATGAAATTTGCCATCCCCATGTCCCCAGGACCAAGGTAAGAATAATGGGCCTATAGTTACCTGGCTCCTCCTTCCTCCCTTTTTTGAAAATGGGGACCACAATTGCCCTTTTCCAGCCCTCTGGCACCTCAAGTGCTCGTAAAACCATGCTGGGGTCCCACAATGACTCCTGCCAGTTCCCTCAGCACCCTGGGGTGGAGATCATCTTGATCTGCTGATTTAAATACAGCCAACCCCACCAGAAGTTCCCTAACTAGGTCCTCCCTGACCATAGGCCTGGCAGTGCTTCTCCTGAGTCTGTCCGGAATCCCATTGTGAGAGATGTCCCAGTCCCTGCTCAGAAAAATGAAGGCAAAGGATTTGTTAAAGAGGTCAGCTTTTTCATCTGGTGTAACCACCAGATCGCCAAGCATGTCCTGCAGGGGCCCCACATTACCCAGTGTCTTCTTTTTACTCCCTATGTATTTAAAAAATGACTTCTTGTTATCTTTGATCCTGGTGGCTTGTCCTAGTTCCATCTCCACCTTAGCCTTCCTAACAGCCCCCTTACAGTCTCAAGCAATGGAGGTATAATGTTCCTTGGTGATAGCCCCTCCCTTCCACTGGGTGTACACCTCCTTTTTAGCTTTCAGATGTTCCTGAATGCCTTTGGTGAGCCATTGGGGCTTAACATGATGTAGTGTTAGACCTACAGAAATTAAATGTGAATGACTAGAGAACCAAGGTACACAACCGGTGGGAATGGATTAAGATAGTTGAGGCAGCCAAGAGCCTCTAGGGTATAATAATAAATATATAATAATATCTTGCCATGGTTGAGAGTCCAGTTTGTAGAATGAATGCTTACATCATGTTTCTTTTTCTGTGCTATTAACAGAAGGAGCAACAAAACCACACTAATGAATTGAAAGGCCTCCTGAACCTGAGTCACACTTGTAAAGTAGTGAGTTTTTAACTTAAGATGTCTCATCAGTGACTTGGCTGATGAAATGCTAGAAGGAAAGTTAATGGAAACAATCCTATATATGTATGTTTCAGCAACTGTTGACAACTGTTGCCTGCTGCACAGTCACAGGGGCCAGTGTGAAGCAAACCAGCAGAAGATCCTGACACCAGGATGATGACAAGCCCCATGAGCCTGCTGTCATCAGCAATAGCAGGCTACACACTGAGGTGGAAGCACATGATGCTTATATGGGGAGGCTATGTGTTTATGGGGTAGAGTGGCAGTAGTGGGAATCTGATGGTTCAGTACCAAGTAAAGGGATTTGGAACCTGAGTGGGGAGGGTGGCAAGTTTCATGTTTCTAAAAAACTATCTTACAACTATTTAGGACATGGACCATAGTTTGGGGGAGGCAAGGGACCAGCCGTGAGTAGGTCTCTAGGATTGGCTAGCCCTTGGCCATGCTAAGGGCCCCATATTGCTACTCCCACCTGGCCATGCCCGAGGGATCAGCAAAAGGGACCATAGGCCATATTCACAAATGCCCAAGTCCTGCCAGCGGTCCCACAGAATGAGTCCCCCACACTATCTCAGCCCTTGCCTCTGCAATCCAGACATGAATCTGTCTGACTTGGTTTTGTGTCACTGCCAACAACTGAAACCTGGTCCCAGCAAAAGGCCTCTCAGCAGAGATGGCTCTCAACATTCAGCTCCCACAGCAGTCATGGGAGAAGGGTGAGGGAGAGGGCATCCTTCCTCAGGCAGAGCTGCTCCACAGCTGATTTGTGGGGGGGAAATGAAACAGACCAAGGGGTTTCCAATGCTGGGACATGCAGAAAGTGCCACTACCATCAGCAAGTGGATATAGTCACCGCAGCCAGCAGAATTGGAGAGTGAACCCCCTTGAATGGAGCCTCCCTGGTCATGGTTGGGCACTGTCCCCATGTTTCAGAGTCCTGCATACACTCATGTCTTTGAGCAGGAGCAGGCCACTTCAATTAAGGACCAAGCCCAGGGGTCACAGTGCCTGAGAGCAGGACTGATCCCCTTAGGGGATATTATTATATGATCACATAGCTTGTGACCAACCCGGGGTGCATGGAAACAATGCATGTTCCCCTAATGCAGCAAAGGAAATTTACAAGAAAACATCCCTGGAAATAAAAAGTGAGACTGTCATAGAGGACTTGCAGTTGCATCTCCAAGCCTCAGGTGTTTTAAAAATATCAGCAGTAGTGATGAGTGCCACATACTGCATGCTCTGCTGTGGGATGTGCTCTACAGCAGTGGGTCTCAACATTTTTCCTACCAGGACCCCTTTGCTAAGATTGTTGGCTTGATCCAACCCACACCCCCCGGCCCTGCCACTGCATGACCCACAGCCCCCCCGCTGCAGCCTTGGCTCCCAGCCGCCCTGTCACCTCCCCACACACCCATCGCTCCCCCCGCCCCACACACATACACAGCACCCCCCACCTGATGGTCCCCAAGCCCTGGCCCTCCAAATCCACCCCCACTCCTCATACACTTGCCTTCATTTGGATGCTGGGGCTGCTCCCACAAGCAGCTTGCAGGTTGGAATGCTGCAAAAGCATGGGTTTCCCCTTGCAGGCTGGAATACTGTCAGCCTGCAAGAGGAAACCTGAACTCTCATGCATTTTTCTGGCACCGGCTTGTGACCCTTAGACATATTCTTGTGACCTGCTTTTGGGTTGCAACTCAGGAATTGAGAAACACTGCTCTTCAGCAATACAGCCTGGGGCTATAGCAGGCAGCAGAGAACCAACACTCCTGAGGTCAAGTCTTCTTGTGCCAGAGAAGGCAGAGGCCCACCACAGCCACTGGCCCCCTTGTATGGTCTGTCCAATGGCAGGACCATGGACTGCTGGGCAGGTGTTTTCTGTTTCAAAGCACAGGGTAATATCAGGCAGAAAAATGGAGGAATACTTGATAACTTTCACTGATAATCTCATGCCTTGAACTAATAAGAGCCCCAAACATTTTACTTGGTCCAAAGATAACAAATTCAAAGACTGTTTGATTACAAAAATCTTTCCACATTTAAAAGGACAAATATCCCTGAGCTGCAAACCTTTTCTGATTGCCTACAAGTGCTTGCATGGACAATGGTTACACTCCTGGGCTGTGTCCAGATGAGTGTGGATGTACAGTATGTGGTGCTGCAGATCCGTCTGCAGAGCCATACACCGTGTATGCAGGTGTTCCCTGCACTGCTGTCTTGCAGCACAGGGGTTTTTTGACCCTGGGAGATCCTGGGGTGAAAAAATACATGCTGAAAAAATGCAGGGTAATGTATGTGGCAGCAAAGTGCTGGAGGCCAGAGCCACACTCCAGTTGCTGGCTAGGCTCCCAACTGCAGGTCCTGAAGGCCCCATGTCCCCAGGTAAGCCTGCTTAGGCCAGCACAATTGCTGGCCCCAGCCTTTCCTACCCCACCCCCAACCTGGGGTAGCCTGCCACATACCAGAGCACATGTGGCACATGCATCTCCCCAGGAACAAGTAGCAGCAGCACAAAGTGTACCACCACTACCTGTCCCTGGGGAAACAGACATCCACATTCATCTAGACGTGGCTTTAATGCCTAGACTGTTGCTTCAGTGTATGGGTGTGTGGCAAACAGCCCAAAGCAGTCTACCTGCACAGACTGTGCAAAGGCATTTTGGGGGGCTGCACTGTGGGATGGCAGAATCATGCCACCTGGTGATAGGTGGTGGTCACAACACTCACAGTAGATGTATCCCATTTGGCCTCTGCCTGCATCCTGGCCTCTGGGGCAGTCTGGGTCCTCTGAGTTGATGATGTACCTTGACAGATGTGGCAGAGGCTGCTAGCGTCTCCCTGGGATGCAAATCCTGCAGCTGGCTGGGGTTTGGAAGCAAGGACCTGGTGATCTCACAGCCATTTCTGCCACTCTGTGGCCCTGTACTGAGACCACATGCTTAGACTGTTTCTGGAGTGGGATGCTGCTGCCCTGGCAATAGTCAAGACCAACAGTGTCTCTGAAGGCTCATGGGTGGCTTCCTCAATCCAGAAAGAGTGATCACCTCTGGTCAGAACTATCTTTAGGGCACCCTCAGGAGAAGGGGAGGGAAGAATGTGCCCTTGGACAAGATGTCCCTGCAGGAGTGAGCCACTGGGTAGCCAAGAAGCCAAGATGCCTGGAAAATCACCTGAACCCAGGCCCTCCAGGGCATGTGGGTGCAGTTCCTGCTTAGATCCAGGAGTTCATGGGATGTCAGGAATCTTAATGTCCTAGAGGGTCCATGCTCCACCTCCTTGCACCATATCCCCTTCCTGAGCATGCAACCTGAGCACATGCCTTTTTGGACTGCCTGAGGCACTGGCAAAGAGATGCTGGACCTAGGAATGGAAGATGGCCCTTTTGTGTACTGCCTAGCAGGCAGGTCTCACCCTCCCTAGGCAGAGGGCCAGGGGTGGTGGAGGGAGTGATTATCCCCATCCCCTAGGGCAGGAGTGGGCAAAATATGGCCAATGGGCTGGTTCCAGCCCACCAAGGTTTTTTTGCCTAGCCTGCTGCAAGACTCTTAGTCTTGCCCAGCCTAGGCATGAGGAACAGCCTCGGCCATGGCATGTGCAGCTGGTCCCACCACCCCTGAACCAGCAGCAGGGCTGGGGTGGTGCAACTGCCTGACTTGCTTCCTGGTAGCCCTGAATCCTTCTAGAAACTATCACTTCTGGCTCAGGCATCCCAGTCCATCTGTCCTGCACTCACCACTGGGGTGGGACCCGCATGTGCGGGGTACGAAGCCAGGTGGATGGGCTGGGGCCACGGGCAGGCGGGGAGCACTGGCCGAGAGTGGGATGGGCAGGCGGAGCTGGGACCATGAGGTGGGATTGTGGGGTGGTGACAGAGCGGGGCCAGGATTTGGGGCAGAGCTGCAATCCGCTCCCTGCATGCCACTGTGATGAGCACTGGTTTTGTGGGCAGGTGGATGCAGGGAGCAGATTGCAGCTTTGCCCTGGGCCCAGATCCCATACAGTCACCACCCCAAGATCCTGGACTGGCCCTACCCAACTGCCCCACTTCCAGACACTGCTTCCTGCCTGCCTGTAGCCCCATACCATCTTCTTAGCCGTGTGCCCTGGCTGAGGGTTCCAGCAGGTCTCCACGGAGACTCCAGGATTGTTGGGCAATGAGAATGTGGGGCCAGGAGCTGGGGGCTGGGCCCAGGGTAGAGCCATGATCAATTCCCCCCATGTTGTTACTTGCGAAACCAGCGACCACTGTTAGGGTGTGAGGGGAGTGGATTGTGGCTCTGCCCTGGGTCCCAACACTAGCCCTGCCTTCTCATCTCGATCCTGGATGCTGCTCTCCATGGCCCTGTTCCAGCCAAGCAACCACTTGGGGAGATTTGGTGAGCTGTTGCAGGTTAGGATGTGCTAACCCAGCCCATGACAGCTCACCAAAAGTCCCTAAGCGGCCCTTGGGTCCAAATAATTGCCCATTCTGCTGTAAGGCAAAGCAGCTCAGTGGGATTTTGGTTTCCTGGGCCAGAGCATCCCCAGCACCAAGTTAACTGGAGGCCTCATGTGTATGTGGTAAGGGGCCTGGACAGGTGCATCTTATGCCCTGACTGCATCTGGTATGACAGGCAGGTCAGCCTGGGGCAAGCCAACAGCTCTCTTGGAGCCAGCAAAACTAGACAGAAGCAGCACCTGCTGAGAGCATTACTCTCTGCTGCCCCCTCAAGGCAGAACCAGAAGGGAGCTCAGCTTCAAGTGCTACCAGCTCCCCAGGAACACATCCATGGTAAACTCTGGAGTGCTAATGCAACTGCTGGTGTCACGCAGACAAGCTTATCTCTCCATGAATCATTCAGTGTAGAGAGAAACAGACTGGTGCTGCCAGTCACCACCTGCACTGTGGAGTGATGGCACTTTTGCAAACCCACCCACAGTTGGAACAAGTGTGTATATCATATGGCAGAGTTGATGAGCAACCTCAGGTGTGGCTTCTCAGTGACTCAGATGTGTGCAGGTGAAAATAAGAATTTAGGCAGGAGTTATGCAAGGCTAGAATTACAGAGCAGCTCAGGCTGGGAAACACCTCACAGCCCATGCAAAGGCTACACACACTGCAACAGAAGCTGCCTGCAAGCACATTAGACAAATATGTATAAGTGTGCATCATATAATTAAAGCCATGTGCCTAATTTCCAGGGCAAATGATTCTGAGGACCAGGGGCCAGAAGCCTATCAGCTTCAGTCTCTTGGGAACATTAGCTTTAGACAATCAATCTTGTTTTAGAAATTTAAAGCCTTGGCACGTGCAGGAAATCAACTGCTCTGCTGGATGATCTGGTTGATGCTGGATCAGGATGCTGCAGAGGAGCTGGCCATAGCATTCAAGAATCTGGAGACAGCAGCTGGCTAAGTGGTCCTCTCTCAAAATAGGCTTGTGGAGCACAGGAGATGAGTGCCCCTCATGGCTATGCTGTATCAGCTTGTTGTTAACCTGAAATTCTTGACAACTCCTATGGGACACCACAGGCAGTCACCATTCACAAATGCTGTATATTCTCTACAGCATTGGCACTTCTGTCAATCATTCCCAACCTGAATGGTTCTTCCTTTGTGTCACCGCACCATCTCTTCATATAGAAGTACAACCAGACTGACATCAGAAGACAACATGATCTTCAAGCATGCAGCCTGTGATGGCCTCACTCCTGTGGGACCAGAACCTGAAGCAGGCTGCAAATCATTGAAGGCACCATGTCTGTAGTTTCTAATTATTAGTGCTGTTGTTCATTTTTGTGTAAGTTGTCACAGAAAGCTCAGGAACACTCAACCCCCCAGCCTTTCCCCAGAGCTAGTTTTATGTTCTCTCTCAATTGTTTTGCAATGTAAAAGGTAAAACGTCATACGTTTCCTGGTTCCAAATGCTCATCATAGCAGTGAAGGCTAAGTGCTGGCTAAGGCTTTGTGGTATGCTTCTCTGCACAACAGAGGCCTTGCTAGAAGGAACAGGTTCACACACGAGAGGTGCAATTTGCCACTAGGCAGCTTCCCTCTTTTCTTGGGGAGGAGCCTGTGACAGGTGCTGCACAAATATTTGTTGCTCCTTGTTACAAGGGCTTAGGCAGAAGCCCCATTCCTAGGGTAGTCCTGGCAGCAGGTAGCATGCAACACAGGTGAAGGGAGTTTGCACACCTGGGAAAGATCAAGGTAATTAAACCCACCACCGCCTACATAAACCCAGCTGTGAGGGACTGCACAGAGAGAGGGCAAGGGCTGGGGACCAGTGATGTGGAAGAGCCACAGCTAGCTGGTAAGGAGCTGGGGTACCTACCTGAAGCCTGTAGAGGGCATGGTTAATCAAGGGAAGGCCCTGGGGACTCTAGAGAGCCAAACAGTAAGAAGAACCTTGAGGCAGAAGATCCTGAGTCAGTGTACATAGAGTGAGAGCTGTGCAGAGCTGTTTGCTCCACCAGGCAGCCAAGGCATCCAGTGGGTTCAGCTCCAGGCACAGGGCTGTAGCAGATGCCTCCCTGCCAGGTAGCTGATTGAGATGGCAGAGACATTTCCTGTCAATGAGTTAATTGGAGGTGAGAATGCTGTCCAAGTAAGAATGGGCTAAAGTAACTGAGACACTCACTGGCTGAAGAGTTGATTAGAATGGCCATATAGCTTCCCCTGCTAATGAGGCAATTAGCAGGGCTGAAGCAACAATGTAACCCTGATTCCAATAGCTGGCACTGGGAAGTTAACCATCTGGGTGGTCTGTGGTGTTTTTGCACTCTCAGGGATTAAGACTGAATATATTTTCTTTTCAATCAAAGTCATGGCAGGAGAGATCTGAGAGGAAATGAGATAGACACAGCCACCCTCCTATATGCCCCAGTGACAACTCATGTCTGAAAATGGATGAAGGCCCCAGGTGAACATCTCCCTGGGCTGGGACATGAAAGGGTCCTTGCTTCTTTTGTAATCTATCATGTCCAGGGGCTTTCACTGAGTACTTAGTGCATAACTCATCTGTGAAGGAGCACCCTAGTGACAAGCTTACACCGGCTCCTGCTGCTGCAGACACTCACCACACATTTTCAGTCCTCTGCTGTAATTTATGAGCTCTAGGGATTCCCTCTGAGGGGCAAATACTTCCTTCCAACCCCACCTGCTATGAAACCTGGTTGTGTAGAGTATATATCTCCTACCTGACCCCAGGGCTGCCCCTGGAGTAGCAGCAGCTACCTACCACCCAGCAGCTGGTGGCTCAGCTCAGGGCAGAATAAGCTGTCAGCATTTAAACATATAATTAGAGATTATTGCAAAAGAATGTGAGGTATTGACATGTCATATCATGTGTCAGTGGATGAGAGAGGAGCCTCTTCTAGCTGGAACTTGCAGAGGTGTCCCCATTGCTAAATGGGTTGATTACTCATCTGGGGAAGTGGAAATGTGGCTTCTGGTCCACCCATGCTTACCTTTAAAATGTATTGGAGTTAGAAGCCATCTGGGAACATGAATGGCAGTGTCTCAGCTTCTTGGCCACTGACCTCAACATCTTGCCAGAAGGAAGCATAGACTCATGGGAATAGTCCTTGATTAAACTATGTCACTATGGACAAACATACATTTCAGCTGCTTCAACAAGGAGAGGAGCAGCTGCTCTAAGTAAGCAACCACTGTTATATGGTAACTGTTACATCTATTGAAGTAAAAGAAAGTGAAATTGCCCTCTCTTGGATCCTAGATAAAGCAGGATTAGAGATGAATGGTTTTGCTACACTTGTGTCATGAGAGGATTACAGACTTAATTAAACAAGTTTGTGATAGCAACAGAATGGTTACATGCACTTAAGGATGTAAAAGGGAAACTCTTCAAAGCAGTAGAAAATATACTTGAGACTAAACCTGTTCTGTCGCACCTACCCAAAGACAGCAAAGACTTGCTCACTCCAGCTACGGTTTCCATAAGTCCACCCTGTGCTTCAGCTTAGTTGCACCTGTTCCTGTCATGTAAGGACAGGAAGTGTTTATCCTGTAGGCTGGAAAGACAACATTGATCATGGATGCCACAGATTTGTCATATATACAGCCCACTGAGATAGGGGACTGTTGAGTAAAAGGCTCCTTTGAGATTCAGAATATCAAAAATAACCAGTAAAGGGATTTATATGCACAGAAACCAGGCCCATCCAAAGTTTGTTTTTTGTTTGCTTGTGTAGGCCAAGTGTACATGGGTTTGTACTCCCCTCTTCAACTGAAGGAATTATTGGCAGGGCAGTGTGCTGTGGAGGGACACAGCAGCCCAGCGGTCGCCTCCGTCCCCTATAGAGTCAGGCCCAGTCAATCAATTACTTAACTAGATACAAGTTTATTATTACAACAAAACCATTAAAGGGTAAGGACATATATCTTATACACACACAAGTTTACAAAAAAAATAAGCCCTATACCATATTATATATGGTACCAGAACTCTGATATGTGTGAGTGTGTATTTTATATTACACACACACACATGCGCGTGTGCGTACGTACATATAGCCAATTATTATTCAAAAATAAAAATGAGCAATAGAACAACCCAGAACAAAGGATATTGATTGGGCAACTTTATAACTCTATTATTATACAAACTATTACTTCAACTTATTCATGTAAACTATAAGGCACCGTCTACAAATATAACAAGCAATCCTTAGACTACCTGAGTGTCCTGCAGGGAAGGGGCCCCACTCCCAAGATACCGCTACAGGAAAGGAGGTGGGGGGAAAGAAAAGGAGAGGGAGACCCCAAAGACTCCTAAGCCCCCCTTATCACAAAAGTGACTCACCTGGTACCCCTTCACAACCCTGAGGCCCCTCTCTTGTGGGGATCCTCCTTCCCCATAAGGGGTTACTTACTACTCCATAGTCTTGGAGGGTTGCCTCCCAGTCTCTGGGTTGAACTCTGTTCCCTGCCAGGCTTTTCTGCTGCCTGACTCTGCTGCTACTGGCCTGGCTTAGGGCCACACACACTGCTGTGTGTAGCGGGCACTTTACTTTGTCCTAGGGGTTGGAGGCCTGGGCAGCTTTGTGCAGCACCAGGGCTTGGTCTCCTCCCAGACCCTCTGTGCAGTGTTATCTGCACTGAGCTGCTGCCCCCTGCCACCAGCTGTAGACCTGAGCCACCTCAAGCAGCTCCCAGGGTCTCCCACCCTCCATGCAGCACTTCCTGCACTGAGCTTCTGGCCTCATGCAGAGGTTGGGGACCCGAGCCATCCAAGTAGCTCCAAAGATGATTCTCCACGCACTGGCCTGTGCACGGTATCTCAGGCTGCCTGCCAAAGGTTGCAGACCTGAGCCACCTCACGCAGCTCCCAGGGTCTGAAAGCTGTGCACGGTGCTGCACACCAAGAGACTAACTGCTGAAGCCTTCCACAGCTACCCGCCAATGGACTTTTTCAGGGACTCTTCTGGGCTACTGCTTCACCCTGCTGCGCAATTCTCCTCAGTCCTCTAAACCTCGTTCTTCTCTCTTCTCTGTCTCCAACACATCTCCCTGGTGCTGGGCACTCAGCTCTTTTTATACTCTCTAGGGCTCTGCCCCTGAAGTCTTCCAAACCTGACAATGTTGCAGTCCTCAAATCAGGACCGAGGGAGCTCTTCTCCCCCTCCCCTCAGGAAAGGGGTGTGACTTAATTTCTCTTGCTGCCTCCTGGTTGGTGGATGGGCTCCACCAATCAAAACAGAAGAATCTCAAACCTGGAACTCAACCCAAGCTCTGAAAGGTAAGCTTGCTACACTGTTCCCTATGAGACCCTTCACCGTCCCTGGTGAGGGGTGGACATGAGCCCAATGATTACTGGGTCCACGGAATGGCCATGGGCACCTCTCCAGGCACCCCGGGGGCATCATAAGTAAACCACCTCACGGCCCATCTGTCATGCCTGGTGCTCCTCGAGGAGTACTGTCTTGCTCAGGGCTCCATAAAGGCCCAGGGGATGAGGGCCTCATCTCACTCCTGGGGTCCCCTCTACTGGTGGATGGAAGCGGTGAAGCTGTCTCTTTGTGAGAGCAGGCTGGTAAGCTGCCATCTCTGGCAGCCCATGTGAGTGAAGTTTCATGAACATCAGCTCCCTGATTCGGCTCGCTAGGGTTCCCAAGCTGGGGGGGAAATCGAAGGATACCATCCATCAAAATCCAAGTCTGAATCCAACTCTTCCGGTGTGGGATTCCTCTCAGGTGACCTTACCCAGCTCAGGGGTCAATTCCGGTCTCATGGGCGTTCCTTTTCAGGATGTCGAGGCCCTACCACCTCCCATGGGCAATAGGAGGTTTCTGTGCACAACCAGTCTGCACCTGGGCCTGGCCTCAGGGGCAATTTCATACATGGGGAGATTCCCCATCTACCTGACCACAGTGTAGGGTTCTGCTCTGTGCTGTTCAGCAATTTTATGTTTCCTGGTTAACCCCAGGTTCCTAAGAAGTATCCGGTCTCCAGGGTGTAGCCCCTGCTACCAGACATGGGCACCATAGTTCCTTTTATGGTGCTGCTGGTTCCTCCCCATGGCATCAGCAGTCAAATGGCAGGCATGCCGCAGATGGTCCTTCAGTTGCTGGGCATACTGCCCATGGGTTAGGTGCTGCTCATAAGCTCTCTCCACCTAAAACACAAGTCAATGGGCAGCCAGGGCTGTCAGCCAAACATTAGGAGATACAGGCTGACCCCTGTGGTATCATTTTGGGTACAGTTATAGGCGTGCACCAAATAAGATATATGCTAGTTCCATGCAGCCTTTTGTTCTTGCTGGAGATTACCCAGAATATTTAGTAATGAGAGGTTGAATCCTTATTCCTGCTTGGAATAAGGATTCCCTTGGGGATGGTACAGGCTGATTCAAGACTTTTGGATCCCCGCAACAGTCAGCACTTCCCACAATAATTTACTTTCAAAATCCCGCCCCTGGTCAGAATGAATCCATACTGGCAACTCAAACACTGAAAAATATTTTTCCCAAAGTACTTTGGCTACCATTCAGGTGGTTTGGTTCCAGGTGGGAAAAGCCTGTGCATACTGGGTAAAGTGATCAGTTACTGCTAATATATTCCCTTTCTGATTCCCCTCTCCATCAATGGAAAGAAAGTCCATACATACCAGTTCCATAGGCTGGGAGCTCTGTATAGTATGCAAATAAACAGTTTTTGTAGGCAGAGTCTTTCATTTTACACACCAACCACATGTGAGGGACTTGGTTTTTATGTCCGCAGCATTCTTGGCCAGAAAAACCTTTCCTGAGCTAAAGCTAATGTACGTTCCACTTCCAGGTGCCCAAAGTTGTCATGCAGGGCCTTAAGAGCCAGGGCCTTAAGAGCCAGGGCCCGATGCTGCTGGGAAAGAACCAGCTGACAAACCCTCTTCCCTTTGACATCCTGTACCTCAGCATAGCACCCTATCAAGTAGTTGGAGCCTCTCCCACTCCCGTAATAGGAGACAGCCCTGTGCACTGCATCTCTGGCTGCATGCCAAAGGTTGCAGACCCAAGCCACCTCATGCAGCTCCCAGGGTCTGCACGTCATGCTGTGCACTAAGATTTTTTTTTTTTATATATATATCTTTATTGCACATCATCTCATCCTTACACAGTATGTACAAAGATTCCTGAGCAGTATCTATTGAACATATATTACAGGTATCATGTTA
>JAGPOW010002147.1:131742-147310 GCA_030014935.1 Caiman crocodilus | reverse complement strand
TTTTTTTTTTACAGACAAGGTGATTTCGGGTGGCTTTACTGATTGTCGGAGTTGGCAGTCCAGCCTGGCTGCCTGGGTTCCCTCCACACTGTAGGGTCCACTTCTACTTGCTGCCTGGAAAGAAGACCTGGGGTGGGGGCTGGGCCTTGTCAGATCTCCTGGGTCACATTAACCTTTTGCCTCCCCCTTCCCTCCCCCCACAGGCTGGATCATCCAGCTCCAGATGAGCCATACCCTGCCCAGGGGTCCTGGGCAGATGGAATCAGCCTCCGCAGCAGCTGCCACCCCTGCTGGAGGGGCCTGGCGCCGCCCCCCGGCCCAACGGCCAATCGCCAACCGCCTCTTGTTTACACCGGGACCTGCTCCGGCCAATCCATGACAGGCAGGGTGGAGCCAGAGGATGCAGCCACTCACCACGGGCCAGGCAGGCAGAGGGCCGGGCCCCATGCCCCCAAGGAGCCAATCAGCTGGTGGCCTGGGACTACGGACCCACCTCCTCAACACTGTTAATTTATTCATGACATTTGGGGGGTGGGGGTGGGGCTTTTTTAATATTCAGATATTTTTTTCAGGGGGAGGGATTTTAAAGGAAAAAAACCCCACAAAAATGAAATGACTGATTTTCCCCCTGAAAATGGGGGCTGGGAGGGAGGGTGGGGGGGCGGGGGAGGGGCCTTCTCATTTGTCGTCTTTCTTTTAAACTTTTTTCTCTGGAAATCACGCAAAAAACCCAACCAACCAATCATCGCCAAACATACGGGTTTCTTCCGCAGGACACGCCTCTCGCACGAGGGCTGAGGCCCCACCTCCTTTGCTGCATGCCACGGAGGGGGGACCGTTTCTGTTTGAGCTGCCCTCTTACACGCAGTGCTGGTGCACGCTCCCCCCTTGTGCATTGCCCATGGGCTGGCATGGCCCACGGCCCTCGTGCGAGTGTTGCATCCCCCCTCCTCTTGTGTGTTGCACGAGGACAGGGGTCTTTTTGTTTTGCACGAGTGGGGCCATCTGTGGCCCGCCTCACATGGCGGGCTGGGTGCTGGGGCCACGCTCTTCTGGCAGGCTCTGGGGGGGCTCCGGGCTCTCCCGCCCTCCCCACCCCCCCTTTAATTTATACGTCCCTATTTTGTACTGAATCCTCTATTTATTGGCCACGGCGCCGGGGAGGGGGTGGCGGGCGGTGCCGGCAGTTTCCTGTGTGCTGGGCTGGAAGCGCCCCCTTTTTGTATTGATTTTTGGGGTCTCGTCATCCGCCCCCTCCTCCCCCCATGCCCTTTTATGGTGCTGAGTCCCGCCTCCCGCTCCCCCCAACCGAGGGCGACAAAGGAAGGAGGAAAAAGAAGAAAAAAAATTATTTTGTAAATGTAAAAAAAAAAAATACTTCCAAAAAAGACAAAAAAAAAGATTAAATTAACTCAGAGACTGAAAGGGCTTGCTGGGGTGCTGGGGGGCTGTAGGTCAGGAGTGGGGGGGCACGGGCAGGGCTGTGGGGGAGCAGGGGGCTGTGGGTTGGGAGTGAGGGGTAGTGGTGGGGAAGGGGAGAGGGTTGTAGGTTGGGCGCTGGCAGGAGTGGGGGTCATTGGGACTGCCTTGCCTCAGGGCCCAGCGGTTGGCATCTCAGGACAGACCCCAGGTGTTCAAGTGGGGCTCAGGGGTCATCTCATCTCATAGTAGTGAGAAGAGGGGGTTGGGAGGACCTTGAGGGGAGAGGGAATTGGAGTGACAGCCCCCTCAGGAGGCCTAGCCATTACAGGGAGCTAGAGGGGTGTCAGTGACTGCAGGGGGGGCCATGAGCTCCAACACAAGGCTGGGACAGAAGCCCCTCCTGGGGGCAAAAGGGATGGGGAGATCAGGGTCAGATACGCTAGGGGCAGGAGGTCACAGGTCATGGGAGGTTCATCTTGGGGAGGGGGTCCCCACAGGCAGTGAGGAAAGGGGATGAGGACCCTCACTGGGGTGACCCAGTGGACAGGGCCAGAGGGACCAGGGTGGGGAGGTCCCTGATGGGGGTGGGCATCTGGTTACATTGAGGGCCAAGAAAAAAACAGGGGTTGGGGAGGGGGGCAATACCATGAGGAGGTGGGGGCTGCAGGGCAGGAGTGAGGGGCACCCATTCCAGTGCTGCCACCCCCCCCCACAGATGAGGCTGGGGCTGACACCGTGGGTCCCACTGCCTTTATTGGCCAAGGGGAGGCTGTGTCCCAGCATGCCCTGCAGCACCTGAGGCAGGGCCATGTCCCAGCATGCTCTGCTCTGGGTGGGGTCACGGCCTTGACGGCTCCAGCTCCACCTCGATAGACACGATGTGGTGCCCAGGCACCATGGCCAAGCCCAGCACTCGCGGCTCGGCGCCTGAGAAGGAGTCTAGAGGAGGAGGGGGGAGGAGCTGGGGTTAGCGCTCAAACTGCAGCCCCGCCCCCACCTAGAGCCTCCCCTCCCTAAGCTCCACCCCCTCAAGGCCAGTCCCCTGCGTGACCCCACCTTGCTCAAGCCCCGCTCCCTCCACAAGGCCCACCCAATCCACTCTAAGCCCCACCCCCTGGTCCCATTCGAAGCCCCGCCTGGTTCCACCCAGAACCCCGCCCTTTTCGTCCGTAAGCTCCACCCCCTCGCTCGAGCACTTCCCTCCCCTAAGTCCCACCCCTCCTTGCCCAAGCCCCGCCCCACAGACCCGAGGGCTTGAGGAACTCGTGGGCGGAGCCAAGGATGACATTGGCGTCGCGGTCGGTGCACAGGAAGCAGCCAACCAGCGTGCGCCCGTCCGACATGCGCACGCGCAGGCTGCGGTTCAGCAACGCCTCCAGTCGCCGCCGCGCCCGCGCATGCGCCGAGCCCACCTCGCTCTGCGCTTGCGCCGCCAGCGCCTCCGCCTCGCTCTGCGCCTGCGTGAGATTGCAGGGACACGTGACTCCCACTTCAAGACACCGCGCCTGCGCCGAGAGCGGGGGCGGGGGCCGTAAATACGTCACCGCCCCCAGCTGCACGGCCTCAGCCTCCCTCTGCGTCTGCGCTAGGGGTCCAGCCATGTCACTACTCGTGTTACGCGCATGCGCCCGAGGCATCTCCCGCGCTCTGCGCCTGCGCAGAGGGGAAATGGCGAAGGGGGGGAGGTGGCTTGCCTGACCCCGCCCCCTTCCCCACCACGTGATCTTCCCAGCCCGCGCGCTCACCCCGGGGATGCTTCTGTCGTCCGGCACCTCCGCCATGGCCCAGCCGAGTCTCCCCTTCCCGGCAGCCCCTGCGCGGCTCGCGGGAGGAGGGATGACGAGGAGCTTCCCGACAACCTTTGCGCGGCGGGAATGGTGGGGCGGGTCTTAGAACTACAACTCCTGTTGGACCTTCCGCGCCACTTCCGGGTGCGGGTGCTGCTGCTGTTGTGCATGCGCATTGGGGCAGGAAGCGTGAGCTGGTTGCTATGGTACTGTGACGCCATGGAGCCCGGGCGGCGGCCGCGGTACTTCACCCCGCGTGAGGTGGAGGCGCACGCGCGGCCGTGCGACCTTTGGGTCAGCTTCCTGGGGCGCGTGCACGACCTCACCCCACTGGCGCGCGAGCACGAGGGTAGGCGGAGCGCGCTCGCCCCCACCGACTCGCTTCCGGCATCCCCCTTCCCCACCCCCCGCCACCTCCGGGATCCCCCTTCCCCACACTTCTCGGACCACCCACTTCCGGCGTGGTGGGATTCTGTTCCCTCCCCCCATGGGTCTGTGCTACTTCCGGTTCCCCTCACTGGGTCCCAGACCCCCTCCTCTATTTAGTCTCTCCCCCCAAGGCCCCTCCCCACCCCAGAGCCGACTGTAGCTGGGTGCTGAGTGAAGGTCTCGGTTATACTCAGCTGAGGCTCTCCCTAGAGCTGGCTGCATCTCAGGATTGGGGACCCTGTTACAACTGGCTGTGGCCCACCTCAGAGCTGGCTGCATCTGAGTGCAGAGTGAGGGATCTGTTATACTCAGCCGTGACCCACTCCAGAGCTGGCTGTATCTCAGTGCCGAGGAAGGAATCTCTGTTACACTCAGCCATGACTCACCCCAGAGTCAGTCACGCAGTAGGGCCTCTTCAGCTGCCACGGCGGATCCTGGGGGGCAAAGGATTCTGCTCCACGCCCCCCAACTAACTCCCCTCTGTTGCCCCACCCGCAGGTGATGTGCTGCTGCGGCCCATCCTGGAGGTGGCGGGGACAGACATCAGCCACTGGTTCAATCCCAAGACGCGAGATGTAGGTGCTGCCAGGGGCCAGGGCAGGGGAAGGTGACTCTTGGGGGCAAGGATTTTCTCCCCTACTTCCTGTCCTAAACCAGCCAGACATGGGGCAGCAATTGTACCTTCCAGGTGGGTAGGCAGCTCCCACTCCACCCCAGTGCTGGTTGCACTGGAGCCCCGGGATGGGGGAGGAAGGTATGGTATAAACAGCCTCCCCTGAGAGCTGGCTGCATCTCAAATGGGGGGTCCTAGTTGTACACAGCCGGCCATCCCCAGAGCTGGTTGCATTTCCTTTCCAAGGGGGTCCCTGTTATGTGAAGTCGGGTGCACCCTCGAACTAGCCCCATCTGTTTGCCATGACGGGTCCATTCCCCACCCCCCTGCAGCTGCAGACCTGCGTGGATCCTCTGACAGGCTGCCCTAGATACTACACGCCCCAGGGCAGGGTCCTGCATGTGCCCCCGCTGCTGCCTCGCTCTGACTGGGCCAATGACTTTGGGGTACCATGGTGGAAGGATGTCAAGTACGAGGTGGGCATCTTGTCGGCCAAGACCCGGCTTATCCGTGTCATCAACACCCTCACATCCCAGGAGCACATGCTTGAGGTGAGCTGGAAGAGACCTGTGGCCCAAGGGTAGGGGTGGCAGGGCATCTTTGGATCACTGGGGGCCCTAATGCCAGGCTGGGAGGGGTCTGTGGATCTTCAGGGCCTGCAAGGGGTCTCTGCCTTGGCTTTCCCCATGCTCAGTGCCCCCATGACTGCTCCCCCAAGGTGTGTGCGGAGGAGTCGCTGTGGGAGATCCTGCGGCGCTACCTGCCCAACAATGTGCATGCGGGCAGCTACACGTGGAAGTACGCGGGTGTCGTGTTGGATATGGAGCGCACGCTGGAGCAGAATGGTCTGGCTGATGACGATGAGGAGCTTTGGCACCTTGGCCTCGACCCCAGCCTCCATGCCCCTGGCCTGCTGCTGCACTTCAATGATGACCTCACTGAGCTCTAGGTAAGGCCTGGGCAGTGCGTGGCACCCTGGGGTCTCTGTGGGGTTTGTACAGCGCCTGGCGCACAGGAGACAGCGCAGGACATAAAGCAGTCTTGGGAAGCACAGGAGTCCTAGGTTCAAATCCTGGCCCTACTTGAGGGGGCTCAGTCCTGTGTGCCCACCTTCATGGGGTGGCAGGGCCTGGTCCCCAGCTGTTGGGGGGCCTGGTGTCAATTCAGGTCCTGTGAGGGTCTTATCCTGCTCTGGGTGGGGTGGAGGCTGGTAAAAGCTTCAGTGCAGAGATGGGAAGAGCAGGGGGAAGCCAGGACCCTGTTGAGTCTGTGCAGCACCAGGGCCTGATCCTGGAGGAGGGGGTCATGCCTGGCTGTGTGTGGTGGGGCAGGGACTTGCAGGTGGCCCCTCCACCCTGTCCTCCTGTCCTTTCTTTTCTAGGCCTGGCCGTGCCCCCAGCATCCAGCCAGGGGTGCTGGAGTCTCATCTTAGCTCATAACACGAATAAATATTCTTAGTCTTGACCCTACGTTGGCCCTTCCTTCCAGAGAGCAGAGCTGGCCTTGCCTGGTCAGGGGATCCAGGCGCAGAGACCCTCCCCACAGTCTCCAAAAATTATGGCCAGAAATGCGCCATGGTAGCTCACTCTGACCCTTGCAGTGGTGGTTGGGCTCCCCTGCCTGGCTCCACTGGGTACAGCCCCAGTCCAACCACTAGAGGTCAGCACTTGAGCATCAGTTGTGGGTCTGGGATTGCCCCTGGGATTTGTCTCCTCCTCTTCTCCCCCTCCCCCTGTGCTCCCCATCAGGAAGGACCGCTATACCAGGTGTCCTTCCCTCTCTGGGGGTGAGTGGGCGGGCATCCCTGGTTGAACAGGGCCAGCAGAGCTGCAGGGACCAGCCCTGATGTGTCTGGTGTCCTCCCCTTGGGGACAGCCATGGCTTTGCTTGCCCCAGACCTAGGGTGGGGGCTGCTGCCAGGGCAAGGGGCATTCTCTTGGACTGGTCCTACCCTGGGGGAGACTGGGATGAGCCCTCTTGGGGCAGCTGGACCTGTGACATCTGGGAAGGCCGCAGCCTCACAGCCTTCCTGTCCTGGGACCGTGGCGCTGTGTGGCAAGGGGGTCATCTCAGCCAGAATCCTGGGATTCCAGGGCCTGGGGATTTATGCAGTATCCTCAGCAAACACGGTGCTGGGGACAGATGCTGGAGCTGGTTCTGAACCTGGAAGGGGCAAGATGGGACCTAGGCCAGGGCTTCTCTCCCCCCAAAATAAGGCTGAAGCAGGGGCAAGGGGGCACGCGGGAAGCGTAGGCAGACACGCAGACAAGCTTGTTAGTCTGACTTGAAGGCCCCCTAGATGATCAGTTCCATGCAGCGAGCAGATGACAACAGGGACAGTTCTTCAGGCATTGCACCCCTTCACTATAACTGGCCACTCTGGTACCCACCCAGAACTCTACTGCTCCTTTTTAGCCTGGAACTGGATCCTGCTCCCCACCTCCCCTGAACCCCCAGAAATGTGTGTAGTTGTCCCCTCCCCAATTCGCTTGCTGAGAGGCAGGCCTGCTCCCTTCTCCTTGGAGCACTAGGTGCTGCATGTGCCAGCACCTTGATGAATCAGATCGCTCCAATCTCAGGTTTCATTTAAAGCCGATGAATAACCCACAATTCCCTGCTGCCAGAGATGGGTCCAGTTCTGGGTCCGGGTCCAATTGAAAGGACAAATTGAATGCCCCTGGGTGGGAAGAATCATTCTAGGTGGAAGGAGCCCCCAGCCCCCCTAGATCTCTTTTTTTTCTGGGTTGTCCTGGCTGAGACAGTTTGCTGATAGACATGGCTCGTGGTTGGGAGATCCGGGCCCTTATTTGTCTCTTCGGAGTTGAAAGTGGGCACGGAAATGGCTCCTTTGTACCCCAAATAGCCAAAAAGCTTGTAAAAAAAAGAAAAAAAAGAGTGCTGGGGAGGTGAGGGGGGTGGTCTTCTGATTTTTCTTGGTGTTGTTCTCTGGGACCCGGGGAGAGCCAGCCAGCCCCATTAAGTCCTGGCTCAGAGCTGCAATGAAAGGGGATTGTTTTTTTCCATGCAGGGGGCTGCGGGGGGGGGGGGCAGCTGGGGGATGGCTGGGTAGTGACAGGCATGCAGGGAGAGGAATGAGACGTGTGGCCTGCAACAGTGGTGAGGGAGGAACAGCTGCTTTGCAGGAGGGGATTGCCCTGGGCAGGAGCCATGGGGACACCAGACCTCGTAGCAGACGGCTTATTGACCTCCATGCTGCCTGGACTGACATGCTAATTGCTCAGCGGGCTGCTTGGCCGGGGTGAGCGGTGGCTGGGTGCCCTATCTGCTGACCCGCAGCTGGCTGCGGAGTCACGGCTCAAGGAAAATGCGGCTCCATCGCGGTGGGGTCTGCGCCAATCCCTGCCAGCCACGTGTGTGCAGATGGCATGAGTCAGGCCCCTGATGACATGCATTTGGCTTAACACAGGGGAAGCCAGGCAGCTTCTGCTTGGCATCTTGCCCCTGGGGCACTCAGGACAGCAATGAATGCAGGGGCAGGAGGCAGGGTTAACTCTTCTCTGGCACTGCAGGGGTTGGATCCTTGATCCCCATATAGCTGCTGCGGCTATGGGGCTAGGAATGGACTCACCAGCCCCTTCGCCTCCAGGCAGCGGGAGAATAAGGCAGGGTAGCTTGTACCCCAAAACTTGGGTTAAATCATCACGAGGCCTGGAACAGGCAATGTGTCCTGCTTATCCGCTGTCACTTCCTTAGGGTCCCTCTTACACCAGGTAGGGATCAGGCCCCCTTGGCAAGGCAACACAGGAAGCCAACCCTGCTCCTTTGACATCCAGTGCCAATGGGGACTACTTCTGACAAGGAGCAAGGGGTGGGGTTAGCTAGGGCAGAGTGGATTGAAGACTATGCTTTTTTTGGCAGGGAAGAATGCATAGTGGGGTGGGCTGTCCCTTTAAGAGGGAATGGTTGGCCCTGTTGAGAGAGCCCAGGCATTTGGATGGGCAGGGAGTGTTCCGCAAAGCAGGAGAGGACGGGGCCAATCCTGCTGGGAGGACCCCTGTGGGCCACGATCTGTTCTCAGGATGAAGGAGGTTGATGATGTATATCTGGATTTCAGAAAAACTTTTGATTTGGTCTCCTATGATGTCTTCATGGTTAAGCTGGGGCTCTGTAGCCTTGACCATCTCACAGTCCAAAGGCTGGGGAACTGGCTCCAGGGTTGGACCGAAAAGGTACTAGTTGATGGGACCAAATTCACCATGGCACAAGGTGACTGGTGAAGTCCATCAAGGCTCAGTACTCAGGCCAGAACTCTTCAACATCTTTATTAATGATCTGGATTTGGGCATCAGATACAGACTGGTAAAGTTTGTGGATGACACCAATCTATGAGGGAAGGCAGTCATGCTGGAGGACAGACTTGCAAAGTGGGTGGACCAAAACCTGATGGCATTCAACGTAGAGAGGAGCAGAGTGCTCCACCTAGGAGAAACAACTAGCAGCGTACTTATAGGCTCCGCAGCTCACTAGCACCATGATCAAAAGAGACTTGGGGGTCTTGAATGACCACACAATGAACATGTGCCACCAATGTGATGCCGTGGCTGGCAAAGCAAACCAAACACTGGCATACATCCATTGATGCGTTCCTAGCAAAACCAGGGATGTCATCCTCCTAGTTTACTTGACCTTAGTGAGGCTGCAGTACTGCATCCAGTTTTGGGCCCCCCACTTCAGGAGAGACGTGGATAACCTTGAGACAGTCCAGAGGCCAGCCAATCACATGATCAAAGGCGAAGAGAGCAAGCCTTACGAGGAAAGGCTGAGGGACTTGGCACTCTTCAGCCTGGAGAAGAGAAGGCTCAGGGGGGACTTGGTGGCAGCCTATAAGTATATAAGGGGATGCACCAGGAACTGGGAGCGCAGTTGTTCACTAGGACCCCCCAAGGGATAACAGGGTCCAATGGAAGGTCACAAACTCCTGGAAGGCCGATTTAGATTGAACATAAGGAAAATCTTCACAGTCTAAGTGTCCAGGGTCTGGAACAGACTGCAAGCACCTACTCTGGACTCATTCAAAAGGTGTTTGGATGTTTATCTTGTGGGGATCATTTGACCCCAGCAGACTTCCTTCCAATGGCAGGGGGCTGGACTCTGATCACACAAGGTCCCTTCCAGCCCCTAATGTCTATGACATTTATGCGGACCAGCACCTCACAAGGGATGAGCTGAGTCACTGTTTTCAAAGATGCCTGGGACCAAAAAAGTCTGGGGTGGAGGATACTTAATAGTAGCAGGGCCACACATGGGTCTCTGAATGATTCCAAAGGATTCAGAACTGACCTGGCTCATTTAACCGGGAACATTAAAAGATTTCCAAAATATACATATTAAAAAAAAAAAAAAGAAGATGCTTAGGATGGGATGAAGGAGGTGATAGGGGGGATGCTCTTTGATTTTTGCAGGCTGGATTCTTCCAGGAGTCAGCGCCGAGTGAGAGGCAGCATCAATTGATGCGTGGATCAGCTAAGGCTGGATGGAAGCCGGTTGTCTTTGGTGCTGGAATGTAGCCTGGCTCCCTGGGCTTTGGACCTGGATCTCCCTGAGCAGAGCAGCGGGGCATGGGACAGTGTCTCTGTGCTTGCTGGCTGGAAGGCCTGTCCACCAGATCTGACCCCATGCGCCCTCGGCTCCCCTGTGGTGGGGGCTCCGCCACAGGTTGTGAGCAGCTGTGCCTCTTTCCCAACACAACCCAGGTGACACCAGCTCCCTCCTTCCTTTCCAGGGAGCCACGATCCCCTCCAGCCGCTGATGGAGTGATGGCAGTGGCAGTTACGCAAGGCTGTGGTTCAGAGGGTGGCCGTGTGACAAGCAGACGGACGCGCCAAACCCCATCACCTCTGGGAAGAGTTCACCCGGCGGTGAGGCAAACGTCCTCGGAGCAAGGCATGCAGCCCAGTCTTCTGACAGCGACAGCCGCCACCTGCTTGCAGATGCAGTGCCCACGGCATTGGGCCCAGCTGCCAGCCCCCACCTGCCCTCTTGCTGACCCCCACTGACCAAAATGCATTGCTCCCGCCAACGACGTCACAGAGAAGCCAGCCAGCATTGGGGAAACCTGGCCAGTATTTTTAGCTGCTTTCAGCAGCTGGAGGCAAGCAGAGCCAGTGCCATGGAGCCAGCCAGCTCAGCTGGGTATGCTCGGCTGGGCACAGCGTGATTGGGGCCAGGGAACGGCAGTTTGCAGCCAGCACCTCATCTGGGTGAAACAAAAGTGCAGGTTTGGCAGCCCCAGGAGGGTTCACGAGTGGGAAGCAGCAGCTGGCCACTGTCCAGTGCTTTGGTGGCAAAATCACTGGGAGATGTTGGATGTGTTCCTCTGAGCACTTGTCTGGTTTGAGATTTCAATAATCATCAGCATGAAGTGCTCCAAATCAGCTGGAAGTGTTTTGGTGTGTGTCGAGCACAACTGGAGGTCTCAGACTTGTGACCTGTGGGTTGGATAGACCTGTGGGGTTTCTCACAGACTAGGCCACCTGCTTCCCCACAGGGCTCACTGCTGGAATGCTTTCAGCACAGCTGTTTTGGAGTGGTTCCAAATCTTGAGGGGTTAATGCCGCTCACTTCCCTTGCCTACTGCCAAAATTGGGGGTTTTAGCTGCCCGTGACATTAAAGGTTGGCAGCAAGGGGTGGATCCAGCTCGTGAGGAGTCCCCATGAGACCCAACACATATGACACCCCTGAACTAAGCCCTTAGTCTGACCCAGAGTGAAATAGATTTCACCATAACATTTAGTGAGGATGCAAGATAGAGGGAATGGAGCTTTTTCTGGACCCGATGGCCAATTTCTGAATGATCTGTTCACCATCTGATTTCCAAGAGCAGCCCCAGGCCAGAAGGGGAGACCTGCTGCTAAGCACTGTAAAAATGTGTCAAGGAAGAGTCCACCAGCCCAGATTTAACCCCGTTCAGGTAGCAAGGTGGCTGGACCACTGTTCTTGTAATTGTGTGTTGTTTTATCAGGGCACACAGTTTTTGCAACTCTGGCAGCTTCAGTCCCTGCCCACCGGGATGCAGGTGACAACAAACAGTTGCCAAGTACAAATTAGCACTTTTGCCTGACAACTCAGGGCCGCATCAGAAAGAATATCCTAGAGGCAGACTCTGAACGCTGTAGCTAGCAGCTAATTATCTGCCCCGTCCACTTCTTGGACTCCTGATCTCTTGCTGTTCATAGAAGCACATGCACTGTTACATTTTGATCGTATTTTGGTAATTTAGGCATTTTTGTTTTCAATGCAGTGTTCATTCTTTGCATTCCCAGAAGGAACTGCTCTGGGCTAGCCGGTGGGGAAACCAGTTAATCATCCTTTCTGTGCCTCCAGCAGCTCTTGGGTTCAATCTTAAGTGGCCGCAAATCGATACAGCTTCACCCAGGTCAACTCGTTACAGCAAAGGGCATTCTTGGAGGATGCCAACTGGGAAAGTGCTAGCAGGAGAAGCGGGATGCGGATGAAATGTATGGCAACTGCATGTCTCAGCCCCAGGCTGGAAAATCCCAGTCCGAGCGGAGCTTGAATCGGTGGAAGAGGGGAACGTGCTATTTTTGTTGGCCTTATAAAAACCCTCTGAAATATACAGGTCCAGTTCATGGGCCGTGTAACCAGCTGACCCAGCTCCAAGCCCAAAAGGAGCTGTATTTGTGCAGCCCAGGCAATACCGTGCTATATCAGAAACACTTCGATGGGACCCTAGCTGTGGAAAAAAAGGGTGTGCCTGGGCCCTGTTAGGAATTTTTGCCCCGTTTGGCTGCATGTAGAGAAGTGTCAGTTCCTGCCCAGAAGAGATTTTAGATTTAAACTGGAAGGGAGATCCAAGCAAGGATGTTAGTGCCCTGCAGAGAGATTGAGTGGCAAGACTGAGAGGGAATCTGTATAAGAGGCTGTTTCTGGGACTCCACCCAGCACCTCAGCCACACAGCTATAGGCAGGATTAAGCAGGGTGATATCCTGGCCTGGGGGAAGTTGATGCTGGAACTCCTGTTTGCTTCCAAGGTCCTGGAAGCCTTGGCCTTGGCGTGCCTGCCCTGTTCCTGAAAGCTGCCACGCAGCCTTCCCTTGTTATTAGAGAGGAGAGTAAGGCGTGCATTAGGAAATCGGCAGGGAAGAACTGCCAGCAATTGCCTTGGAAGCAAACAGGCAGTTCCCCCGGTGGGGGGGGGAGGGCAGGCAGCACTCGGAGCCAATCTTTGACCCTCTTGTCAGCGGTGGGTGAAGCCCTTCAGATAAACACGACAGCTCCCCTATTAGTGTCATTCCGCACAGGTCTGCAGTGCAATCCCTGACACTTGATGAGCTACAAAGAAGCATCAAAGACACGTGAGAGACAGATTGAGGAAAAAAGGGAGAGAAGAAAAACCCTTGCTGCTCCCTGGGGGATCTAGACCAAGCCACAAACAGCCAGGGTCAAGTTTAAGCTGAGTCTCGCTTGTTGGCAGGAAATGTGCGCCTTGCTCTCAACGTGTATCGGGGCCTGTCATGTGCAGTGGCATGACCTGCTCCCCCTGACCGCGACTCAATGAGCAGCTGAAGAGCCAGGTTAGCGCTTTGTCCTGTTGGATCTCTCTGTTTCCCCCCAGGCAGCTCAGCAGATGACAAAACCAGCTGAAGATCCAAGCAGCCACAGACAGAGGGAAGAAAAAATACTCCAAAAAAACCTTGGAATTTGCCTTTGAAAGAGGAGAGAAAAATTAAAACCAACTCAGGTTCCCTCTGGCCTCCAAATTCCTCCCCAATTGTTGGCTTCCAGCAGCACCGGGGAACTGTTTTGACATGAATGAATAGGCTCAACACCCAGGCTTCTGGGGGGCCGGAGGGGTGTTGAATTAAATATAAAAGGCACAGAGGGAATCATTTGGTTGGCAAGCTGCGAGTCCCTGCAGGCAGTGGGCATATCCTACGTGGGTATTTATGACTATCCTACAGGGGGAAGATTGCCGAGAAGGAAGCAGCAGACGGCGCATTTCCAGGGAGGAGTGTGCAGATCAGAGGCATGTGGGGGGGAAGAGTCCAGGTGCTCCCACAGAAAATCTCAACCCCCTGAGATTTAACGCCATAATTAAACATATAAACACACCACTCGTTGCTAAATCCTTCCTGTTAACGTTGGCTTCAGCTGTAAGGTAAGGCAAAAGTCTGTTGGTTCCAGTGAGGTTTCTCCCCAAGGTTGGGTCCACAGCCCCCTTTCCTCTTTGTGGAACGTGTTGGGGGCTGTCTTAACGGGTCTGGAAATTGAAAGCCTGGTATCTGGAAAAGATTTGATGCATTTCTGCAGGCAGCAAAAAACTCCATCCTTCCTGGCCTTCAACAGCAAAGGATTTTTGTATCTCAGGCCAGCAGGCCACACATAGAAATGTTAATGGGGCAGGGGCACAAAGCTAATAATCATCCAGCTGATCTGGGGAAACAGAAAGGGGAGAAATTTGGGACCACAGATAACCACTGACATGTTGGGGGAGTGGCAGATTTGCAAAATGGAAGATTCAAGGGACATCGCATCTCCTGCATGCTTCACGCCATCCGGGGATGGACCACTAGTCAAGCAGACAGTTGCATACCCTGATCTGCACTTTTTCACCCACCCGCCTGCCAATTCTCGAAACGATAAAACTACTACCTCTCAATCCAGGGGCCTGGAAAGACTGTGTCTAAACAAAACCTGTTAAGCAACTGGTAGGAATCCTCACTCAGGCCCTGACCTTGCTGTCGTGTCTGCTCGCACGGAAGCGGTAGGCGGTGGATGACATTCTGGAGGCTCGTCCTGCAAAGCAGGATGCAGCTACCAAAAAGAACAAGAGATTAAAATAAGTGATGGTGTCCTTCAGTTCTTTAAGGAGGGGGCTCCTGGCTGCTCTCGTGTTGGAGGCCTGGAGGAGGGAGGTTGGAAAGTAAGAACTACGGGAGATGGCGGTCTTCACGTGCTTACCTAGGGAGGGCAAGGATTTGGTTTGCGGCAGAAGCCTAACCATGCCGAAAACGTAGAAGTCTGGAATTCCCCAAATCTACTCGCAGTTCCCCTCACCCAGGCTCCTCCTCATTTAACACATGTGCATGAGTCCCCTTGCTCATGTGAGCAGACCCAGTGGATCAGGCCCGAGGGACCTGCTTGTCGTTTTTGACATGCCTTTTGCTCGCTTGGTCTAGCAAGGTCGGCAGGTCCTCACAACTGTGCAGAGACAGTCATGGGATCAGAGCCCTCCAGAATATCGTGTCCTGGTTTAGTTTTTTTTTTTTGGATGCACCCCACTTTCTATTTGTTTTCTTGGGGAGGAGGGTTGCAAAAAGCACTTTGCAGCACTTGATACCAGTGAAACACTTCAGTAAAATAGCTCAAGAGAAAAATAAAATAAGGAAGACACTGAAATATTTGTAGTCCCTAATTTTTAGTGTGTGTGCGTGTGTGTAGCTGGGGGGGGGTCAGATGGGGAAGGTATTTAGAAAGAAACAGAAAGGACGGTGCTTTTTTTAGCAGAAGAAAAATAAAAGTGCTGGAAAATAAAAATACCTGACATGAGCTCCCCCCACCAAAAAAAAAAAATAACATCAAGGAAAACATAGTTAAATACTTCCTAACAATGCCCTTAAATGAATTTGGACCCTACACTTAAATGAATTGCAAGGCTGTTTTTGGGGTTGTTTTCATTGCCAAAGAAAGCCTAAAGAAAGAAAGCAAAAGCCACTCCCTTCTGAAGTATTTAAAAGTAAGAAAGGGAAGGGGGAAAAAAAAGCCCCTTTCCCCCCTCTCTCGTGTAGACTAGTAAAGAGGAAGCAAAAAAAAAAAAAAGAAATCATGGTGTTACTAGTATGGAACTAGTTAACCTTTAACAATTTATGCTGATGTCATACTGAGCATGAGTACTGATTAATCCAGCCTTTTCTCTCCCCCCCACCCGGGTAAAAAATATTTTTATGGGGGGGGGGAGTATAAGAAAAAAAAAGAAATAATTTAGAGCAGCCATCTTTGTTTTATGCAGAAATCTTTCTCTTTCAGTTCCCCCAGTGCCAGGAATATACAAATATTGTTCATCTATGCAATGATCTGAGATCTTTGCGAGAGATTAAAAGAAACCAAAACAAAACAGAGAGAGAGAAAGAAAGAAAGAAAGAGCTATCTATATTTATATATATATTGAGAGGGAAGGGGGAAAACGGGGGGAGCGCAGATTTTTTTTGGGGGGGGTGGTTATTGGTGCCTGATTTTTTTTGTTGAGGCTTTTTTTCCTACTCTTTTTTAAATTCTTTATTGGTTTTTTTTTTTTGTTTTTTTTTTTAACCTAAAGGAAGATGTGTGTGTGGGGG
>JAGPOW010002147.1:96843-131642 GCA_030014935.1 Caiman crocodilus | reverse complement strand
GGACTTTTTTTTAAAGAAGCCAGCCATCTTGTTTTCTTAAAAAAAAAATAAAGAAAAGGGGTGGAAAGGGGGGGATTTTTTTTCCTTTTTTACCTCCTGGGGGGGCCTGTTTTAAAAATAATTGAAGGGCAGCCATTTTTGCTCCTTGCTCTTGTGGAAAATATTATTCTGAGCGGCCCCCTCAGCTTTGATAGATATATATATATATCTCTATATATATATTTACCCCCACCCCCTTATTTAATTTTTTTTCCACGGGGGGGGGAAGTTGAGTGGAGTTTTTTTCTCCTTCTTTTTTTTCCTCTCCTCGCCCCCCCCTTTTTTTAACCCTTTTCTTCATGGGACTTTTCCCCCGTGCTGTGTTTTCGGTGTTGTGAGGGGGGAGAGGGTTCGTGCGTGGTGAGGGGGGGCTCCCCCTTCCCTCTCCCCCTCCCCGCCCCCCCCCCCGCACCACCATGGCTTCCCCTCTGAGGGAGGACGAGGAAGAGGAGGAGGAGATGGTGGTGTCTGAGGCGGAGGGGGATGAAGACGAAGAGGAGGAAGAGGAGGAGGAAGAAGGAGCAGGGGACAACAGCCCCGGCGACATATTCCTGCCCGCCGCCCAGGCGGGGCCCATGCCCCTGGCGCCAGCCCCAGCAGCATCCACTCCGCCCGCCGCCGCGGCCACTGAGGCGCCCGCAGGTAAACAGCCCCCCGCCTCCCCCCCCGAGCGGGGCGCCCCCCCGGCCCCTGTTTGTAAACAACCAACGGCTTTGGAACGTGGCGGCCCGAGGGTTCCACGCGCCCCCCCCCCCGGCCAACGGCTCCGCCAGCGCGAGGGGCCCGGCTCGGCCCGGCCGCCCCTCCCCCCAGCAGCGTCCGCGGCCGGGGAGTTTCTGCCCCCCCCCGCCAGTTGGGCCGTTGAAGGTGGCGGGAGTTTGTAAACCCTCCCCCCCATAGTGGGTGGTGGGAGTTTTTGGCCCCCCTTCATATTGGGCTGTTGAGAGTAGTGGGAGTTTGTACCCCCCCAGTCTAATTTGGGTGCTGGGAGTTTTTAGCCCCCCCTCGCATATTGGGCAGATGAGGGTGGCAGGAGTTTCTGACCCCCCCCGTATAATGGGTGATGGGAGTTTTAAACCCCCCCCATATTGGGCCGTTGAAGGTGACAGGAGTTTCTAAGCCCCCCTCTACAGTGGGTGGTGGGAGTTTCTAGGCCCCCTCCCCCCATATTGGGCCATTGACAGTGATGCAAGGTTCTGCTCCCCCCTCTATATTGGGCCCTTGAGGGTGGCTGGAGTTTCTAACCCCCCTCTATATTGGGTCGTGGGAGTTTCTGCCTCCGCCCCCATATAGGGCCACTGAAGGTGGCTAGAGTTTCTAGCCCCCCCCCCCTCTGTTGGGTGGTGGGAGTTTCTAGCACCCCTCGCATATTGGGCCCTTGAGGATGGGGGGAATTTCTAGCCCCCCCATTGGGTCATTGAAGGTGGAAGGAGTTTCTACCCCCCCATATTGGACTGTTGTGGGCGGGGGAGGGGTGGGGCTTAGGAGAGTTTCTAGCCCCCCCTTGAGTGTTTCATGGGGGGTTCCTCACCCTCCCTTTCCTTCTCCACCCTGGGTTGGGGGCTGAGAGTTTCTAGCTCCCCACAGGAGATTGTGGAGGGGGAATCCCCCTTGTGTCTCTACCCTAGGAGTTGGTAAACAAGCCCCCTGCAGGGAATGTCCTTAGACAGCAGCAGTGGGGGGCAGACCCCCATCCCCCTTTCCCCCCCATCACTTTAGCTAGGTGCCCCCTTCCCCCCACACGGTAGGCCCCATGCTGCTGAAGTGCTGAGCACCCCTCTGTTTGCATGCCCCCTCTCCTTCCCGGGCCTCAAAGATGGGTGGGGGGTCTGGTCACTTCAGGAGGACGGTCACTTTGATGGGGGGAGCCATCCTTAGGGTGCTTGGTGGTCTGCAGAGTGGGGCTTGGGGTCAGGATGCGGTTGGTTGGCAGCAGCAAGGGGCATTTGGCACCCTCTGGCCCCACAGGGGGTGGGTTGGCAGGAGTAGAGGGTGCCCGTTGTGCCAAACAAGCCTGTGTGGTTAAGCAGGATGGTGCTGGCGATGCTGCAGGCCGGGTGGGAGGGAGGATGTGTGACTGGATGCAGCCCGTGGGCACTTGGCAGCAGGCCGGGCTCTTGGCAGGCAGGTTGGGGCCCTGTGGGGAGCCCGAGGCTGGGAGGGTGTCTGCCAGGTTGGACAGGGCTGAGATCGCTCGGGGTCACCATGTTCAGTGGCTGCTGAGCCTTGGCCAAATGGAGGGCGCCGCACGGGTGGCATCTGGTTCTCTGCCTGGGGACCAGCCTCATGATTTTTGTGGGCACAGGGATCCCTCAGCACCCAGCTGGATGGGATATGGGGGTCCCCTGCAGGGCTGAAGCTCCACCAGCGAAAGGTGCCCTGGCAGATCTGCCCGCTGGGAGCAGCCGGGGTCAGGCCTGGTGGGCGGGAAGGGTGACTCGAGGACAGGGGGAATCGAGCAGCCCAGGGTCAGGGCCACATCAGCTGCCGAGCTTGTCTCTAGGGACAGGCCTTGTCAGCCGTGATCAGAGCAAAGGCGGGGAAGCTGGTGCCTTATGGGAAAAAGCTTCAGGTGGCAGGACAGGCGAACCCGCACACCAGTTGCCTGGGACATGTTGCCTCGGCCTCTGAGCCCTGGGGTGCTTGAAACCCCGGACCAACATAGCCGGGAGCCTTTGTTGTTGGTTTTGAACATGCAGCTTCCCCCAGCGAGGCTGGCTTTGATTTGCTTTCTGCAAATCACGGAGCCTGGGGGAAGACGTGAAGTGTTGGGAAGGGGGGGCAGTGGAGGCGTGTGTGTATCAAATGCCGCCATTTTCCCTTCTGGATCAAGCCCCATTGCTTGGGGCTGTGCACGCTTATCATCCCCCCTCCCTTCCTCCCCCCTGCCTCGCACCCACTGTCTCTATCACAGAATTGCCCACAGGGTCCTCAACTTCTCGCTTGCTTGCTGTTTCATTCATGGTTAAACACCATGGGGTTTTAGCATCAGCCCCAGCTCTTGGTGCCTTTGTAATCTCCCGCCATGAAACATTACATTGGAGATTCCAAAGTTACTCTGTTCTTGATTCGAGAACAAGCCTCAGTTTAATTACTGGGCCTCAGCAGGCTGGCTCAGGCAAGAGTGGCATGGGATCAAATGTCCCTAGAGACCCTCAGGAACCTAACTCTCATGGGCTTTGTCTCTCAAGGGGAGACCGGACCTAGGGCAGTGACACTCACCCCATCTGGTGTGCAGCCACATCTGGTGCATTGTTGTTGAATCCAGGTCCAGATATTTGGGTGTGGGGGAGCGGTGACAAACATTAATTACAGCAGCAATAAGTGCTCCCATCCCTGCGGCACTTCCAGACCCATGGGTTGCTTGACCAGCCGGCTCCACAAACCTAGAGGCTTTAGGCCCCTTGGTGCCAGTGGGCAAACCCTGCCTCACCTATTAGAGATGTCTCTCAGGGCTGGTGCTTTGAATCAGTGACAGAATGAAGGGCAAAGGATATTTCTTCCTTAAAAAGCGGGAAGGGGATGGGGAAATTGAATTGGATACCTTCATTCTGGTCCCCAAATGGGGTTGTTTCCTTTAAATCCTGTGTTTTAAGAGGAGCTGTTTTCTGTTCCGATGGGCTGGATGCACACTGTCTCAAACGTGCCTCGAGGCCTCAAGTTCCTTCCCCCCTGGGGAGCCCTTGGCTTTCCTGCCCCTCGGGTCAGACCCAAGTGAGCGTACGTGTATTCTGGAAAAATTGGGGTTGGAAGGGACCTCGGGACGTTATTTTATCCGAGCGGAACCCGCGCCAGCCTAGCTCAGCTTTGGAGGCCGGGGCATTCATGTCGGGGCAGGCTGCGGTCCTGCCACCTGTGCCAGGCTCTGAGCCCCCAAAGCAGGTGGGCGTGGAACTTGGGCTGGACTTCTCTGTCTTTTTTGGCTGCTCCTTCCGCCTGGAGCTGGATGTGCTGGGACGCCCTCCCTGCCAGCTGGCAGAGGTCTCCTGGTATCACACGTGGAGTCCCCATTGGGCAGATTCGCAAGCTGCCCATCTTAATGAGCGAGGAGTTCACAGGGCCAGAGCCATACAACGGATCTGAGCCCGCCCCGGCTTTGCGATCCCCTTCGCTGGTGCCAGATTCCTGCTACGCCCCTGTGGGCCTAGCTGGAAACTGCTTCCCCTTGAATTTTCCTCTCCCCCCTCAAAATTGGAAACCACAATTGCTTCCGTGGCCTTTGTTCTGGGTGACGATACAGCGGCTCCCAGGCGCGGGGCGGGAGGGAAGTGGGGGGGTTGATTCTAATGTCTCTGAGTATGTATTATTTTTCCAAGGTAAGGAGCGGAGACGTCACGTGCGTGGAAAATTCTAGTTGATTGCCTGCCAAAATCGCCCCGACGGGCTGCGCATGTGTAGGGGACGATCTCCCTTTTGGGAAGGGGGGGGATGGGAAAGGGGAAAAGAAAAGAAAAAAAGGATGAATAAGTTGGTGAGATGGTGGGGCTGCGCCTGGAGCGGCCTGTCTCCGGCCTCGCTCCCCCACCCAGCCTGTATCTCCGCCAGCAGCTGTGGAGCACAGTCAGTGCTGCCCTGGACCCAGCGAGGTGATGGGAGGCAGAGGGCTGCGGAGATTGTCAGAGGCAGGCGGGCAGGGGTATAACCAGGCAGGCCCTGCTTGGCTGCTTCATGCCCTCCTCTCTCCTCCTCTGTGATTTGCAGGTCAGAGGGCCACGGCCTGGCATCTCTTGGGGCAGATGGGCCTGTGCCGGGGGCCTGTGAGTGCGCCAGCCCCATCTCTTTCCTGCCGAGGCCTGGGGGTGGCAAGGACATGTTGGGAGGGGGAGCAGTGGGGGATGGAGGCACTTCTTTAATTGCCCTTATTTATAGGAATGGAGGGAAAAGGCAAAGGGTCTGTAGGGAGCCTGCTCCAGGGGGGTGGGGTCCTATGTGAGTGAGCATCAGGGTAACCCCCTCCCTATTCAAGCAGGCCTGCCATGGAACCCCGATTCCAAGGGGTTTGATCCCGGGAGGTTGCTATGTGCTGTGTCTGGGAGGGGTACTAGCTAGGGTCACTGGGTCCTGGCTTCCTGAGCTCAGGTAGATTGTGCCTGGACAGGAGGTGGATGTGGACCCCCCGGTATCTAGAGAATGCCGCCTTTGAGGTCTGCTGGCTGTGCCTCCCGGGCTCACAGATGTGCCTGTTGCCAGGAGTGGAAGCATGACAGCTCCAGGTGGGCAACATCAGGCCTTGCCCAGCCCTGGAGGCCCCCTCTCAGTGCCAGTGCCCACTGCCTCCTGAGTGGCTGCAGCTCGCAGGGTCAGTGGCCCTTCTGGGGAGCCCGTGGCATTAGCTTGGCTCCAGCGCAGGTGGGAACAGTGCCAGGGCTCCAGCAGGAGTGTGCCTGGGCCCGTGCCAAGGGCTGTGTCCCTGAGGCCTCCCTTGGCTGAGGAACTGGACTGGAAGAGCAGCTGTGTCTGGCATCCCATTTGGCCTACTCAGGCGAGGGGAGATCCACCTCATGACCGGGGTAGGCAGGAAGTGAGCTCTCCGTGCCCAACCTTACTCTAGGATTTGTTTGGATCTGGTTAACGTTACACCTAGGGTAGCATTTTAACTGTCCCAGCGTAATTGACCCTGGTTTAAGATGTCATGTGCTTGCACTTATCCCGGGATAGGCACCCAAGTTGTTCACAGGCACTGCTGCCAGGTGCTGTAATTGTCTGTGTTGGATCAGTCCCCACGCTGGCTCGTAACTTGGCTTTTGCCTGGCAAAGCAAACAGTTGAGATCTTGGCAGCAGCTCCATGTGGACTTTGGGAGGGTTGTGTGGCACATGGAGTCCATCATTGCTGTGGGGATTGCCCCTGCGTCTGCCCTGCGAGACGCGTGGGGGGTATGTACGGTGTAAGGCCCTGGAGACTGCATGTGGAAGTGAGCCCCGTGGGGTAGCTGTTATAGCTCTCCCAGGATACGCACAGGCACCCTGTACCTAAACCAGGGTAACAACACTGGGCTAGTTCTGTTTTCCCCTGGAGGGTAGCTCATACCAGGTCCTTTTGCCACCTACCCCAGTTGTGAAGTGTGTGTGCGTGTGTAGGGGGATGGATTTGGGACTGGAATAAATGCCCAGGTTGCCCCCTGCATGACCTGGCTGTAACCACCTCCCCATGCCTCAGTTTCCCCTTCCCTTGTGGTCTGCTGAATTCCCTCGAGCTTGTTTTAGTTGAAGTTTGTGCAAAAGAAGGGCCTCAATTTCAGTTGGGGGCTTCACATCCAGGGAAACATCAGGTTGGGATGTTTGGGTCATGTGTGCCCAGGCACCGTGCTGGAGCCAGCCAGGCCATGATGCTGCGCCTTTGACTCAGGGCCATTGCTGATCTCATGAGTTCAAGACACAGCTGGAGTAATGAAGGGTCCCACCAACATTCCCTTCCCTGATCTGTGGCAGCCAGCCTAGCTCTTGTCCTTGCTGTCTTATCCCCCAGATGATGATGATGAAGACCTGCGGACCCTGGACAGCGGGCTGGGCCTCAAGAAGAAAAAGCGTGGGCCCCGCAAGCAGAAGGAAAATAAGCCAGGCAAGCCTCGGAAGCGCAAAAAGCTGGTGAGTGATTGATTTTCCACCGTCACTGAGAGCAGGCACCTAAACCCCTTAGAAAGAGCTGTGTCAGATCCCCTGGCGCTTGGGGTTGAGATGCGGCCAGTCTGGCTGCAACATCTCTGCTGCGGGTGCTTCCAGAAGGTTCGGAGACTGGGAGCCCCACAATTGACAGGCTGGGATTAGTTCTCTGGTTTCATGGTCGTCATTGATAATCAGGGATCCTGGTTTTCTCTCGTAAAAAAAAATCCCCATTTTTTGGATATAAAATAACCCCAAATCCTAATTTTTCCGTGCTTGAAATGAAACACCACTAATATGTTTATCTACATAGATACAAAGATACGTATATAAATATATCTATAGCTTTCTACATAGTGATATTTCATTTTAATTTCAGAGAAAAGGATTTTGGACTACTTTTCTTATATCCGAAAAATGTTTTGTTTTGTTTTGGTTTTTTCCAGAGAGGATCATGATCCCTGTTGATAATTAAAACACTTTTAACGATGTATATTACAACCTAAAGTTTCCATGATTTTTTGTGATCAGAACACAATACCATAATAACGGTACTAATAATAGTTTGATGCTTTCAAATATTTAGTATGTGGACGCTTGTTTATTGGGTATGTTCAAGCATTGCTGCAACACATACATAAATATCTTGTTATGCTTGTTTTATGTATCTTTAATACTTAATTACCCCTATCAGTAATTAATAATCCAGTATCAGTAGCATTCTACTACTGCAGTAGATCAGAATTATAATGATAATTATCGTCGATCCTGGTGTTTTGGATACATCACAATGACACGGATCATGGTGATAAACATTGCGTTGCTGTTGTTGGCAGTGGCCTTGAACAATCGATTAAATATTACGATTAATGATTAAATATTAATGCTGCAACATGTTGTAATTAGAGCATCCTTGTTATAATAATGCTAATTAGTAGCAGCATGGCCCTGGGATATTAGTCGTAGTAGTAGCAGCATTGCCCTGAGGTAATTTTGTTAGAACTAGTTTTAGTATTAACATTGTTCGTAATTCCTACACTGCTTATAGGGTAATTTTATTAGTAGTAGGAGTAATATAATGGGGTTGGGTGGTGTGGGTGACAGCCCACCAGCCGCAAATTCAAGGTCACAGCAGATGCCCTCTTGGCATGGCCTCTCAAGCAAATTCTGTGAAATACCTTGTCACAGGGACATGAAAAAAGAAAGTAACGATAATAAAATGATCAGCGATATTTATGTTGCCCCAGGCCAGCTGTACGTTGTCATGCATCCAAAGGTGCATCTCAAGCCAGTCCAGAGAAATGATACTCCCCCTCTCTGTGACATTGGTCAGGCCGCAGTTGGAGTACTGCATCCAGTACTGGGTGCTGTACTTCAAAAGGGATGTGACAGCCTGGAGAGGGTTCAGAGGAGGGCCACCTGCTTGGTGAGAGGGCAGCAGGACAGGCCCTACGAGGAGAGATTGCAGGACCTGAACCTGTTCAGCCTCAGCAAGAGGAGGCTGAGGGGGGACCTGGTGGCTGCCTACAAGCTCATCAGGGGGGGATCAACAGCAAATAGGCAGAGCCCTTTTCACCCAGCACCACCTGGGGTGACAAGGAACAATGGGCATAAGCTGATGGAGAATAGGTTTAGTTTAGAGATCAGAAGGCAATATTTTACAGTTAGGGTGGCCAGAATCTGGAACCAACTTCCCCAGGGAAGTGGTCCTTGCCTCTACCTTGGGCAAATTCCAGGGGAGGTTGGATGATCACCTGTCTGGGGTCTTGTGAGCCCAGCATTCATTCCTGCGTGTGGCAGGGGGTCAGGCTAGATGATCTGTTCAGGTCCCTTCTGACCCTAGCTACTACGAAACGAGGTGGACGGTGGTGGTAGCATTGGCCTGGAGTCAAGTGCGATGCTGGATCATTTTCGGCAGTGTGTGGCCCAGCGAGGGGTGATGGGGATCAGATATTCAGGTTCAAAGGGAATGCTTAAAGTTTGCTTCAAAGCCTCCCTTCCCATGCACAGAATGGGCGCTGGGGGAAACAGTGCCCCCAGGAGAAGAAGCTGCAGTTAAGAATCAGGAGATCTCTCCTTTGTCAGAGTTATTTCTTTATTTCAGAGCATCCAAGCTGCCCCTGGGGCCATCTGAGGGGCTCACCTGACCCTTTCTCTGTCCCCATCTGGTCACCAGCATGTATGCCCTGAAAGAATTTGCTCAAATCAGCCTGTTTTGGCCCCCAAAGTTTTGCCAGATGTTTTAACAGTGGGTTTGTGAGCAGGAACTGAACTGAGCCTCCCCCTGTTTAGCCTGAATCTCTTGTAGCAGCCTCATCTTGCAGGGCCATGGCATGAAACAGTGGCCACATCTTGGGAGAAGGGCACCCTGTTCTTCATATGGTAGGGGATGTAATGCACCTTCCCCTCCCTTCCACTGTCTCCCCTGGAGCCTTGGATGGGGGGAGTTTGGACTCCTGCTGAGGCCTTGCTTTTCCGTGCCTCAGTTTCCCTCCTGTGGACTGGGGACTGTCAGGAGGGTTCAGGAGTTGATTGCAAGCGCAGTGGAAAGGCCAAGTCCCCCATGGGAGCACTGTTTTCATGCTGTCACAGCTGGCGGCCAGGCAGTCACAAAGCATCTCTGCAGTGTCTACCACGCTGCTGGGGGGGGTCTCTGCAGTTTCTGGTGGAAACTGGGTCGTCTCTTGATGTAGGGGGAGAAAGGGGTCTGTAGGATACAGGGTGGAAATGGGGGTCCTTGATCCCAGTCAGGAGGGGTTGAGTGCAGAAAGTAGCCCCCGGTCTCCCAGCTGCTACATGCGGAGCCCAATCCAGAGAGGTTTCTGGTGAGGTGGGGTTCACCAATCACCCAGCTGGACCCCAGTCAAGTCCTGCTGGCGCTTGAGCCAACTGCTTCCCTTCCACCCCTTGGCTTCCTCGCACAGCTGCCCAGCTCCTGGCAGCTGTTCCCTTCCCCTTGCTGAGAGCCGCCAGTGCCAGGACCTGCCGCCAGGGCATGCTGATGGTTTCCGGAGCTCTCAGCCGCATTTGCAGCCAGACGGGACTGCACACATGTACGTGTGTGTCTAATCATCCGTGCCCTCGTGCCGGCAGGAATTAATTCAGGGCACTCCAGGACAGCCAGGGGACTCCCCGTCTCTCATCAGCAGGGGATGGCATGCTGCAGCAAGGAAATGAAGGCTGGCAGGGACATGGGCTATGTCTCCGTGGGAGTTTCACCTCCCTTAGCAGCATCAGGGACTGGTTGCAGCCTGGACTGGGGATCAAGATGGCTGTGACAATGCTCCTGCCAGGATGTGAACCTGGCGGTCCCTGCTTGAGGGTTTGGTTCAAGATCATCTCCCAGCCAAGGAGTTCTTGGGGCAGTTACTGAGGGCATCATTCATCTTGTGTGGCATCAGATCATGCCTCACTGTGGTGGTGGTTTGGCAGGTCCCCCGTTAGCTAATAACCCCCTCCACCCCAAAAAAATCCAAACAGCCAACTGACTGAGGTCTGTGCATCTATCCTCCAGCTCAGTGAGGACGAGTTTGAGTCGGAGCGGGATGAGTATCGGGAGAAGTCCGAGAGCGGGGGCAGCGACTATGGGGTGGGGGCGAAGAAGAAGAGAAGGAAACACCGGGAGAAGAAGGAGAAGAAGACTAAGCGCCGGAAAAAGATGGATGATGAGGGGGGCCAAAAAGTGAAAGTATGACCTGGTCGTGGGTGGAGCAAGGGGTCCAGTGTCGGGTGCTGGCAGGAGGCATTGTATGGGGGCTGCTGTGTGGGGGGTGGTATTTGGGGGCTGGCATGAGGGGCCTTAGCATGAGGGAGCCTGAGGGCCTGGTATGAGGGATCTGGGGGGCTGGGGTAAGGGTGCTGGGGTGGCAAGGGGGAGCCAGCATAAGGGAGTTAGTGTGAGGGGGCTAAGTGGGACTGGGGCCAGGGTGCTGGGGGCGCTGTCCTGAAGAGGCTGGTTGGGGGGTGCTGGATGTGAGGAGACTAGGGTGGGACTGGTTTGAAGGGGCTGGGGGTGGGACTGGTGTGGGAGGCCTGCCTCAGGCCACTTGGGGCATTTGGATGCAGCAACACCAGCATCTTTGATTTGCCTGGGTGGGATCTGGGCAACCAAAACACACAACACAAATGGGGGGTGGCGGAAGGTGCCTATAGGGGCCATTTTTGGTGCCGAAGCAGGCCCAGCTCCCCCAAGCCATGGAGCTCCCTGCTTATTAAGCCCTGCAGTCACTCCTGGGGCACTGTGCCTCAGTTTCCCCTCCATTGGTTCCCTGTCCCCTTTGCCCTTCCTCTCCACCCCCCCAGCCAAATCCAGGTGGCACTTTGGCCTTCCAACACCAGCCTAGGGTTAATGGAAGGGTCATCTGTTCTGGGTTGGGCCCCCTTCCGCACTGGGGTCAGACCCCTGCCCACCTCACAGGGGCCTGTGCCTGGGTCAGCAGGTGGAGCAGAAGTCCTCGGCCCAGTTGCTTATGACCTGGGGGCTGGAAGACGTGGACCATGTGTTCACAGAGGAGGACTACCACACACTGACCAACTACAAAGCCTTCAGCCAGTTCATGAGGTGAGAGCCTGGCCTGCCTCCCCTTCCCCCCCCACTTGCCCCCTTTCCACACCCTGCTTGGCCCACAAAGTCCCTTTTATCCCTAGGGGGTAGCAGGGAGCCCTCTGGGTTTTGCCAGGAGGGGCCAGGACACCTGGGTTCTCTCCCCATTGCGAGGCTGCAGTGGTGCCCCACTGATCTCCTGCACCTTATGCCTCACTTTCTCTGTTTCAGTGAGAGCGTGAGGGCTGTCAGGCATGAGAGTGCCAGAGGCCTTGGGGGGAACTAACCTTGTGCCACAGTTGGGGCCCCCAGTCCTGGCTGGGGGTGGGGGTCTTTGGTGTGACAGGCTTCAATCCTATTTGGGGGAGGGAGGCTGGTATCCCAGCATCCTTTGGGGCCCTGACATCCCCACAGCAGTGTCGGGACAGGCAGAAGGGAGTCGAGTCTGTAGGGTATGTCCACCCCCCTGCCCCACCATCTGAGCAGGGGGAAGGCAATGTTCTGGTTTCATAGCAGGTTAACCCCCAGTGGAGCAAACCCCTGCCTCAGTTTCCCCTGTCAGCATGAGACTACCCCCCCACCCTCTGCTGAGGAGTGCCATCTGGTGCCCACTGGGGGAAGTGCGCCTCTTTGCATGGACCCTTGAGTAGTAGCCCTAGGTGAAAGGGTCTCTGGAGGTCTGCGGCAGGAGGGCAAGGACCCCCCGCAATCCCATCCCCTCCCAAGCCTGGCCCTGTCCGCCCCAGAGTGAACTGGACACCTCACCACCCCCGCCCCCCCAGGGCAGTTTGGGAACCGCCTGCCCCCTCCCTCTGCTCTAGCTGGCTGGGTGTAGGGCCTTTGAATATCCTAGGGGGGCTACAGTTAACTCTTTCTTTGCCTGTTGTAGAGCAGAAGCAGGGTCCAAGAGGCTGGGTGCCTGGTTCTTCCTCATACCTGGGAGGGGAGTTGGAGGCAGAGGAGAGACTGGGAGCTCAGACTCCTGGATTTTTTGCCATTTCTGGGAGGGGAGAAGGGGCCTGGAAGGGTTAGAGCAGGCGGGCCTGGGAACGCTGATGCCTCGAGTTCTCGACTGACTGTAAGCAAGTCCTTCCTTATAAACTCACTAGGGGGGACCAAAAGGGTTTGGGGGAGACCTTGTTTCCCCTAGCGCCCCCAGGGATAACAAGGAATAAGGGCCACAAGTTGTTGGAGAGTAAGTTTAGATTAGACATCCGTAAGAACTACTTCACAGTCAGGGTGGCTAGGATCTGGAACCAACTTGAAGATCTGCAAGGTCCCTTCCGACCCAACTTCTATGATTCTTTCCCTGTGCATCAGAACAGGTGTGGCAAGGGGCTTGGGGCCCTTCAAGACTCCAGTGGTAGGGATCCTCTAGCCCACCCTGCAGTGTCAATTAACCCTTTCCATGCCTGGTGGGGGGTGGGGGCTGTGGCCAGCGATGGGCCTGTGCCAGGCCTGAGCCCAGGTATGGCCTTTGTCCACAGGCCATTGATCGCCAAAAAGAACCCCAAGATCCCCATGTCAAAGATGATGACCATCCTAGGCGCCAAGTGGCGTGAGTTCAGCGCCAACAACCCCTTCAAGGGCTCAGCTGCTGCCGTAGCTGCTGCAGCCGCTGCCGCAGCCGCCGCTGTTGCCGAGCAGGTGTCGGCTGCCGTGGCCGCTGTGGCCCCCGAACCCCAGCCCCCACCCGTCCGCAAAGCCAAGACCAAAGAGGGCAAAGGTAAGGAGCGGCTCACTTGGACGCCTGGGTTCTGGCCTGGCTTAGGGAAAGAGGATGAGAGGCAAGGAGGAGCTTTAGGCAAGGAGAGGGTGAAGTCTAGGGACCCAGGAGCCTGGCCACTGGAGTCCAGCCTGGCTTGGGGAGGGTGGTGGGTACTGGAGCAGAGCAAGGCAGGACTCCTGGGTCCTCTCTTGGTTCTGAGGAGGCTGCGGACACAGATGCCTGGGTTCCCTCCTGCCTTTGGAGTGGTCTAAAACAGAGGGCAGCATAGGGAGCTCAGGCACCTGGATTTTACCCCATCTGGGAGGGGGTGAGGTCTAGAGGGGCCCAGAGCACCTGGGTTCTTTCTCAGTTCTGGGAAGAGAACGGGTTGGGAGCCCTGGGGGTGGTCTGGCACATTTATCACCTGTGTGGTTTTGTGTGTACCCCTTCCCACCTCAACTGATGCCAGGGCCCGGACACAAGAAACGGAGCAAGAGCCCACGTATCCCCGAGATGAAGCGGAAGATGAAAGGGAAGAAGATGGCACCGCTCAAGATCAAGCTGGGCATGATTGGTGGCAAGCGCAAGAAGAGCAGTTCGGTGAGCCCCACTTGCCACGCCTCTGGGCATCTCCTGCCCCTTCCCTCTGGGTCCTGAGTAGGTTTCTATGCCTCTAGACCTGGGGATGTCCCCTGACCCTGCGGCTGTCCAGCTGGTAGGGGTGGTGAGCTGGGATGGAACCCAGGCTTTTGGGCTCCTAGCTGATGGCCAGCTGCCTTGTAGAGCGATGAGGCTGGTGACCTGGAGGAAGAGTCAGACGTGGACAACTCCAGCGTGCACAGCTCCTCAGTGCGCTCGGACAGCTCGGGGCGTGCCAAGAAGCTGAAGCGGGGCCGGCCTGGCCGGAAGAAGAAGAAAGGTGGGAATTGGCTCTGTGGAGGGTGGCAGGGCAACAGGGTTGAGCTGAGGGTAGTTAGATTGGTTGTACCTCCCCAGCTGTTTGTTAACCCTTTATGCCCCCACTATAAGATGCATCCCTTCCCCTCAGGCACCACAGTAACACTGCCTGTTGTTTTCAGTCGTATCCACAGTCCTGAACCGGGATCGAGGCCCCATGGTGCCAGGTGCTGCACAAACGCATGGTGAGAGACAGCCATGCCCCAAAATGGGTGGGGAGGGAGGGAGGTGCAAATACTGTGCATGCCCTGGACAGATGGTATATACCCTGGGATAACTTACGCTGAAATTTGGAGTGAACAGATGCACCTCTATTCTGGGGTAGCTGCTTGTGGCAGGGGCCAGGATGCAGCCTCAGCACTAGGGGGCAGAGAAGCCTGGAGTGGCCTCTTGGAGGCTACTCTAGCATAGAGGCGAGTACACAGTGCTGGTCCCAGGTAAGGTGCTGGTCCTGGGGTAAATAAACCTGGGATAACTCCCTGCTGAGTCAGGGTAAGTTACACCAGTGAAAAGGCCTCACGTGTGTCCAAATTACATGGGGGTGTTGCATCAGGCTGTGGACCCCTCCTCCCCACTCCGGAGGAATGAGGGTAGGCATCGATGCCCTGAACAGGTCAGGCAAGGAAACTGAAACACTGCACACAGCAGGAGGGAGGAGGGTAATCTGTGCCCTGCCCCTGCTCTCTGCAGCATCCCCCTTCGTGCCTCTCCGCCCCTTAGTGCCCGGTGAGGAGGAGGTGGACGGCTACGAGACGGACCACCAGGACTACTGTGAGGTGTGCCAGCAGGGCGGCGAGATCATCCTTTGTGATACCTGCCCCCGCGCCTACCACCTTGTGTGCCTCGACCCTGAGCTCGACAAGGCCCCTGAGGGCAAGTGGAGCTGCCCCCACTGTGTAAGTGCCTTGGCCTCTGCACCTCCTCCCCCTGAGCCCCCAGGAAATCACAGCCCTGATTTGCAGGGGACTGTCAGCATATTTACACCACAGTAACTTATTCCAGGAGACAGGTACACACAGATGGCACTTTTATACCAGGGCACTTATTCTGGTGATCCTGGGGTAAATTGCAGGGGGCCAGTCCCCCTACATGTGTGTGTTTTGTGGGGGGAACAAAGACAGCATAAGTAAGCCCTGGACAGATGGTATGTGTATACCGGAGTAACTTATTTTGGAATACATCATAGACTAATGCACAGTTGTCCCAGGATACCTGTTTGCAATAGCTGTTTTTCCAGAGGGCCCTCAGTGTGCGAGGGGCAAAGACACAGTGCTATAGAGAAGGCACATTTGAACCAGGATAGGTTATTCCACGATTTAGAGTGGACAGACACCCAGTTATCCCAGGGTAACTTGTTTTGGGATGCAGAGCAGAGATGCACAGACGTCCTGGGGCAATTTAGTATGGGATGTGGAGTGGACAGAGGCCCAGGCATCCTGGGATAACAGTCCAGGATGCAAAGCAGACAGAGGCATAGTTATCCTGGGGTAATCTATTTTGGGATATGGAGCAGAAAGATGCCCACTTATCTGGGATGTGGGGTGATTAGATGCCCAACTATCATGGAGTAACTTAGTTCAGGATGTGAAGTGGAGAGATTCACAGTTATCCCAGGGGTAATGGGATGCAGAATGGAATGATGCCCACTTATCCTAGGATAACTTATGTGGGATGTGGATTGGACAGACACCCAGTTATCCCAGGGTAAAGTGGACTGACACTGCTATTCTGGGATGCAGAGTGGACTTATATGCAGTAACCCTAGGGTAAATTACTCTGAGATACAGAGTGGGCAGGTGCACAGATATCCCAGGGTAACTTATTCCGGCATGCAGAATAGACAGATGGGTAGTTATCCCAGGGTTTCCTGCAGTCAGGGCTATTACAGGGGCTGGTTCTCCACTGAGGCAGGGGGGCGGGGGCATTCCAGCACAACTCCTACACAGATGGCACATTTAACTTGGGGCAAATGATGCTGGGATCGGGGCAGTTATCCTGGGATAGTGCAGAGGGGCATCTTCCTGGCTGCTTGCTTTGACTCCCTTCCCCTCACAGGAGAAGGAAGGGGTCCAATGGGAAGCCAAGGAGGAGGAGGAGGAGTATGAAGAGGAGCTGGAGGAGGAGGGCGAGAAGGAGGAGGAAGATGATCATATGGAGTACTGCCGGGTCTGCAAGGATGGCGGCGAGCTGCTGTGCTGCGACGCCTGCATCTCCTCCTATCACATCCACTGCCTCAACCCACCTCTGCCTGAGATCCCCAACGGCGAGTGGCTCTGCCCCCGCTGCACGGTCAGCCCCAGGCAGGGGCGGGCGGTGGGGGTGGGGGGCTTCAGGAGGGGCAGATGCAGCCACTTCTGGGGTGGGGCATACAGGGACTCTTCATCAGGTGCTGGGGTGCAGCCATCTCCAGGGCCTGTGGAAGGACCCCCACAAGCAGGACAGAGATGCAGCCATCTCTGGGGTGAAGTATGGCCAGGGCCAAGTGTAACAGGAACTGTCCCCACCCAGGGCTGAGATGCAGATACCTCGGGGGGTGGGACTGAGATGCAGACACCTGGGGGGTGGGGTTGGGTATAACAGGGACCCCTTACCCAGTGCTGAGATATAGTCATCTCTGGGGTGGAGTATGGGAGGGATGGGGTATAGCAGGGGCCCCCAACCCAGGGCTGAAATACAGCCACCTCTGGGATGGAGTATGGGAGGAGGGTTGGGTATAATGACCCCTTGCCCAGCTCTGAGTTACAGCCATCTCTGGGGTGGGATGTGGGGGAGGTTTGGGTATAATAGGGTCTCTCCCACCCACAGCTGGGATGCAGCCAGCTCTGGGGTGTGGTTTGGGGGGAGGTTGGGTATAACAGGAACTCCATACCCAGCACTGAGGTGCAGCCATTTCTGGGGTGAGACACGGGGAGGTGTGAGTATAACAGGAACCTCTTGCATAGCTCTGGAGTGGGGTATGGTGTGGTACTGGGTATAACAGGGATCTGTCCACCTAGGGCTGAGATACAGACATCTCTGGGCTGGGGTATGGAGGAGTGCTGGGTTTTGGGGTGCTAGGGGACTGTCTTAGCCATCTCCTGGGGTGGGACATGAGTTGTCTGTGTAAAACAGGGACCCCATACCCAGGGCTGAGATGCAACCACTTTTGCGGGGAGCAAGTAGGGACCTATGGGCACTGCTGAGATACTGGGGGGCATCCAGCACTGAAATGCAGCCATCTCTGGGGTGTGTTTGGGACAGGAAGTGTCTGCATGTGTGTTGGTGGGGGGAACATGGTACCTGACCAGTCCTTCCCACTTGTCCTCAGTGCCCCATGCTAAAGGGGCGGGTGCAGAAGATTCTGTACTGGCGCTGGGGGGAGCCGCCCCCACCTGTGGCCCTGCTCCCACCCCCTGAGCCAAGCGCTGAGCCTGGCCCCCCAGCTAAGGGGCTGCTGGGCCGTTCGGAGCGCGAGTTCTTCGTCAAGTGGGTCGGGCTCTCCTACTGGCACTGCTCCTGGATCAAGGAGCTGCAGGTACCGGGAGGGGAGGTGTGGGGTGAGAGAGAAGGTGGGGAGGCACCCCAGGCTCTGTGGGGGAGATAGTGGACCCCAGGGCATGGAGGCATGGGGGTGTATAATGGGCGCCCCACCCAGGGCTGAGATGCAGCCATCTTTGCGGTGGGGCCTGTGGGTACTGTGTGGGGGGAAATGTGAACACCCCAGGCTGAGGGGGAGGTTCTGGCTGCTCCTCTTGAAGCCTGCAGCTGGTGGGGGAGTTTTGGGGTCTAAGCTGTGGGGCACAATCCTGATTGGGGTGGGGGGCTTCACAGGATGGAGCCTGGACAGGGTGAGGGTGTCTGTGCGTCCCCTGACCCCCAATCTCTTACTTCTACCCACCTACCCCCGCAGCTGGAGATCTTTCACCTGGTGATGTACCGCAACTACCAGCGCAAGAATGACATGGATGAGCCGCCGCCGCTGGACTACGGCTCAGGTGACGACGATGGCAAGAGTGAGAAGCGCAAGAGCAAGGACCCGCTCTATGCGGACATGGAGGAACGCTTCTACCGCTATGGCATCAAGCCCGAGTGGATGGCCATCCACCGCATTATCAACCACAGGTACTGCCCCCCCCAGACTTCCACCCATGGAGCACAGGTCCCATCCTGTTCCTCTGCTCCCCTAGGGGATGCCCTGCCAGCCCTTTGGAGAGCCTGGGCAGCCCCCTGACCCAATTTGGGGTGGGGGGTGCTTGAGGGTCTGGCAGGATCCCCCCTCAACTGCCTGCCCTCCTTTTGGACCACCCCCAGCATAGACAAGAAAGGGAACTACCACTACTTGGTGAAGTGGCGTGACCTGCCTTACGACCAGGCCACGTGGGAGGAGGATGAGATGCCCATCCCAGACTACGACTTCCACAAGCACTGCTACTGGAAGCACCGGTACTGGGTCCCCGTCTGTCCGTCCCCTGCATCCCTGGGGTGTGCCACTCTTTGTCAGAGCCTGGGGCATGCGTCTCCCTCTGTCCTTCCTCAGGATACACCCGTCCATCCTCAGGATCCGTCCCTCTGTCTGTCCCTGAGGCACGCTTCTCCATCTGTCTGTTTGTCTCTCTCCATTCGTCCATTAGTCTGGCCCAGTCTGTTCTCCCCACGCCCATCTGTCCATCACCAGTACATGCATGGGTGGCTGTCTGTCTGCCTGTCTGTGCCCAAGACCTATCCGTCTGTCCTGGCACATGCCCCTCCAGTTGCCCCCTGCCTGCTCCCAGTATGTCCATCCGTCTGTCCACCCAGTTTGTCCACTTTGCGTCCATCAGTCCAGCCGTCTGTTTTCCCTCCCCAGCACCCCTCTGTTCGTCAGTCTACCCAGCCATCTGTCCCCTTCCCTCCCCCTCCACTGCCTGACTTCCATCCATCTATCAGTCCATCCACCTCAGGACACTCCTGGTGCATGCCCATCCGTCTGTCTGTTCTCCCCCACCCCCCATACAGGGCAGACAGGGTGTGGGGAGGCAGGAGACAAAGGGAGGGGATAGGGGGCAGATGAAAAGGGGGTTCTGGTCTGGAGGCAGACTGGGGAGGACAGGGGATAGATGGGAGGGGTGTTGTGCTGGCCCAAGGGATTTAGATACCAAGAATGGGTTGAACCCTGGCCAGTGAGGGCTAGTAAACTCAAGGTGGGGTACAGACACACAAACAGAGATTGGGCCAAGGGGTTACTGACCTCCCCCTCCCCCAGGGAGATGTTCATGGGGGAGGACCCAGCCCAGCCCCGCAAGTACAAGAAAAAAAAGAAGGAACTGCCCCCCGACGAGCCCCCCGAGTCACCCACCAATGATGTGAGTTGGGGCCCAGATGCCTGGGCTCTCTCCAGCCTTGTGAGGGTTAGGGAGCAGGGAAGCTGTGCATCTGGACACCACAGGGGGTGCTGGGAGCCTGGCCACCTGGGTCCTCTCCCATTCTGGGAAGGGAGTTGGGGCTGGAGGGTTGGAGCAGGAGGTGTTGGGAGGCCCCAACACCTGGGTTCTCTCAGCTCTGGGTTGGAAGGGAGTGGAGGGGGCATGGGTGCTGGTGGATCAGAGCCTGCAGTTGGGGCTGGGACACCTGGGTTCTCTCCCAGGAGGGAAAGCCTTGGAGGGCTGGAGCAAGGGGTTGGTGCCCAGATGCCTGAGCTCATGCTGGATCTCCCGCAGCCGACAGTGAAGTATGAGACGCAGCCACGGTTCATCACAGCCACGGGCGGGACCCTGCACCTCTACCAGCTCGAGGGGCTCAACTGGCTGCGCTTCTCGTGGGCACAGAGCACTGACACTATCCTGGCTGACGAGATGGGGCTGGGCAAGACCATCCAGACCATCGTCTTCCTCTACTCCCTCTACAAGGAGGTGGGTGGCTCTGGATGCTGGGGTTCCCTCCCTGACTGGGGAGGAGCTGGGAGCCCAGATGCCTGGGTTGTCTCTGCTTCTGAACAGGGAGTGGTGCTGGTGTGTTTACAGCACTGGCTGCATCTCAGCTCTATTGTACCCAGCCACCCCACCCCAGAGCAGGCTGCATCTTGGGCCTGTTATACCTGCATCTCAGTCACATTACACCCAGCCACCCCACACCAGAGCAAGTTGCCCCTTGGCCAGGCTGACGTGTGCAGTGCTTAATGAATGTGGTGTCTTGGCCCAGGGTCACACGAAGGGGCCATTCCTGGTGAGTGCCCCCCTCTCCACCATCATCAACTGGGAGCGGGAGTTCCAGATGTGGGCTCCTGCCTTTTACGTGGTGACCTACACGGGTGACAAGGAGTCACGTGCCATCATCCGTGAGAATGAGTTCTCTTTTGATGACAATGCCATCAAGGGTGGCAAGAAGGCCTTCAAGATGAAAGTGAGTCCCCCCGTGACACCCGTCCTGGACACCTGGGTTCTCTCTGGGATTTGAGGGGGCTGGCACTGGGGAGCCCAGAGGCCTGGGTTCTTTGTGAGAATGCATGGAGGGGAGCCCAGATACTTGGGTTCTCTGTGGGGTGGATGTGGAGGAACCGGATGCCTGAGTCCTGCCCCTCCCCCCCACAGCGAGAGGCACAGGTGAAGTTCCATGTGCTGCTCACGTCCTACGAGCTGATCACCATTGACCAGGCAGCTCTGGGCTCTGTGCGCTGGGCCTGCCTTGTGGTCGATGAAGCCCACCGCCTCAAGAACAACCAATCCAAGGTGTGCCGGGCCCCGAGGAGGGGGTGGGAGGCAGCCCGGATACCTGGGTCTTCTGCTTGGGCAGTGAGAACCCAGAGTTTCCCGCTCAGGGTGGGTTAAAACAAGCCTGGACTCCTGGGTTCTTTTCCCTTTCTGGGGTGGGAGTGGGTTGCTCCCACTTCTTGGCAGGGGAGGATGGGGCAGCCTGGATGCCTGAGTTCCACCTCAGCGGGCAGCGGGGGGTCCCCAGCCTCTAATCACCCCCACCCCTGGGCTCCTGGCAGTTCTTCCGGGTGCTGAATGGCTACAAGATTGATCATAAGCTGCTGCTGACGGGGACGCCACTGCAGAACAACCTAGAGGAGCTCTTCCACCTGCTCAACTTCCTCACGCCAGAGCGCTTCAAGTATGGCCAGGGCTTGGGGGGCTTTGTACCTGGTGGGGGCCAGCAGCAGGCACTGTGCCTGGTAGGAGCCAGCAGGGGGAGCTGTGCCCAGAAGCGGGGTGCAGCAGGGTGTGCTGTATATGAGGAGGTGCCATGCCCAGTATATGGGATCCAGCTGGGAATGCTGTGCCCAACAGGGGGGTCCAGCCAGGGGTGCTATGCTCAGAAGTGGGTTGCAGCAGAGGGTGCTGTGTCTGGGAGGGTGCTGTGCCCAGAAGCAGGGTCCAACAGGGGATGCTGTGCTCAGGAGCAGGATGAAGCAGAGGGTGCTATGTCCAGAAGGGAGGTCCAGCCAGGGGTGCCAGGCCCAGAAGTGGGGTGCAGCAGGAGACACTGTGTCTGAGGAGGGTACTGTACCCAAAGCAGGGGTCCAGCTGGGGGTGCTGCTCCTGAAGGGGGGTACAGCCAGGGGTGCTGTGCCTAGTGGGGGCCATCCAGCCAGGGGTGCTGTGCTCAGAAGTGGGGTGCAGCATGGGATGCTGTGTCTGGGGTGGGTACTATGCCCAAAGGGGGCTCCACCCAGGGATGCTGTACCCAATACAGGGGTAGGGCTCAGTGGGGTTGGGGCAGAGCGCTGAGGCCCCCATGGCTCTTTGCCCTGTCCTGCAGCAACCTGGAGGGCTTCCTGGAGGAGTTTGCCGACATCTCCAAGGAGGACCAGATCAAGAAGCTGCATGACCTGCTGGGCCCCCACATGCTGCGGCGCCTCAAGGCCGACGTCTTCAAGAACATGCCAGCCAAGACTGAGCTTATTGTGCGTGTGGAGCTCAGCCCCATGCAGAAGTGAGCCCCAGAAGGATCCGGGGATGGGGCCCTGATCTGTGGGAGGGGTGGCAGTGACCCCGAGAAGGCACTAGGGCAGCTGTTCTGGTCTGCCTGGAGCCCAAACACCTGAGTGTCTTCGCCTCTCTGGGAGGAGCAAGGGTGGGGACAGGAGCCTGGATACCTGGGTTCTCCAGCCACGGGAGGAAAGTGGAGGCTGGTGGGAGCCCAGATACCTGGGTTCTTTTCTGTGTCTCTGGCATGGAAGTTCATGCCCCCCTCCTAGGGTAGGGGGTGCTGGTCCCCCTGGTCTTTGACCCTTGACCCCCACAGGAAGTACTACAAGTACATCTTGACCCGCAACTTCGAGGCACTGAACTCAAGGGGCGGCGGGAACCAGGTCTCACTGCTCAACATCATGATGGACCTCAAGAAGTGCTGCAACCACCCCTACCTCTTCCCCGTGGCTGCCATGGTACAGCCCAGCTGGGGCGGGAGGTGCAGGGGGTGGGGTCCAGTGAGGGGCACTGGCTCTGAGCCCACCCCTCCACTTTGTGGCAGGAGTCGCCAAAGCTGCCGAGTGGGGCCTACGAGGGCGGCGCCCTCATCAAGTCCTCGGGGAAGCTGCTGCTGCTGCAGAAGATGCTACGCAAGCTGAAGGACCAGGGGCATCGTGTGCTCATCTTCTCCCAGGTGTGGGCATGGGCGTGGGTGCGTGGCTCCTCTCAGGGGCATCTGGGGGGTTGGCGGGCATGGGGATGTTTTCTCCTAGGAGTGGGAGCTGGATGCATCTAGCCTTGTTATACCTAGCCACCCCCACCCTAGAGGTGGCTGCATCTTGGCTCTGTTATACCTAGCAGGCCTTACCACAGAGCTGGCTGCATCTGGCCTTGTTAGATGCATCCAGCTTACCCCAGAGCTGGCTGCATTTTAGCTTTGTTATATGGAGCTGGCTGCATCTCAGCCCTGTTATATCCAGCCATCCCCACCCCAGAGCTAGCCACCCCCCCCAACCCTCCCTTCTCAACCATCTCTTCACTCGCTGGCCCCCAGATGACGAAGATGCTGGACCTGCTGGAAGACTTCCTGGATTATGAAGGTTACAAGTATGAGCGCATCGATGGCGGCATCACGGGCACCCTGCGGCAGGAGGCCATTGACCGCTTCAATGGTAAGGGCTGGCTGGAACCTGGTGCTGTATATCAGGGTCACTCCTCACCCCGCAACACTGGGCTAATCTGGGCAATGGCTGTGTGTCTGCCCCATCCTGGGGTAACTGAGATCCAAGCCACTGAGCCTCTGCTTTGTACAGCTCCTGGCGCGCAGCAGTTCTGCTTCTTGCTGTCCACACGGGCAGGTGGGTTGGGCATCAACCTGGCCACGGCTGACACTGTCGTCATCTTTGACTCAGACTGGAACCCGCACAATGACATCCAGGTGGGTGCTGAGGGCTTTGTTCTCTGCCCACTTGTGTCCTGGGCTGGGTGGGTGCTGCGGTGCTGGGAGTGTGGGGCTGTACAAAAGAATCTGCCTGGAAGCGGGGCTGTCTCAGAGGGAGGATCTGGGCTGGGCCAGGGCGTCTGGCATTGTACAGATCCCTTAGCTGAGATCAGGGCTGTGCTAGGTGCTGTACAGACCTGCCAGGCCAGCATTGGGACTGTGCCAGGCACTATACAGACCCCTCGGCTGAGATTAGGGCTGTGCCAGGTGCTGTGTAGACCCTCAAGCCGGGCTTGGGGGGTGTGCACTCAGAGCTGTCCAGCCACCCGGTCTGGCATTTGCAGCTGATGCCCAGCCATCTGACCGTGGCCCGGAGCTGCCTGACCTGACACCCCTGCCCTCACCCTCCCTGTGCAGGCATTCAGCCGCGCCCACCGCATCGGCCAGGCCAACAAGGTGATGATCTACCGGTTTGTGACGCGAGCCTCGGTGGAAGAGCGCATCACACAGGTGGCCAAGCGCAAGATGATGTTGACACACCTGGTGGTGCGCCCGGGCCTGGGCTCCAAGGCCGGCTCCATGTCCAAGCAGGAGCTAGACGACATCCTCAAGTTTGGCACTGAGGAGCTCTTCAAGGATGAAAACGAGGGTGAGAAGGCAGGGCCTGTGCAAGGGGCAGGACCAGTGGCGAGGTGGGCAGGGCTTAGCTGGGGGGTCGGGGTCCAAGGGAGAGGGATGGAGTAGGACTGACCAATATGGAGTGGAGATGGAGGCAGGACCAACAAGACCGGGGCAGGGCTTAGGTGGGGTAGCTTGGGGTCAGTTGGGGCTAGGACAAGGCAGAGCCAACCAGGGTAGGATGGGGTTTAGCCAGGGGGGGTGGGGCAGAGCCAACCAGAAGGGCTGGGGCTAAGGGGGTGGGATTTAACTGATGGGGGTGGGGTCAGGGTGTGGAGGAGGGGCCAGCCAGAAGGGGTGGGGCTAAGTGAGCAGGGCTTAGGTGGGGTTGTTTGGGAGGGGTGTGGGGATAGGGCAATGTGAAGCCAACTGGAGTAGGGTGCGATTTAACCAGCAGTGGGTGGGGCCAGGGGGAGATGGGATGAAGTCAGACAGAATGAGGTAGGACTAGGAGAGAGGGTGGGGCACCTGGGCAGAAGGATGGGGCTTGCAAGACCTGGGGGTGGGATGGCCCTGTGGGGAGGGAAGGGGCTGCTGGGTAGGGGGCCTATATCCCATCATGCCCTGCGATGCCCAACAGGGGACAACAAGGAGGAGGACAGCAGTGTCATCCACTATGACAACGAGGCCATCGCCCGTCTGCTGGACCGCAACCAGGACGCCACTGATGACGCTGATGTGCAGAACATGAATGAGTACCTGAGCTCCTTCAAGGTGGCACAGTATGTGGTGCGCGAGGAGGACAAGGTGAGGGGCTGTGGGTCAGGAATGAGGGACACTGATAGGGCAGGAGGGGCAGATGGCCATGGTCTGGGAGTGAGGGGCATTAGCTGGGTGGAGTCAACCCTGACCACCTCCTACCCCCACAGATCGAGGAGATTGAGCGGGAGATTATCAAGCAGGAAGAGAATGTGGACCCTGACTACTGGGAAAAGCTGCTGCGCCACCACTATGAGCAGCAGCAGGAGGACCTGGCGCGCAACCTGGGCAAGGGCAAGCGCGTGCGCAAGCAGGTCAACTACAACGACGCTGCCCAGGAGGACCAAGGTCAGCCCCTCCCTGAGAGGTGCCCACTGGCCCCCGCCCCCAGATCACCTCTCTGCCTGACCAGTACGTCCTGGGCTGCAGCTTTGCCAGGCTTGGAGGCATTCAGGAATGCGAATCAGGGATTATGCTCCTCTCCTCAGGGGTTCTGGGGGGTGGGGCACCGTGCCTCAGTGTCCCCGATCCTGGATGGGACTGTTGAGGGTGGCAAGTGGGGTCTTGCCTTAGTTTCCCTCATTTTAGGGGGGCGCTCAGGCATTTTGTGCATGGCATGGTGGAAGGTGGCAAGTGGAGTCATGCCTCAGTTTCCCAACTTTTGGGGAGGGGTTTGGGCACCAGCATCCTATACATGGGACTGTGGAGGGTAGCAAGTGGGGGTCATGGTTCAGTTTCCCCACTTTTAGGCGAGGGGTTAGTCACTGGGGTCCCTTGCATGGGACTGTTGAGGATGTCAACTGGGGTTGTGCCTCAGCTTTTCCCCAATTTTTGGGGAGGATTGAGGCACCAAAGTCTTATGTATGAGACTGTTGAGGGTGTGGGGGGGAGAGAGTTGTGCCTGTTTCCCTGCTCCTGGAAGCATCTCAGAGGGCCAGGATCTGGGAGAGGGAGGTGGTGGAGGTGGGGAGTGCATGCCAGCGAGCAAGGGGACACTGCTCTGACTGCAGCCTGGCACCATGTTGCAGACAACCAGTCTGAGTACTCGGTGGGCTCTGAGGAGGAGGACGAGGACTTCGACGAGCGGCCAGAAGGTACCAAACCATTCCAGCCCAGTCTGTGCAGCCCCTGTTGTGGCCCTGATCCTGGCCTGGGGGTCTGTACAGTCATTGGTGTGACCCCAATCCCAGCTTGGGGATGTGTACAGGACCTGGCAATGGCCCCAATCCCACCCTGGGGGCCTATACAGTGCTTGCTGTTGCCCCGATCCCACCCTTGGGGGTCTATACAGTGCCTGGCGCATCAGGTCCTATTTGTAGGGATACAGAGTCAGGGAGGTCCTATAGACTAGGCACTGACCTCCAAATCCCCTCCCAGGTCGACGCCAATCCAAGCGCCAGCTCCGTAACGAGAAGGACAAGCCCCTCCCCCCGCTCCTGGCCCGTGTGGGCGGGAACATTGAGGTGAGTGACAGGGGCAGGTCCCACCCCCTTCTCCCCAGGGGTTTCTGGCAGCTTGGATGCCTGAGTTCCTTCCATCTCTGAACAAAGAGTGGGGTCTAGGGAGCTAGGGCAGCAGAGGCTTGGACACCTGGGTTCTTTCCGGGTCTAGTGGGGAGCTGGGAGCCCGCACGCCTGGGTTCCCCCTGCTGCCCACCCTCCCCTCTGCCCACAGGTGCTGGGCTTCAACACGCGACAGCGCAAGGCCTTCCTCAATGCTGTGATGCGCTGGGGGATGCCACCCCAGGATGCCTTCACCTCGCAGTGGCTGGTGCGGGACCTGCGGGGCAAGACGGAGAAGGAATTCAAGTAGGTGCCTCCAGCCCCTGGATGCCCCCAATCCCAGCATGCTCTCTGATCTGGGTGGAGCACCACTGTGACCACTGACCCCAGATCTGTAGAGGTCCACGTAGCTCCACTGTAGTTCCTGGTCCTGCTGCCAAGTGATGATGCCCTTACTCAGCAGAGTGGGCAGGGCCTGCTTTCCTGGGGGCGGGGCCAAGCCCCCCCACGCCTCCCTCTGTCAGGCCCATAGTAGCTGCCCATGCCAGGCACCCAGGCGGCGGGGTGCTCCAGTACAGCTCCCCCACCCATCCCCCATGCCAGGGCATGGCACATGTCCACCCCATGCACCCATGAGGATGAGATGGCCTGGCTGATGGCAGCACCTGGGGAGGGGGGACGTTGCAGGGGACACATGGCCTGTGTGCCCACTGCCTGCCCCCCCACAGGGCCTACGTGTCACTGTTCATGCGGCACCTGTGCGAGCCAGGGGCCGACGGCTCAGAGACTTTTGCCGATGGGGTCCCGCGTGAGGGACTCTCGCGCCAGCAGGTGCTCACCCGCATTGGCGTCATGTCCCTCGTCAAGAAGAAGGTACTGTGACCCCAGAGCCTGGCGGGAGTTGCTGAGAGCATTATTATACCCAGCCAGGTCCACCTCAGAGTTGGCTGCATTAGGCTCTGTTATGCTCAGCTGTCCCCACCCCACAGCTAGTTGCATCTAGTGCCTTGTTGCACCAGGCCACCCCCACCCGAGTTGGCTGCATTTAGCCTTGTTATACCCAGGTAGCCCCACCCCAGAGCTGTCTGCACCTCAACTCTGTTATGTACCCAGAGATGCTGGCACAAGGCTCCTGGGTGGCTAGTGGCTAAATCCCCTGGGCATTGCTTGGAGCACCCTGTTTGCAGCCTACAAAGGAGCTGGCTTCAGGCCAGGGGCTCTGGGCATGACATGGCTGCTCCAGGCTAGCTGTGTTGCCCCTCAGCTGGCTGGAATCTCAATTTCTTGGCTGCCAGTGGGTGCCCTGGAGTCGCCCAGGAGCTGGGCTGCTCTAACAGAGCTGAGTGTGGGCCGTGGGAGTTTGCCTGGGGCTGACCGCTGCTGTGCCCATAGGTTCAGGAGTTTGAGCACATCAACGGGCGCTGGAGCCTGCCTGAACTGATGCCTGATGCCAGCGCCGACTCCAAGCGCTCGTCCCGCGCCTCCTCACCTGCCCTCAAGACAGCCACGCCCACGCCCGAGCCCAGCTGCACCACCACACCCTGCACCTCCAAACCTGGTGTGCTGTGGGGCTGCTGGCTGTACTGGGAGCGGGTCTTGGGTGCAGGAGACCAAAGGGGCAGGGCCAAGCATGGGGGCACATGAGTGGAGCCTGGTATGACATTGCCTCCTCCCCATCCCAGCCACGCCAGCGCCCAGTGACAAGGGAGAAGGGCTGGTACCGCCCGAGCGGGACGAGCTGGACCTGAAGGATGAGAAGGAGCCCAGGGGCGACAAGATGGAGGTGGAGGTGGGTCCCCGAAAGAGCTGCCTCCTCCCTCATGCCCCAAAACCCCAGGCAGCTCCTTCCCCTTCTTGGGGCTTGGAATGAGGCCATGATCCTGGCCAGGGCCTTCTGTGGCCCTCGGTGGTAGGGGTTAAACATCTCCCTCTCCCCGACAGGCATCTGAGCCACCTGCCCCCCCTGCCTCCCCTGGAACCGAGGCTGAGGGGGCCAAGAAGCCAGAGGAGGAGGAGCCGTCCGAGCACAGGGACAAGGAACCGCCAGCAGCTGAGGGTGCCACCAGTGACGACAGGGACAAATGTGGTAACAGCTGGCACTGAACAGTGGGGTCTGTGCAGTGCCCGGTGCTGGGGAAATGCACAAGTGCCTAATGTGGCAGGGCCCAGTTGCAGCCTGCAGGGAGTGTACAACACCTGATGCAGCCCCAGTCTCAGCCGGTGGGGTCCTTACAGTGCCTGGCACCTGCCTGATATCTGCCTGGGAGTCTGTACAGTGCCCAGTGTGGCCTTGATCTTGGCTGGGGGAATTTGTGTAGAGCCTGGCACAGTCTTGATCTCGGCCTGGGGGTCTGAGCAGCTGGGAAGGGAAGGCTCCCCTCTCCACCCCCCCAGGTTGGAGTGGGATACATTCCTGCCTGTTCCATGCAATCTGCTCCCTCTCCCTGAGATCTGTGCCTCAGTTTCCCCACCTGGGCATATCTCACTATAAGGGAAAGGAAGCTGTGGTACATTGAACCTAGATGTCACTGCCGTCAGCCTGATGTGTCTCCTCCATGCTCACCTTGCAGGGCCCGACGGGGAGAAGCCAGCGGGGGAGAAGGCTGAAGAGAAGCCCCTGGAGAGTGAAGAGTTGAAGGAGAAGGGGGTGGGCGAGACGCTGGATGTGAAGAAAGGTGGGGTAGGGAGTTGGGAGTGGGTTGGGCAGGGGCTCTGGGGCCTTGGAGGGCAGGGGGTAGGTGGGCAGTTCCCCTATAAGCCTGCCAACTGGGCAGAACTCTGTCATCCATCTCATTTTAATGGTTGACCCTCACCCCTAACGATGACAACTTTGGTCAACCTTAATCTGCGTCCTTGCCAAGATTGTAGGTGGACCCAGCTGTCATGGGTGGGTCAGGGCAGGGAAAGGGGCTCTTTGGGGGGCTTGATCAGGCAAGGAGGATGAGAGGGTCCCTGGTTGAGCCAAGGAGGCTCTGTGAGGTACTGACAACTGGATGGAGAAGGCTACTGGATGGGGGAAATCCCTTCTGGACCCATATATGGTCAGAGCAGATGCGTAGCAGATTCCCATCAAGCCTGTTCTCTGGCCAGAGGCATGTCACCCATCCCACTCAAGCCATTAACTGAGCCCTAATGACACTCCTTGCGACTGTTCCCTTTCCAGAGCAGTGGGTGGAACTTTTGGTCACGGGTGGCAACACATCCTGTTTACTTGCCTTGCAGAAGAAGTAAAGGCAGAGAAGGAGCTGGGCAAGGAGCCCAGGGGCGGGAGCCTGAAGGACGAGGGCCGGGCCAACGGGCGGCGGGATGACAAGACTGACAAGCCCCGGTTCATGTTCAACATTGCCGATGGCGGCTTCACCGGTGAGGGGGTGGCTGGGTCATGGGTGCATGCTGTCCTCTTGAGTGGTGAGCATGGCTCTCTGGGGCAGAAGCTAGTCTTAGAGGGTAGCATAGAGGTGTAAGTGCCCTGAAGGATAGCCTGACTGGGACAGAAGGTTTCCTGGCATGAAAAAGCCAAATCTAATCACTTTTGGCATCAAGACATGACAGGTAGGAGAGGAAGGCCGTCTAGAGCAAACAGGAATAGGAGAATGGGTATAGGGCAGCTCTCCCTGGAGGTGAGGCCTGTTTATTCCCCCCTAAATTAAAAAATAATAATTTTTTTACTGACAGTGCCAACATTTTCATAACAAAACCTTTTCCCCGATGTCTATTTTACTGCATGTAATGGTTGCCTTCCTGCCAGGCCCCGGATGGCAGAGACAAGAGTGGAGGCGGTTGGGCTCAGGGGTTTAATACCAGCCACAAACAGTCATTTTGGTCATTAGGAAAAAGTTGGCAGGTTCGTCAGTGTTAAAAAATATTCTGGGGTCAGCAGCCCTGCAGTGGTTTTACACCAGGGTTGGGCAAAATGGCAGAGCTGGCCATCAGCCAAACTCTGTTTCCCAGCAGCCACTGCCTGCATTGCTGCGGCTGGTTTCCGTGAAGACCCCAGGAGCATCGATGCCATGACACCAGGGTTTCCGTGGAGACCGGCCCCAGCAGTGCTGCTCCGGGCCTGGGGCTGGGATCTTACAGTGGTGACTATGCTGTCACCACTGCAAGATCCCAGCCCCAGAGCAGCTCCCTGCCCAGCTGTGCTGTCCCACCCATGCACTGTCACGACCCCACTGCTATTGGGGTCTTCATGGAAACCAGCCACAATGATGTGGCAGGAAATGGAGTCTGCTGCGGGCCACATCTGGCCTGCAGGCTGAACTTTGTCTGCCCCTGTTTTACATGGTGCTGCCTGCCCAGGGATCCCCTACTCACCCCAGAACCCTGAGGTACCCGCCTGACCCCGCCACCAGCCATACCCCTCCCAGCCCCATGCTGGCATGGACATGCTAGGATTGAGAGTGGAAAGAGGAACTATGAAGGCTCCAATGAGTGCTGCTCCGCTCTGTGTCTGGGGTCAATGCTGGGATCTTAAAATAAGCTCAGGGTTGCTTTGTTTTTTAATTCTTTTTATTTTTTTTTATTGATGGTTCCATTTTTTATGGGCTTCGTGGGCAGGTGTTTTGGGGCTGTTTTTGATTGTTTGTTTTTAACTGACCATCCATAAATTCTACTGAATTTTTTTCTTTTTCTTTTTTTTTTTTTTCTTACCGTCTGTAAATTTTACTGATTATTCATAACCCTGGCCCCAGTCCTGGCTTGGGTTCTGCGCAGAACCTGGTGGGTCAGGCCCCAATCCAAGCTTCGGAGTCTGCAGTGCCCGGGGCTGACCCTCCATCCTGTCCCTCTCCCCCTCTTTCTCCCAGAGCTCCATACACTGTGGCAGAATGAGGAGCGGGCAGCCGTATCCTCGGGGAAGCTCAACGAGATCTGGCACAGGCGCCACGACTACTGGCTGTTGGCCGGCATCGTATTGTATCCTGCAGCTGACGTGGGGAAAGTGCAGGGCAGCCTGAACGCCTGTGTTCTCTCCCAGCACTGGAAGGGAGGGCGGTGGGGCTGGTGTGGGGGGGAGCTCAGGCACCTCGGTTATCTACTTGCTGGCAGATTGGAATGAACGGGGGTGGGGGCTGGGAGCGCGCACAGCTGGGTTCTCTCCCAGCTCTGGGAGGAGAGTGGGGTCTGCATGGTCAGAGCAAGGGGGCTGGGAACCCAGACACCTGGGTTTTCTCCCTCCTGTACCAGGGGAGTTGGGGCTGGTATTCTGGGAGCTTGGACACCTGGGTCCCCTTCCAGCTGTGGCAGAGGGTGGGAGAGGCTGTGGATTGAGTTGGGGGTTCTCTGGGTCAGGAGCAAGATCTGGTGGCTTGGAGAGGGGGATCAGGTGCCTGGAAACCTGGGTTTCCTGGGCAATGAGAAGGGCCTTGTGGGATAGAGCCAGGGGGTTGTTGGGTGCCCACCTGGACACTTGGGTTCTCTGGGCTGGGGGGGGCGGGGGCTCCTGGACACCTGGATCCCCTGGGGCAACGTGCTCCTTAGCACTGCAGGCATGGCTACGCTCGCTGGCAGGACATCCAGAATGATGCCCAGTTCGCCATCATTAACGAGCCTTTCAAGACGGAGGCCAACAAGGGCAACTTCCTGGAGATGAAGAACAAGTTCCTGGCCCGTCGCTTCAAGGTGGGCAGGGCCAGGCAAGAAGGGTGTGGGGCCTGGGTATACCTCCATGCCCCTGCAGCCTAGGGGGAGCCAACATGGGAGGGACGGGGAGAGGGAGAATAGGGCATTGTGGGATGTTGTTGGTTACAGAGAGCCCCCAGTCCCTGTCCTGTGAGCAGAAGTGTGGGTGAAGCCAGGGGGCAACGTGGTCACAGGGGAGAGTTGAGGGCAGGGCTGGGTGCCCAGGGCTGACCTGCCTGTGCCCACAGCTCCTGGAGCAGGCACTGGTGATTGAGGAACAGCTCCGGCGCGCTGCCTACCTGAACATGACGCAGGACCCGAGCCACCCAGCCATGGCCCTCAACGCCCGCTTCGCAGAGGTGGAATGCCTGGCTGAGAGCCACCAGCACCTGTCCAAGGAGTCGCTGGCGGGCAACAAGCCGGCCAACGCCGTGCTGCACAAGGGTAAGCGGCGGGCGGGCCGCCGGGCCCCGCGCGCGCAGGCCCCGTAGCCGCTCTGTACCGGGACCGCGCGACCATTAAACCGGGCTCTGCTCGCAAACGGCGCTGTCTGCGGTTGTCTCCTTCCGTGCGGGCTCTGTGTCCTCTGCTGTGTCCGCTGAGTATCTCTGGTGTATCCATTAAGTATTCTCTGAGTATCTCTGGTGTATTCGCTGAGTATCTCTGGTGTATCCATTGAGTATCTCTGGTGTGTCTGCTCAGTACCTCTTGTGTATCTGCTGAGTATCTTTGATGTACCCGTTGAGTATCTGCTGAGTATCTTCTGATTATCTCTGGTGTATCTGCTGAGTATCTCTCATGTACCTTCTAAGCATTTCTGGTGTTTTCGCTGAGTATCCACTGAGCATCTCTAATGTATCCTCCAAATTTCTCTGAGTATCCTCAGAGTATCTCTGGTGTATCCATTGAGTATTCTGAGTATCCACTGAGCAACTCTTGTGCATCCCCTGAGCATCTTGGTGTATCCTTGGGTATCCTCTGAGTATCCTCTGAGTATCTCTGCTGTGTTGCTGAGTACCTCCATGCTCTGGCCCAAGTCCTAGAGCAGAATCTCACATATACTGTGTGTCACTGTGGGGGAATGTGCTGAGTAGGTGAGAGGTATTCCCTGAGTATCCCTGGAGTACCTGCTGAGTATTCCCCGTGCATCTACTGAGTATCTGAAAGGGGGACTGGGCTCCCACATTTAGCTACAGGGTGTCCTTCATCTATCTGTTGGCTGAGCAAGGTGTATGCTCTGAGTACCTCTGGATGCTGCCCTGAGTATCACAGGAGTACGTCTGGAGGATCTCTGTGTATCCCTGGGGGATGCACTGAGAATGTGAGGGGTATTCCCAAGTACCCTAGTGGGGTATCTGCAGAGTATCCCATGAATGTCCTGTAGGGATCTTCTGAGTAAACCCCTAGTACCAAAGCAGCACGCCCCGAGCATCCCCCCCGGGCCTTGCTCTGGGGTACTGGGGGCCCTCTGAGCACCTCGGGGGTGGGCACATGCCCGGGGGGGGAGGAGCCAGCGCCGATCCCTGCCGGAGGAGCTGCCGTGGCCCGCGAGTATCCTTTGAGTAGCTCTGGGTAACGCTTGTGTACTCCTTCCCCCCAAGTATCATGTGAGTATCTCCCGTGTATCTCGTGCTCCCCCCACTCCTGAGTACCCCCCCACCCATCCGTCCGTTTCCCACTGTGTCTGTCCGCAAAGTACTCCCCCTGCCCTGCCCCCCGGACCCCTGGGCCCTGGCCCCTCTCCCCGGGTGGGGGGGCAGGGCAGGTGGGGCGGGCTGGGCCGAGGCCCTGCCCCCTCCCCGGGCTGACTCGCATCTCTCTGTCTCCCTGCCCCAGTGCTGAACCAGCTGGAGGAGCTGCTCAGCGACATGAAGGCCGATGTGACCCGCCTGCCCGCCACGCTGTCCCGCATCCCGCCCATCGCCGCCCGCCTCCAGATGTCAGAGCGCAGCATCCTCAGCCGCCTGGCCAGCAAGGGCACCGAGAGCCAGCCCACCCCGGTAACGCCTGGCCCAGCCTGGCCAACCCTCCCCCACCACCGGGCCAGCAAGGGTACTAAGAGCCAACCAGGCCTGGCCCCTGCCCCCACAAGCTGGCCCTGTCCCAATGCAGCTCTTCCCATGGGAATGGAAATTATATTGGTTATATCAAGCAGCCACAGGCCAGCTCTGCTCTGGCACTGTGGTAACCACCAGGCCAGGCCCACCCCAGTGCCACGGTAACCACTAGGCCAAACCCTGCCCGCAGTCCCATGGTAACCACCAGGCTGGGCCTTGCCCCAGTGCCATGATAGCCACATGGCTGGGCCCCTCCTCCTAGACTCCAGTTCCTGTTGTCCCTTTGGCTTAGTTAGATCCTTCACCTCTGGTTGCTCTGGTAACTGGGAGGGCACCCCTTGTTGCCTAAGTGCACCCTGCCCCTCATTGTTAGGGTGAGCCAACCCCCATTGCCATGGTAACCATGGGGTAGTGCATATTTGTCACTACAGTGCCAGGAGTAGATCGTCCCCGTCACCCAGTTCTGTGATGTTATGGACCCTCACCCCTACCCCGCTCTCTTTCAGGCCTTCCCACCAGGTCCCTATGCCACCCCCCCTAGCTATGGGGGCTCCTTTGGGGCAGCCCCTCCCGGGGTCCTGCCAACTGGGGGCGCCAACTACAGCCAGATGCCAACCGGGTCCTTCATCACAGGTCAGGGGCGGGGCCACGTGGACACCTGGGCTCTGGGAGGGGCTGGGGAACAGGTGAGAGCAAGGGGCGAGCAGGGCTGGGAGCCTGGACATCTGGGTTTTCTGGGAGGTGAGTGGGGCCTGGTGGGTTAGAGCAGGGAGTGCTGGGAGCCCAGACATCTGGGCTTCCTGCCCACCCCCTCATGCCCCCGGTTCCCCCCCACTGCAGCTGCAGCCAATGGCCCCCCGGTGTTGGTGAAGAAGGAACGGGAGGGCGACGGGCTAGAGCGGAAAGAGCCGCGCGGGAGTGAAGTCATCTGCATCGACGACTGAGGCGCAGCCCTGCCTTGCCCTCGCCCCCTGCCCCCACCCCCCCTGCCCCTGGGGGGATGGGGCCTGTAAATAGGACACGGTGGAGGAGGGGCATAGGGGGTGGGGCATTGGTAGAGGGGGCCCATGGCCCCTTCACCCCCCCC
>JAGPOW010002147.1:67217-82594 GCA_030014935.1 Caiman crocodilus | reverse complement strand
GGGGGGGACACTCACGGTTGCAGGGCGCATGCGCTTCACCGCCCGTCAATACCCGCTTCAGCGTCTGCCACCAGCGCCATTGGCCGCCGGGCGCCGTGACGTCATCGCCCGCCCCCTCCGCGCGCGGCAGCAGCTGCCAGATGGAGGCGTCCACGGGGGGCAGGGGCGGGGTGCGCAGGCGCGTGAGGCGACGGCAGAAGGGGCACGTGACCACGGTCCCGCGCGCTAGGCGGCGCAGACAGGCGGTGCACAGCACGTGGCGGCAGCGTGCAGGGCGCCACGACCCGCGAGTCACGCCCAGGCGCCGAGGGGCCCGCGCCTCCCGGTCGTAGGGCTGGCAGCAGATGGCGCACTCCAGCTCGGCCTTCGCCTCCCTTCCGCCCTCACTGTCGGCCACTTCCGTTTCGCTTTCGTCCTTGCGCGGAGGCATGCCGACCACTTCCGCCCGCACTCCGGCAGTCTGCAGAGCTTTGGGGGTCGGCGGTCGGTCGCTCGTGCCTTTTTATGGCCTGGCTCCGCCCCCTGGGAGCAACAGAGGGACAAAAACGGGCGGGGCCTGGATCCCGAACGGAAGTGGGCGGGGCTCGGGTGTCTAGGTTCTCTCCCGGGAATGGGGGCGGGGCTCGGGCTCCTAGGGTGAGCGCTAGCCCCATCCCCATCCCCATTCCCCTCCGCAAGCCCCTAAATCCTCCTCCCAGACAGGGGAGCAGGCAGGCGTCGGCCCACCCACAGCGGCCCTTGGCAAGGCCCCCGGGGGCCCGATCCCGCCACCACGAGGTGTCTAGCGCCCATTTCCTCGCTTCCCTCAGGCCCAAACCCACAACCAGCGGACTAGAGAACTGATTAGCGGCCCTCTCCCGGCCCCTGGTGGAGAGCGCGGGCACCGCAGAGCCCTGGGTCTAGGCTGACAGCTGGGGAAGGAAACTGAGTCACAGGCAGCCCCTTCCTCCCCAGGATGCAACCAGCTCTGGGGTGCGACCGGCTGCATAGAACAGCAGCCAGGTCTGGGGTGAAGACCTGAATGAGATGCTTCTTGCACCCCCCCAATGTACCCTGATTTGACCCCAGACCTCGCCCCCCACAAATGGCCAAGGCCAAGGATGATGGAAGAGCTGGTTTATTTATAGAGTAAACCTCATCGAGGTGACGTTCGGCAGCATCTGTCTGCCCGGGGTAGGGGGCTGGGGGTTGTGCCATAATAGGGGGCCCTGCGGGCGCCTTATTGCTTTAAGGAATAGATGGCTCTGCTGGAAGGGGGGGTGGGGCTATGCAAATCAGGATAGGATATAGGAGGAAGGGGCAAATAAGGGGGAGGGGTATTGGGGTAAAGGCAAGCGGACAGAGCAATAAAAATGGATGGAGGTGGCAAACCAGAGGGTAGGACATGTAAATTAAATATGTAAATTAAACGTGCAAATGAAAGCTATGCAAACTACAATGTGTAAATTAATATAAATATTAATAAATAGGGAAGTATCCTTCAGCCAGGGGAGGAAAAACCGGAGTCCCCTCTGCTGGCCGCAGTACCCTGAGTTACCAGCAGAGGGTGGAGCAAGGGATTGTGGGATACTGGCAAGGGGTACCCTGCAGATGGGTTTCAACACCATGAAGGAGGGCGCCACCCCTTTAATAGGCAAGCCGGTATGGAGGCGGGGCCAATTCCACGGCACATGCCCGCCGTGCAAGCAGCTCCCATTGGGGAACCTGGGTGCTTGTCCGGTTCCAGAACGGTACAGGTGGGGGATGGAGGCTCATGCACGAAGCGACAGCCAATCCAGGGGCCAGGGGTCGGGGACACTGGCGGGTCCAGCCCCAAGCGCCGTGTCCTTACGCCCGGGACTCCTTTTTGGTGGTTGGCTTGTTGCCCAGCAACACCTCCATCTCCTGCAACACTGGCGCTGTGAGCTGGGCCAACACCTGCGGGGCACCCAGGCATCTGGGTCACTAGGCCTCACTGGCTCCTTGGAGCCAGGAAGGACACAGGTGTCCAGGCCTCCCTCAACAGGGGAGGATCCCAGGAGAGCAGCTCCCTTGCTCCACCCAGGGACACCTACTTTAGAGCCACCGGGCCCCCTCCCCTGCTGGCAGAGGGGAAAGGACCCAGGCAGCCAGGCGGGCTCACCTGGACGGCACCCAGGTTCTCTAGGAGCTGCTCCACACTGGACACACCCAGGAGCACAGAACTGATGCCCTCGCTGCGTAGGCACCAGGCTGGGTGGGCACAGGTATGGGCACAGGTAGGCTGGGGGTGGTGCTGAGCTGGCCTCCCCTGTCCTAGCAGCCCCTGTTCCCCGGCTTGGAGACCTCCCCTATCCCAGCAACCCATTCACCGTCCCTGTTACTCACTAGACCAGCCCTATCCCAGCACCCCTGCTGAACATCCTCTCTCCCAGGATCCCCTTAACTCTCCCCCTGCTCATTTATCCCCTACCACACCTTCCCTTTCCCAGCATCCCCTGCTAGGCCTCCCCTATCCGTTACCCACTACAGAAACCTACCTTGTCCCAGCACCCCATTGGACTCCTCTACCCCAGAATCTCCTGTTGACCCTCCTCCTACCCACTACTCCATCCCAGCATCCCCAGTGAATCTCCTTCATCCCAGCAGCCCCTGTTAACGCTGCCCCTACCCATTACCCTACACCAGACCTCCCCTATCCCAGTACCTGATTAACCCTCTGCCCACCAATTATTCTCTACTAGACCTCTGCTATCCCAGCATCCCTCTAACTCTTCTCCTTCCTCTTACTCACTACCAGACCCCCTCCCAGTATCTCCTGTTTGTGCCCCCCTACCCATTACCCCCAGCCAGACCTCCCCTATCCCAGCATCCCATTAGCCCTGCCCTCACCAATGGCCAGCTGGGCTACAGTGCAGCCCAGACGTGTGGCGAGTGGCTGCAGCTCCTTGACCTTGGCCTGCTGGTGCTGCCCGTCCTTGCTCTGGACCTTCTCCTTCAGCCACTGGTAGCCCTGGGGGGGAGGGGGCACCAGTCTGAGGGGAGCCGCATAGAGGGGGCCACACAGGGGTCTCCAGCACTGCCCCGACTTACCTTGATGGAGGCACGGCAGTTGTCAGGCACCCGCTCCTCGTACTTGCCGGTGATAAGCCCGCAGGCCAGGGGCGACCAGGTCACAGCCCCCACCCCTGTGGAGGATGGGGGGGAAGGGGGCTTAGCCCCCCCACCATAACCCTCCCTTCAAGCTCTATGCTCACAACAGTCACGGCATTTACTCTGAAAACTACTGGGGACAGGTAGAGCAACACTTTCAGGTATGCACTCTGAAACCTACTGCTGGCAGACACAGGGGGCGGGGCTAGCTGTAATTGGGGTGTTGACCCTGGAATCTACCCATGACAGACAGAGGCTGGGGCTAGCTACACAGACAGTAAGGCTGGCCCCAGACACGATGTTCACTCCGAAACCTACAGGTGACCGACACGGAGGGCCGGGCTAGCCACCAATTTGTGTATGGCCAACACAGAGCTGGGGGTAGCCGCACAGAGGGCAGAGCTAGCCTCAAGCTTGGTGTTTATTCTGAAACCTACTGATGCCCAAAATCGCAGCTGGGGCCAGCTGTGGACAACGGGGCCAGCCATGACTGCAGTGCTGACTCTGAAACATACTGATGGGCAGCACACAGAGCAGAGCTAGCCTGAATGTGACATTTACTCTGAAACCTACTGATGGCCAAACCAGAGCCACTTTGCCCTCCACCCCCGCTGTGTTCCTACCTGCTTCCTCCCCACCCCCGGGGGCTCCCAGGCACCTCCCAGCCCTGGCTTACCGATGTGGTGGTAGAGAGCGGGCAGCTGGCTCTCCACCTTGTGGCGCTGGAAGAGGTGGTACTCAGCCTGTTCGCACACTGGTGCCACTAGGTTGAACTGTCGCGCCACCGAGTAGGCCTCCTGTAATGGGGGAGGGGTGAGTGTATGTGTGTGGGGGAGCCTCCCAGCCATCCCAGGTGCCCACATGCCCGCTCACCATGATCTCCACAGCACTCCAGCGCGATGTGCCCCAATACAAGGCCATGCCTTGATCAATGACATAGGTCATAGCCCGGACAATCTCTGTGGGGGGTGGGAAACAGGGTCAAGGAACTGGGTTGAGCTGTTGCTGAATGTGGTGTTTACTCTGAATCCTACTGATGGAGGATGCAGCTGGCACAATTTAGCCCTCAGATTCCTGCTAATCTCTTGACCATGGAGGTGTTAATGACCCTTTCTCTCTCTCCCCAATGCCGTGGCTCCAAACAATCCTGTCGCTGCTCCCTCCCAATTGGCAGCTGAGGTTGTACTTGCTCCAGCATAGAAATACTCCACCATGGAAGCGCCATTGAGATCCTCCAGAAGGCAAGAGCTTGTGATTGCCTGTTTCCACCAAGTAACGGGGCCCCGGCACTTGAGCCAAGCTTGCCCCATAAGTGCCATGTGGCAATGTGGGGGCTTGGACTCTCCCACCTCACTGGGGCGTTGACTGTGAAGCCTACCAATGGCAGGCTCCACCCCAAGAGGCTTGGAAGGGGTGAAACATCCCCCCTTCCCAATCACAGCACTGGGTGTGGACTCTCCTGCCCCTTTACAGAGGGGCAACTCTACCCCTGAAATATTCCCACCCAGTGTTCACTCTGAAACCTAGTGATGACAAGGTTAGATCACCATTTGTATCTGGGGGGGAAGGGGATATGGGGGTCTCAAGGGAGGGTCTAGGGGCTCTAGGGTGCAGGGGTCATGGAGGGGTTGGGGGTTACTCTGCTAGGGGCGGGGTCTCCGGTACCTTCCAGCAGCAGGAGGCGGAAGCTCGGGTCAGAGGCTGCAGGGGGGGGGGAAAGCATAAAGAGGTAAGGGGAGACCCCTCGGGTTGGACCCCTGGTGATGGGGCAGGGCACCTGAGAGGGTGGAGCCTGCGGTAGGGGCAGGGCCTCACCTTCCATGGGGCTGGCAGCGTCCATACGGTTGGCAAAGACAACATCCACATAATCCATCTGCAGGCGCTGCAGCGACCCCCGCAGGCCTGGGGGCGGGACCAGGTGGTAGGGGGCGGGGCCTCGGTGCACCTAGCTCTGCCCCCTGCCCTGCTCCACCCATCTAGACCCACCAACTACCACATCCCTGGTCCACCCATCCAACCTCACTCCACCCAACTAGCTCCACCCCCTCACCCAGATGACCCTAGCCCTGCCTCTCACTCAGCAAGCCCGACCCACCCCTGTGCCCCTTACCCTCAATGATGTGCTTCCGGGACAGGCCCCGCTCTGTCTCTGCTCTGTCGGGGTGGGCAGGGAAAGGCACAGCTGAGACCCAATGGCAGACCAGGACCCACAGAGCCCCCTCAGAGGGACACCCAGCCCCACCCAGGGAGGCCCCGCCCACTTCCCAGAGCCCCGCCCCTGGACTCACTGCCCGCCCCAGTAGATCTTGGTGGTGACCACGTAGCTGGAGCGTCTGTGGGGGGGAGGAGCAAGATGAAGAAGGGCACCCAGGACCCCCCTCACGCCAGTGCCCCTCACTCCTGGCCCAAAGCCCCCTGCTCCCCCAGGCCCTGTTGGTGCCCCTCCCTCATGACCTAGAGCCCCGTGTGCTCCCCAGCCAGTGATGGACCCCCATATCCTAACTGGAACTGGGGGAGGGGAGGGGAGGGGAGGGGTCTACACAGGGTGGGTTTTGACGTCTGGGCTCTCTCGAAGTCTCTCCCTAACAGCCCCCTGCGGGATGCCCCCCAGCCCAGCGCCCCCGCTGGACACCCTGGCCTAGTGCCCCCTGCTGGATGACACCCCCCGCCCATGCTCACCGCCAGCCTTTGCTCTTCAGGATGTTGCCCAAGGTCTTCTCGGCCCTGGGGAGACAGGAGACAGGAGCAGACCCGGCCCCCCCCACCTCCGCCTAGACGCCTGGTCCCCTTGGCTTGGGGGCGAGCTGGGCTCCGGATGCTTGGATCCCCTCCAGCTTCGGGGAGGCAAGGGAGGCGGGGGGCAGAGTACGTGGGGCTGCCCAGGGTCTCTCCGCTGGGGGGGGGTCGCGGGGCAGGGGGTCACGTACTTGCCGGAGGCGTAGACCTCGGCTGTGTCAAAGAGGTTGATGCCGCGCTCGTAGGCGATGCTGAGGACGCTCTCGGCCGTCTGGGGACAGGGGGACCATGAAGGGGGCGGCAGGCACAGGACACCCCCCAGCGCTCCCCCCCGAGCAGGACTCACCTCATCCGAGATCTGGGACCCGAATGTCACCCAGGTGCCTGCGGGAGCGGAGCGGTCAGTGGGGGAGGGGCAGTCCCCCCACAGCCCCCCGCAGAGCCCCCGACTCACCGAGCCCCAGGCAGGACACGCGCAGGCCGGATTTACCCAGGTTCCTGGGGGGGAGAACGGGTCACAGCACTGGGGCTGGCGCCCCCACTCCCGCCCGGCGCCCGGCACCGGCGCCCTTCACTCCTGCCCCGCCGCCCCCCACACGCGAGCGGCAGCCCCCCTACCTGTACTTCATGCCGCCCCCCGCATCCCCCCGCGCCGGGGCCGGGCTGAGGGTCGGGGCCGGGCCGGGCCCGGGGCCCCGCGGGGCCCCCCGCACCCCCTTCCCGTTGCCGGGGCCCGGGATCGGAGCCCCGCGCCCGCGTAGGGGCTCGGAGCAGGCGATGGACACCTGCATTGGCGCGGCCGGATCGGGCCCTCATTTGCATACGCTCCTCATTTGCATACGGCTCAATTTCATAGCGGCCCCGCCCCTGCCCCGCCCCCGGGTTCCGTCCAGAACAGCTGGAGCAGGGGCTTAAAGGGGCCGCGCGGGCGGGCGGGGCGGGGGCGGGTGGGGGGGGGGGGGGGGGGGGGGGGGGGGGGGGGGGGGGGGGGGGGGGGGGGGGGGGGGGGAACGGGCGGCCCCGGGGGACCCCCCCCCAGTGTCGGGGACAGGGGGCTGCCAAGCCTTCCCCCCCCCGTAAACCTAAGGGGCTGTGTCCAGGTTGGAGGGCATCCCAGAGCTGCAGGGGGCCCCAGGCCTTCTTGGGCCCATCGGGGAGCCCAGACACACAGGTTCCCCACTGCTGCAGAGGGGTGCGCAGGCTGGGAGGGGGCAAAGCAAGAGGACTCCAAGAGGGATGCGGATAACCTGGAGAGGGTCCAGAGAAGGGCCATGCGTATGGTTAAGGGCTTGCAGACCAAGCCCTACGCAGAGAGACTAGGGCACCTGGACCTTTTCAGCCTGCGCAAGAGGAGGTGCAACCTTGTGGCTGCCTATACATTCAGCACAGGGGCACAGAAGGGAATTGGTGAGGTTTTATTCGCCAAGGCACTCCCGGGGGTTACAAGAAATAATGGCCACAAGCTAGCAGAGACATTTAGACTGGACATTAGGAAGAACTTCTTCACAGTTCGAGTGGCCAGGGGCTGAAATGGGCTCCCAAGGGAGGGGGTGCTCTTCCCTACCCTGGGGGTCTTCAAGAGGAGGTAGGATAAGCATCTAGCTGGGGTCATCTAGACCCAGCACTCTTTCCTGCCTAGGCAGGGGGTCGAACTCGATGATCTATTAGGGTTCATCATCTATGAATCTATGACTTCCCTGATCAGGGTCCCCTGCCTTGAGGGACCGTAGCCCAGCATGCTCTGGGCTGCAGGGGCTGCTTTAGGAACTCCCTCCTGCGGTGCTGCACAGCACAGCCTTGTGGGAAGAGTCCAGAGCACCCAACACCTGCAGGAGCCATGGTGTGGGGTGGCCCAGGCAGGGATAGGGGGCTGTGCATCAGGAGCGAGGAGCACTGGCAAAGCCAAGGGTGGGCAGAAACCAGCAGTTCCTCATAAGTTTGCAGAGCTGGCTGAGGGAAGGCTGAACCTGCCCAGCCTTGTGGCTCCTAGCCAGGCAGAGGATAAGGGAGGTGGGTTTCCATGATGCCCTTCCCTACAGCACCTAATTCTTGGAGCCCATCTCCACCCCAAGATAGGTGTGTCCCCCTCCCCCAGACCCTGCCTGGTGCCGCACTCACCTGTAGCTCATGCCATGGGTCCCAGGCTGGGCCAGGAGCTGGGCCGGGCGCCCAGAGGGCTCAGGTGGGAGTTCACTGCCCCGGCGCAGCCCTGCTCCTGGCCCAGGTGTGGTGCCAGCTCCCTGGCTGCGGCGCCGGAGGCTCTCGGTGCGCCCACCCCGGCCCTTCTTGGCAGTCGGGAGCCCATCGATGCTGAGCCGCGCCCCACGCCCCGCTGTGAGCATAGCGCTGAATGCCTGGGTCCCTCCGGGACGATGCCTGCCCACAGCTGCTGCAGCTTATGGCTGCAGCAGGGGAGGAGGGCACCCGCACCCCATTCCCAGGCCCATGCCCCCATCTCCATAGTAACTGGAAGAGTTAAGCTGCTTAAAGGCAAGTGCTGAGGACCTGGCCCATGGCCATGATTGGGGGGGTACCCATCTGGAGGTCAGGCGTGCAGGGGTCAGGCCTGCTCCCTTTCCCTACTCCCTGCCTTTGTCTCAGAGCAGCACTAGGGGTGGGGTCAGCAGGGACCCCCAACACACCCAGTTCTCTGCCCAGCTCCGGAGAGCAGAGGGTGACCCCTTCCACCCGGGCACACCCAGATGCCGGGTTCTTTGCCTGCTCTGGGAGCAGGGGATGGGGCATAACAGAGATTATCCCCCGTGGACTGCACCCCCCCCCAACATCAAAATCAGTGTCAAAGGTCACATGTCACAGAGAGAGCTTTATTAGGCTATGAGAGCTCCACCTGGATGCCTGGGTCTCATGCTGGCCAGGATGAAGAGGAGGAAGGGCGGGAAGGGGCTAGGACACCTGGGTTCCTTTCTCAGTTGTGCAGGAGGCTCTGGTGTCATGGGGGCGGGGGGGGGTCAGGCAGCACGGGCGGAGAAGAAGGGCAGGGCGCGCACGAAGGCGTCGAGGCGGGAACGGAAGAGCTCACTCTGCACTGGTTCGCCCAGCGGGCACAGCGGGTTCTTCACCACCAGCTCCACATATATCTGGGGAGGCAGGGCAGGAGTCAAGGGAGAACCCAGGCACCCCACGCTGATGTGACCCATGCCCCCAGCCTGGTGCAGAACCCAGGTGTCCGAGCTGCCCTGAAGTGCCCCCATGGGTCCTGGGAGGGGATGGACCCTGAGCTCATGCTGCTGCAGGGGGGCGGAGGGGGACCCCAGGTGGGGCACACTCACATTGCTGTAGAGGTGCTGGAGGGCATCACGGGCGCTGCCCACGCCCAGGTCAGTAGTGAGCACAAAGCGCAGCCCCGTTGGTGTCTCATAGTAGTGCAGCTTGTACTTGCTGGTCTGGAAGCACAGGAAGCCGTCGCGCCTGCACGCTAAGGGCCACACCAGCGCCAGACTCCTGCCCAGCCCATTCCCGGCAATCTCCAGCCTTGGCCTCTCAGTCCCCTGCCAGTCACTGCCCCATCCCCACAGATCCCTATCCTGGTCCCCCTGCTCCCTCCCCCATCCCTGGAGACCCCTGTCCTGGTCCCCCCAGGACTCCCTGGCTCCCTGCAGGATACATGTCCACAGGGCTCATCTTGGCCACGAAGGAGCGGATGGAGAACAGCATCCCGAACATCAGCTTGAACTCCTGGGGGGCAGAGGTGGGAGGTCAGCTGTGACCACCCAGGAACGCTGCCACTTGCAGAACCACATCCCCTTGGGTCCCTGCCCCCACTCCAGACATAACCCTGCCCCCCAACACACAGAGGCTCCGCCCCCTAGCACAATTCGGGGTGGGGCGATCAGGTATGACGGGATTTCCCACCCCTGGACCACCCAGGGATGCCACAATTTGCCGAGCCTGGTCCCCTCGGGACACGCTCAGGCCCCAACCCGAGCCCCAGGCACAATCCCGCCACCCCGATGCAGACAGGCCTGCCCCCTAACTTACCTCCCGGTGGGGGGGCTCAGCTGTAGCCAGAAGTCCCCATCCCAGACCAAGGACGCTGCAACTTGCTCAACTGCGGCGATGTCCCGCCCCCACCCTGGGACACCCCTAGGCCCCGCCCCTAATCTAACACCGGGGTCCCCCAGGTACGAACACGCCCCCAACCGCGGGCACCGCCGCTTGCTGAACCACGCCCCCCGGGCCCCACCTCCAGGGAAGGCGCCACGGCCACACACGACCCCGCCCCCCCCGGCCAGGCCCCGCCCCCCACCTCCTCCTGGGGGATGCCGGGCGGCTTGCGCCGGTGCCACTCGCTGTAGTGCAGGCATGTGCCGGCCCGGTCGAAGATGTAGAGGTTGTGCACCGTCATGGGGAAGGGCAGGGGAGGGCGGCCCGAGTCCCAGCGCCACACAGCGCCGTGGGGGTGTCGCCCTGCCCCTTCTGTCCCGTTGCTACTTCCGGGTTCTGGCCCCGCCCCTTCCGTTCCTGCTCCCGCTCCAGTCGCTACTCCGGTCCGGCCCCGCCCCAAGATGGCGGCGTCGGCGTCGCGCCCGGGCGGGGGCGGGGCCCGCGGCCGTTGCGGGGGCGGGGCCAGCAGCCAGGGCCACGTGGAGCAGGGCTCCCCGCTCCCCGCGGCCGTGGCCGGGCCCCCCCCGCGCGCCCAGGACCCGGGGGGCGACATGGAGCCAACGCTGCCCCCCAGCCCGCGACCCCTGACCCTTGACCCCGACCCCGACCTCACTGCCCTGGCGGAGGAGCTGGGCCGGTCCCTGAGCGCCGGCCTGGGGGACAGCACCCGCCTGCAGGTGAGGGGGGCTGGGGCCGAGGGGGCGGGGGTCTCGGGTCAGGGGTCACGATCTCTCTGCCCCCAGGGCACCCCCAGGGGCTCACACCACGTGGAGGAGATGGAGGGCGTGCGGCGCTGCCTGCGCAGCCTCCTGCCGGACCCAGGCGGTGAGTGCGGCATGGGGGGTACCAGTTCCTGGTGTCTGGTCCCCCCTCTCTCCCCCCGGCTCTAACCCCTGTCCTGCCGCAGGGGGGGTGCCAGGCGAACGCGGCTTCAACGACGAGGACTCGTTCGACAGCGACAGCACTGCAGCACTGCTGGGGTGAGCACAGCCCAGAGCCCATCACACCCCTCCCCAGAGCCAGCTGCATCTCAGGGCTTCGTTTCACCCAGCTCTGACACTTCACCCCAGAGCCAGCCACACCTCGGGGCGCCATTACACCTAGCCCTGATTCCCAACCCCAGAGCCAGCTGCATTTTGGATCCCTGTTGTGCTGAGCTGTAAATATCCTGCCCCAGTGTCTGCCACATCTCAGGTCACTGTTACACTCAGCTGTAGATACCCCACTGGAGAGCCAGCTGCATTTCAGGTCCCTGTTACACCCAGCCCCGACATCCTACCTCAGAGCCAGCTGCATTTAGATTTCCTGTTGCACACCCCACCACACATGGGGCAGGGGGGCGCTCTGTGTTTGACTGGCCCTGGGGCACTGGGGAAGTGGGGTACATGCTAACCCCCGCCCCCAACTCCGGCCCCCCCGCAGCGCCCAGCCCCTTCAGGACACATCCCTGCTCGGCTTGGCCACCGGCCTGGAAGAGCTGTTCCCCCGCTACAGCAGCCTGCGCCTTGGCTCCCCACGCACCCTGGCACAGCCGGAGCCCCCCCGTCAGGTCCTTGAGCAGGAGCGTGCCCGCCGCAGGGTGAGGGGCAGCCGAGCACCTGGGTTCTTTCCAGCTCCGGGAGCCTGGGGGGGGCTGGGACCCCGGACGCCTGGGACACTCCACACACCTTTCTCTCCAGGCACGTGTCTTGCACCTCATGCTGCTGTGGGTCAAGGGGGAGGAAGGGAATTCTTCCAGTCCCCCAGCACTGACCCCTTCCTCCCCAGCATTGTGAGCGCCAGATCCAGGACCTACAGGCCCAGATGTTGGCGCTGCAGCAGCAGCTGGCCGTGGCCGTGGCCGCTGACCAAAGGAAGGACTCGATGATCGAACAGCTGGACAAGGTGACGTGGGAAGAGGGGGGAAGGGCTCTGGGATGTGGTCTTGGGTGGGCATGGCCCTTGGGGTGACCCTGGGAGGGAGACATGGGGAGGTTGGGGAGTTCTCAGCCTGTATGGGGTGTGATCTTGGCAGGGGGCGCAGCCCTTGATGTGAGTGGGGGAGGCAGTCTCAGACTGAAAGGAGTGTGATTGTGGGGGGGGGGTCATAGCCTTCAGAGTGGCCCTTGAGGGGCATTTCTAGGGGCCCCAAATGCCTGGGTTCTCTTGGGCAGGTGGAGCTCAGACACCTGGGTTGTCAGGAGGAGGGTCTTAGGGTGGACATGACAAGGAGCAGTCTGTGGGGTGGGATGGGGACATGTGGCAGTGACACCGCCATGTCCCATGTCCCCCAGACACTGGCGCAGGTGGCGGAGGGCTGGCGGCGCCAGGATGCTGAGCGCAGCACAGGGCTGCGACGCCTGCAGGCCACGGCTGAGGCCAGCGCCTTGGCCCTGGATGCGGAGACTCAGGTGGCAGCACGGCTGGGACACATGGAGGGTGTGGAGTCAGGAGAAGGCATATGTTTGGGGGTGGGGCAGCAAGTCCTGCCCCCACCCTAAAAACCACCTCCTGACAGCGAGCATCGGAGCTGGCTGGGCAGCTGGAGCGGGTGCAGGCAGTGTTGGAGCGGGCACAGGATGAGGCCACACGGCTGCGCCAGGAGAAGGCTACCTTGGTAGGAGGCTGTAAGCCATGCCCCCTATGCACCCCAGCCTCTATAAGCCCTGCCCCCATGATGTCTAGGATTTTCTCTCAGCATGCCTTGGGCTTCCCCTGCTGCAGGAGGAGGAGGCAGCAGCACAGAGGCGGGGCCTGGAGGCAGAGCGGGAGCGGGGGCGGGGCCTAGAGGCAGAGCTGGAGCAGGGGCGGGGCCAGCTGGCTGGGCTGGAGGAGCAGCGGAGTCGCGGGGAGGAACGTGAGCGGTGGCTGGACCAGCGGTGCTGCAGCCTGGAGCAGGAGGGCGCCGCCCAGCGCCAGCGCCTGGAGGTGAGACCCCCCCAGACCCTTGGTCATGCCCACCTCCTTGGGGGCCTCCAACCTCCTGCATGGCCCCCCTTGTAATGGCATCTTGTCCTAGCAGCCCCTTGCCTCCTAGCTTACAGGGGAGCTGGGGGCCTGGACCCCTGGGTTCTCTTTCCACTGGGGTACAGGCAGCCTGGATGCCTGGGTTCCCCGGGCTCAGGAGGGTGGGGAGGAGGCTGGCAACGTTCCACGACGCTGTCCCCAGGCAGCAGAGCAGCGGGCAGCCCAGGCCCAGGCAGAGCTGGCAGAGGCCCAGGCCGAGGCCCAGCGCCTGGGCACTGAGCTGGATGCGGCCCGGGCTGAGCGCGACACAGCACAGCTGGAGATGAGCCTGCTGCAGGTGAGGGGCAGCCCTGGGGAGTTGAGGGGCAGCCCAGACACCTGGGTTCTCCAGGGTCTGATTGTCCAGTGTGTCCGGCAGGCGCGGGGGGCGGCACAGAGGGCACAGCGTGAGGCCGAGCTCCGGGCAGTGCTGGAGCAGGAGGTGACAGAGCGCCTAGGTCGGGCCCACGAGGATGCCCTCCGCCAGCTGGGGGCTGCCCGTGAGGCCCATCGGTGAGGAGACCCCCTGCTCCCCACCACCACCCCGTGCCCCTTGAGGGACCTGGGCACCTGGGTCCCTCCAGCCTTGTGTGGCTGGGAGGATAGGACCCCTTATGGAGCTGGTGTTGCAGGAGCCACAAGGTCTCGTCCCCACACATGTCCCCCTCCACAGAAAGCAGCTGCTGGAGCTGAGTGCACAGCATGAGCGGGAGCTGGCTGCACAGCTGGCCCAGAGCCGGGCCGAGCTGGCTGAGCGTGAGGAGCGGGCCCGGCGCCAGGCCCAGGACTATGAAGACAGGTCAGGTCTGGAAGAGGATGTGGTTCAGCAAGTTGTGGCGTCCCTGGGTGGTTCACAGATGGGGGAGTCCCTGCTTGTTCCTGGGCCCGTGTTAATATGCCCTGTGCCCCATGTGTCCTCTCAGGCTGGCGCAACAGGAGGTGCTGACACGGGAGTTGCGGGCCGGGCACTGGCGGCTGGAAGCCCAGCGAGCCGACACAGTGACACGCCTGCGGGCGCTCATGGAGGCACATTGGCACGAGGCCCTGCAGCTCCTGTTGGGCTCCAGCGACATCTCTGCCGGCTCTGTGAGTTGGGCTGTCCTCCCCGCTGCCCCAAGGGGACCAGGGACCCAGGCATCCAGGCTGCTTGTGTGCTAGATTTGGAGACCCCGTCCATAGCTCAGGGCTGGAAAGGACCCAGGCATCCAGCACTTGCTGCTTTAACATCTCAGTCCTGACTTGTTTCTGGGGGGAAGGGGGCGACAGAGCCCAGGCATCTTGCCCCGCATCCCTTCCCATCCCTCCCCCACCCCTCCCAGAGTGGGGAGAGAACTCAGACATCCGGGAACGCCCTGTTTCCTTTCTAGGGAGAAGACACAGGGGCCTGGGTGGCCTCCCCCAGCCGCCTTTCTGCTCCACAGCCCTCCGCCCCCGACCCCTCAGAGCCTGAGTGTCCTCCAGCTGAGGGCCTCTTGGACCGGCTGCCCCAGCCCGGGTCGCCCAGCCCCCGTGCCAGCCCAGGTCAGTTGGGGGGGTGGGGTCTTTGTGGCTGCATTCAGACCCCGGCAAGACCCCGGCAGTGGGTCTTGGCTGGGCTGTGCCACAGCCCGGCACCTTTTGAACCTTCCCTTTGCTCCCCCAGGCCTGATGGAGCAACTGTTCCCTGAGGACAAGGGGAGGGGCAACAGGGGCGACTCCCCCATCCCAAGCAGCCCAGAGAGGGGACGGGACCCCGATCTGCAGCGCTGCCTGGCCCTGGTGAGATGGGGGAGTGCTGGGGACCATGTGCAAGGGGGTTTAGGCACTGCATGTGCAGAGACAGCTCAGGGCAAGGAGGCTTTAGGGATGCGCCCCCTACTAGCATGGGTCATTGCAGGCACGTTCACTGGCAGAGCACGTCATTTTCATGTGCAGATGGTCACATGCCCTGGCATGTGCAATTATGTATGGTCATATGTATGTTGTCACAAGCACATGTGATTACATATGCACACTCAGTCATGAGTATGTGTTGGCAGGCGTGGGTGCATTAGCATGTGCGATTGTGTGTGCACAGTTGCACTTTTTTCACGTGTTAGCATATGTAATTACACGCAGTGTCGCACATAAGCATTATACATGCAGTAGCACATCTAATCGCACAGTCACATGCATATTTGTAGTCTTGTTCTAGCATGTCTAATAGTGTACATGTGTACGGACACACTAGCATGTGTAATCATGTACGCACAAATTCAGTCCCATACTACTTTATGTAACTGTATATACACATTGTTTCATGTAATTTGTGTACACGCTCACAGATGCAGTCATGCAGTAACACGAGTGTGCACATGCGTATATTGTCAAGAATGGTACATGTAACGTACGCACAGGTACAGTTACATGCATTAGCACATGTAATTGTATACACATGTTCA
>JAGPOW010002147.1:50428-66819 GCA_030014935.1 Caiman crocodilus | reverse complement strand
CAGTTACATGTAATTGTATGCATATACAGTTACACATTAGCATGTAATTGCAGACTTGTGCACATTGTCATGCGCTAGCACATATAATTATGTATGCACAGGCACACACATCACATGCACTAGTACATGTAATTGTTTACAGGCACACACAATTGTATGTAACTGCATTTATATTCGGTCACACTAGCTCGTCATTGTGTACGCACACACAGTTGCACACGCATTCAGTCACATACTGGGATATGTAATCGTGTATACAGTTGCACCCACATGCAGCCACATGGACTAGAACATGTAGTTGTGCATGTGCACAGTCGTATTTAAAGCCACACGTGTTCGCATATATAATGTACACACACGGTCATGCATGCATTCACCATCTCTCATGCACATTCTGTATCACACGTACTTGCACATGTAATGATGCATGCGTATTAAAGACTTTCTGTGGTGGGGAGAGTGGAGGGGGTGTTGGGTGCTGTGTGTGCATGTATGCAGGGTCCCTTAGGGACCATGTGCATGTATGCTAGGCCATTAGTGATTGTGTGCATGGTGTACCCTCTTACCCCCCCTTCTCTCAGCTGCTGGGCTGGTCCCCGGGGGCTCCCCTCACTGGGGGGCCCGAGGGTGGCCTCCAGCCTCCTGCTTCTGCCTGGCCTGGTAAGAGGATGCCCATGAGGGGGCCCTGCAGTGCCCCAGGGGTCTTGGTGCCCCCTCCGCTCACCATGTGCCTCCCAGGTCCTTTTGAGGGCCACCCGAGGGCCCCCTTGGCACCCCCCCCTGCAGTCCGCAAGACCAAGGTGCCTGTTCTCCAGGCTGACCCCGGGCCACGGGGTCCTGGTGAGTTGCCCCTGTGCCCCCTGCCCCAATGCCAGGAGAGCGTGCCATGGCCTGTCCCTCCAGCTTACCTGTTTCTCCCCGCACTTTCTTGGTAGCAGGTGACGGCACTGCGCCGTCCCCCCAGGAGCTGGCTGAGTTGCTGCGGCTGCGCCCTGCACCGCGCCCGGCTCTGTATGTCTCCCCGGACCCTGCCCGCCCGCCCCGGTAAGTACTGCACCAGTCACCCGCCTGGGTTCAGCCCCAATGGGGGGGGGGTCCATGCCCAGCTTTGTGGGGATCTGGGAGCCCAGACGTCTGGGTTCTTTTCCATATGATCCCCCTTTCCTGCATGCCCCTGTTCCAGGCAGGAGGCGAAGGCAGAGGGGAACCAGGCCCACCTGGGCTCCCGCAGGGCCGTGGACCCCCGGCTGGCAGAGCCCCCGCGGAAGGAGGTGAGTGGCTTGGGGCATTGTGGGATACTGGAGCCGTTGTGTATATGGGGGGGGCACTGGGGTCCTTCTAGAGTATCATGAGATAGCAATGCTGTTGGGGATGAGGGTGCCCATGGGCGCTGTGGGATACCAGTGCTGTGGGGGGGGGTGACCCAGGGTATTGTGGGATAGCAGTGCTATGGGGGCAGGGGTGCCCCAGGGTGCTGTGAGATAGTGGTGCTGTGGGGGGGTGCCCTAGGGTATTGTGGGATAGCAGTGCTGTGGGGCTCAGGGTGCACATGGACATTGTGGGATAGCAGTGCTGTGGGAGAAGGGGTGCCCCAGGGTAGTGTGGGATAGCAGTGCTGTTGTGGGGTGGTGGGCAGGGGGACACACATGGTGGGATGCGCTGTCCAGCTGCTCATGGCCGCTCTCCCCCCAGGTGGCTCCAGCCCGTCGTCTCGAGCGGACCCAGGCATTTGGGAAGGCAGGCAGAAAGTCGGCCCCGCACGCCCCACCAGGTGCCCGCAGTGCCAAGGCAGGGGGCGGCGCCTGGCGATGAACTGATTGAACTGTGTGATTGAACTCCCGGTGTGGCCGGAGCAAGATGTCCACCTCATGGGGGTGGGGCCGGGTGGGTTGGCCCGCCCCCTTGTTGCAGGTTTGGCAACTCGCTTGGTTAATAGTTCAACCTCTTCCCTCATTAATGGTTGAAATAAAGTGGTTTTGGGTGTTTGTAGCTGGCCTGGCCGTGACCCTTGTTGGCCCTTTCTGGCCCCAGGCCCCGTCCTCTCTCCCCAGGCTCCACCCCTGGCATGGATCCTCCCCATGCCACCTTGTCTCCCAGACACATTTGTGAAGGCACCCTCCTGTCATGCTCACACTTGCATGTATGCAGGTGCACGCACTTCTGTGCAGTCACACACATGCTCTGATGCATGTCACGCATGTGCTAGTGCGTGCAATTATGTATACGCACTGCCATGCATATTCAGTCACACATGTTGGCATATGCACAGCTGCATATACGTATTTAGTCACACACATGCTAGCTCATAATCGTATATGCTGTGTCACGTATGCGTTCACACGTGCTAGAATGTGTAATGGTGTGCTTGTGCTGTCACAGGCACATGCATAGTCATGCATGCTCTAGCACACATAATTACATGTGTGTATTCAGTCACATGTACACCAGCATGTGTAATACAGGAATAGTCACACACGCACTAGCACATGTAACTGCCTATACTCCGTCACGTGTGCACAGTCACATGCTCAGTGTCACATGCATACAGTCATGCACACACTGGCCCATGTAATCGTGTGCATGCATTCAGTCTTGCATGCAGGTAGCACATGTAATCTTGTAATCACCCATTCAGCCACACGCACACTAATACATTATTGCATATACATATTCTGTCACACCTACATGTTCATTCATGTACATACTAGCACATGCAATCGTTTCCAGTCACACGCATTGTCACGCTTGTGTACTCAGTCACAGTTGCACATATTTAGTCATGCACACTAGCACATGAAATCACACTTGTAGTCGTACACCCTAGCATGTGCAAGCGCATGTGCAGTTGCATGTACACGTTGTCACATACTAGCACATGTAATTGCAGCAACATATGCTAGTACATCACATGCAGTTGCATGTACATTGTCACATATACCCTTTGTCATTGTATGCAGTTGCACATGTATGTAGTCACAAATGCTAGCCATGTAATCGCACGTGCTGTCGAGCATAGTCGTGCACTAACACATACAATTGCATGTGCAGCCACACATACTAGCACCACAATCGTGTATATACAATCACATTCATACACATCCACCTGATCTCATTTATGCACAGCCACACTCGTATATATACACACACCTGTATTATTACAGTCGCATGAATGCACACAGTGGCTCATGCACGCACACTCCACCCCCTTCCTCCCCCTCCCCCCAGCCCCACTAAGCGGATCAACACACAGCAGCACAGCCTAGATTAGGGTGTTAACGGGCCACGCAGCCCCAGCTCCAGCCCTACTGCATGCTGCTGTGCTGTGGGCCTTGCTCCCGGGACCTCCCCCAACCCTTCTCCAGGGACCCCCTCAGCCCTGCCCTTGAGGCCACCCCTGCACTGCCAGCCCTCCTCCGCTGGGACCTTTCCCTCCCGCCCTCACAGGGAGCATCAGAGGACGGGACCCCCATGCCAGGTCATGGGTCATGGAGCCAGGTGAGAGGGGGGCAGGGGGTGAGTGCAGGGGGAGGGAAGGGGCTGGGACTCCAGGGTTCTCCCTGCTCTGTGGCAGGGGGCAGAAGTCCTGGATGGATGTCTAGGTTACTTCCTTGCTGCAGGAGAAGAGCAGGGAAGCTGGGAGTCTGCAGGCAGGGAAGAAGTAGGTGTCCCAGGGTGGGCCTCGCTGCAGCCTGCTCCCCAGGGCCTGGGGATAAGATGGGCTCACAGCTGTGCTGGTTGCTGAGCAGCTCTGGGCTGGGGGCAGGGGATCAGTGGTGGAGAGTGGGGTATAGGGCAGCACATGGAGGGGGTGGGTTTCCTGCCCTGGTTGTTTCGGTCCTGGCAGGGGCAGGGCCGTGCTTGAGGGAGCTGTGGGGCTGGCGAGGGACCAAAGCCCAGGAGACATGGATGGGTTGGAGAATGGGTGGATGCACAGAGAGCCATTGGGGGAGGATGGATGAACAGATTGACGGGTGGGCAGGTGGGTAGGCAGAGCGCCATGGGGGCAGAGGGACAGACGGGCAGGTGGCACGTGACTGTGGGAGGCTGTGCATAGGGTGGTGGAGGGATGTAGTGGGAGGGCGGAGTTGGGTGGCCAGTGGTGGAGAAGGGTATGTGCAGCGTGGACAGGCTCTCCAGGGCATCCCCTTGGGGTCTCGGCCTGGCTGCATCGAGGCAGCCCCCTAGGGAGCTCCCTGGTTCTGCTCAGGGGAGCTGGCATCTTTCCTTAGAAATACTGAGGGCTTAAGGGGGGGTGGGGGTGCACAGGGCAAGCCATCGCCATGGTGACCTGGATGCCCGGGTGACCTGGTGGGTTGGATGGGCAGCAGGGGTGGCGCTGAAATACCCCTGCTCCTTTAATGCTCTGAGCTGCAGCCACCTCTGGGGTGGGCTGGGGCAGGGCTGCTTTCACTGCGGTCCCCAAAGACTTGCGGGTGAGTGTGGGACGGTAAGTGCTGGGTGCGCTCCCTGCAGTGTGTGCTGCCGCCCTCCCGTCCCCCACCCCAGCAGTGCCAGGGTGCCTCCAGCAAGAGGTTAATCCCAGATTATCTCATTTGGGGATTAGGGGAGGGGAGGAGTCTAGTTTATAGAGGCTCAATCTGGAAAGGCATGATGGGATTGCGTGAGATTGAGGCCACAGCTGCTGGGCTCTGGCCTGTGTGTGTAGGGGGGAGAGAGACCTTCTATCGCTGTGGCAACGTGGGGGGGTGCGGGGAGGATATGTCATGGTGGGAGGGGTTGGTTCTGGGAAATAGGGGGTGGAGCCCACCTTCCCAGTGGTCTTGCAATTAGCTGCCCTTAGCAACATGGCTGGTTGCCATGGGGATGTTGCCGGCAGCCAGGTGGCTGCCCTTGGCAACACCAGGCAACACTGCTGCTTATCATGGGGATGCCATTAGCAGCAAGATGTCCGCCCTCAGCAACAAATGACCCCCCCTGGCAGTGAGATGTCCCCAAGATGGTGGGAGGCCCCTCCCTCTTAGTCTTGGGCTGGGGACAGATCTAGGGACTCCTGGGTCCCACCAGGAGCCCAGGTGTCCTGACCCCTCCCCTCTCTTCCCTGCAGGAGCAGCACCCTATGGTGACCCCCCGAGTGCCTTCCTGCCATGCTGGTGGCATTGCTCAGACCTGAGTTGCCTGCCACCTCCTGAGGAAATACACAGCGCCCCGGCTGTCTGCTCCCAGCTGCAAGATGGCTGCCCTTGACAGCAAGATCTTTGGCAACAAGAGGGTGATCCATGGCAACCAAGTGGCCACCATTGACAGCAAGATGGCTGCCTTTGGTAACCGGAGGATGACCCTTGGCAACAAAATGGCCACCACTGACAGCAAGATGGCTGATCTTGATGGCAACATGGCTGTCCCTGCCAACAAGAGGGTGACCTTTGGCAACAAGATGGCTGCCCCTGATAGCAAAATGGCAGTCTCATGTAGCAAGAGGGTGACCTTTTGTGGCCACATAGCCACCATTGGCAGCAAGATGGCTGCCCCTGGCAACAAGAGGGTGGCTTCTGGCAACAAGAGGGGGCCCTTCATCAACAAGATGCTTGTCCTTGATACCAAGATGGCTGCCTCTGGTAATAAGAGGGTGACCTTTGGCTACAAGACAGCTGCCCTTGGTGGCAAGATGGTTGCCCCTGACAAAATGATGGTGACCTTTGGCAATAATATGTCTGCCCTTGGTAACAAAATGGCTGCCCTAAGCCCCTTGCCCCCAGGTCACCGCGGCCTCCCGGCCCTGCTGCAGTGGCCTGGCCTCCTGCTGCTGCTCCTGCTGCCACCGCTGGGCCATGGGGCCACCTTCAAGGTGGGCGTGGTGGGCCCGTGGAGCTGTGACCCCCTGCTGACCCGGGCCCTGCCCGAGCTGGCGGCCAAGCTGGCTGTGACCCGGCTCAACAAGGACCCAGCTGTCAACCGGGGCTTCTGGTTCGACTACGTGGTGCTGGACGAGGCCTGCCACACGGCGCAGGCCGTGGCCGGGCTGGTGCGGGCTGAGGGTCGTGCCTCAGGCTTCGTGGGCCCTCTCAACCCGGCAGCCTGTGGCGCGGCAGGGCTGCTGGCTGCTGCCTGGAACAAGCCCCTCTTTTCCTGGGGCTGCCTGCGGGGTGAGCCGTGGCTGCGCGGTCCCGTGGCCCGGCCCCTGCCGCCGGCACCCGCCGTGCTCTACACTGTTCTGCGCTTCTTCCGCTGGGCCCACGTGGCCGTGGTCTGCTCCCAGCAGGACCTGTGGCATGAGGCCGGGCGCGGCCTGGCCGATGCACTCCGGGCCCGGGGGCTGCCCGTGGGCGTTGTGGCCACCATGGAGCCCCACGCCGAGGGTGCCCGCACTGCCCTGCGCCAGGTGCAGGCGGCCGACAAGGTCCGAGGTAGGTGTGCGTGGGGTATGTGTGTGGGGGGGGTGAACTCGCGGGTTGTCATTGGGAGAGGAGCCCGGACACCGGCGGGGGAGGGCAGCAGGGGGTGGACGCAGTTTGTGTTGCCCCCCTGGGCCCTGACACTGTCCCCCACTCTCCCCCTGCAGTGGTGGTGATGTGCATGCACTCAGTGCTGCTGGGTGGGCAGGACCAGCGCCTCCTGCTGGAGGCAGCAGCTGACCTGGGGCTGGCAGACGGGGGCGTGGTCTTTGTGCCCTATGACACGCTGGCCTACAGCCTGCCCTACCACGCCGGCCCCTTTGCCACGCTGACCAACAGCTCCAAGCTCCGACGCGCCTACGACGCCGTCCTCACCATCACCATCGACTGCCCTGAGCGCTCCTTCCACGAGGCCTTCCGTGACGCCCAGCGTGGCTACGAGGTGCCCACCCACATCGACCCTGAGCAGGTGGGCTGACTGGGGGATAGGATGGGGATGGAACCGGCCAATGGGCTGGCTGGAAGGTGGGTGAAAGGAGCCCCATGGGCCAAGGGGAGGCAGATGGATGGGCCAATGAGGAGATGGGCAGAGATAGACGGGTGGATGGGAGGGAGGTGGGTGGTCTGACGTGGACAGGAGGAGATGGATGGGCCAATGGGGAGATGAAAAAGAGATGGATCATGCAGTGGGGAGATGGGAGGAAGATTATAGTCCAATGGGGAGCTGGGAGATGGATCATCCACTGGGGAGCTGGGAGGGAGACCCCTCATCTAATGGGGTGCTGGGGGGGATCCAGCTGGTTCAATAAGCCGATGGGAGGGAGAGCCGCTCCCCTCTGACCCTCGCCTCCCCACCAGGTGCACCCGCTCTTCGGCACCATCTACAACTCCATCTACTTCCTGGCCATGGCGGTGGAGCAGGCACGCCGGGCCGGGCGCTGGGTGATGGGGGCCAGCGTGGTGGCCCACGCCCGTGCCTTCCAGCTGGATGGTTTCTGCCAGCCGGTGGCTGCTGGGGAGGATGGGGCAGCGCACGTGGCCTACGTGGTCCTGGACTCAGAGCCCCGCGGCGCCCGTCTCTGGCCTACCTTCCGCCTGGACGTGGGCGGCCCTGGCCTGCGCTACCTGGGCCACCCCATCCACTGGCCCCGTGGCACCGGGCCTGGCACTGACCCTGGCTGCTGGTTTAACGCCAGTGCCCTCTGCTCCGGGGGTGAGTGTGGCTCCCTCTCTCCTCTTCCTGGCAAAGGGCTCTCTTGGAGGCCATATTGGCTCCCAGCACTTCCTGGGCTGGGGTGGTGATGGTTCAGGCAGCCATTTCAGTCCTGTGATGCCATCAATGCTATTTTGGATCCTGGCACTCTCCCCGATGTGGGCTGGCTCCAGAGTCCTGGCATCTGTGTGCCATAGACCTCCTGTGCCGCCCACGTCCCAAGGGAGTCCCTGCTGGCCGGAGCTCGTGGGTCGGATCTAGCCTGGTCCTGGAGGGTAGCATGTCTCCTCCCCCCTGCCCTGTGCCTGCCCCCCAGTGCCCTCATCTTCTTTACTGGCAGGTGTGGACCCCACTTTTGTGCTGCTTATGTTCATCCTGGTGTGTGCCCTGATCCTGGCAGGAGCAGCCATTGCCTACTACATCCGGTGAGTGCCTGGCATCCCTGGGTGGGCCCAGTGGCTGCCACGCTGAGTCCCTTCCTGCCCTTTGTAGTCAGGGGCTTTGCCGGTGGCCACGTTGAGTCCTGGCTAAAGGTCACATTAGATCCTGTCTCACCTTGTTGTGGTCGGGTGCTGTGCTGGTAGCCATTTGGGGTCCTAGCTAGCAGCTATGGTGGGTCCTGGCTAGCAGCCATATTGGATCCTCTCCCACCCTACTGTGGTTGGGGCCTGTGTCTGCCACCATGTTGAGTCCTGGCTAGTGGCCACATTGGATCTTGTCTTGCCCTATTGTGGTCAGGGGCTCTGCTGCTGGCCACACTGGGTCCTAGCTAGCAGCCATGTTGAGTCCTTTTCCACCTTGCTATAGTCGGGGCCTGTGTAAGTGGCCAAGCTGGGTCCTGGCTAACAGCCATGTTGGATCTTATTCCACCCTGCTGCAGTTGTGGCCTGTGTCTGCCACCATGTTGGGTCCTACGTAGCAGCCATGGTGGATCCTGCTCCACTCTGCTGCAATTGGGCCCTGCATCTGCCACCATATTGAGTCCTGGCTAGTGGCCATGTTGGGTCCTCTTTCACCCTGCTGTGGTTGAGACTTTTGTCAGCAGCCATGTTGAGTCCTGACTAGTGGCTATGTTGGATTCTGTCTTCCCCTGTTGTGGTCAGGGGCTGTGCTGGTGGCCATGTTGACTGGCTAACCAGTTAACTGGCTAACCACCCCCAGTTAACTGACATTAGGGGATGGTCCCTAAATTAACTGACCCTCGGGTGGAGCTGCTTGGGGAGCGTGCGGGCATCACACACACAATGGGGAACCCAAGGTGTGGCCCCAGTGTACTACCCCTGTCTTGAACCCACTGCCTTGGGGATGGGGTATCTCCCCACTTCGTCCCTCCAGGCGCCGGATCCAGCATGGCCAGCTGATGAAGGGCCCCAACAAAATTGTCCTGACCATGGAGGACCTGACGTTCATCAATACCCAGAGCAGCAAGAAGGTGAGGCCAGGGGGTAGGGCTAGGGGAAGGTCAGAAGTCAGGGGGGTGGGGTAAGGGGCCAGCCCATTGCAGATGGTAACAGTGGGGTCAGCTGGACCTGTCTTTTGATATCAAAGGTCAGTGACATCGAGTTGGAAGGTCATGGTGGGTCTTAGGGGTCTGGGGACTGGCACCTGCTCCTTCAGGGTTAAAGGTCAGAGGGGTAGGGCCAGGGGTCTTTCCAGTACAAGGTGGAAGTCAACAGTACCTGCTCCCTTGGGGTCAGAGGTGAAGGCCATGGGGGTGGGGGGGTCCTCCTGCTCTTCCAGGGTCATAAGTCAGGGTGACATCCTGAGGGGGCAGAAGGTCATGGTGGGGGGAGGCGGGAATGCAGGCCTGGTTCTTACCCCCCTCCCCTAGAAGCTGGATGAGAGCCGGACCAGCCTGGCGGGACGCAGCGCCTCGGACACCAAGAGCGTGAAGAGCCTGGGAGCCACACCTGAGACCACCAACGTGGCTGTCTCCGAGGTACCCACCGTTCCCTGCCTCCTACCCCCTTTCCCTGCCCCTCCCCCCCCAGCTAAGCTGGCTCATGGCTCCAGGACACTGGGCAGAGACACCTCCAGGCACCTCACTTCCGTGCCCACCCCCTCCTGGCCCAGCTAATTGCCCGCTGGGGTGTGGGGGGGAGCTCTGCACACTGCCCCTTGCCATGCCAGCCCCTCCCTCTCCTCCCTTAGCATAGCTCTCCCCCCACCCCCTGCATTGCCTTAGTGTCCCCCTGCTCTCCCGCGTGCTTCTGACAGCTGCTTCCTGCCCCTCCGTAGGCTGTGGAGAAGCACCCCGGGACCATCCAGGCCCCCCTCTTCCTCCTCCTACTTAGCCACTACGGCCTGGTGGCCTCCTGGCAGGTAAGTGCCCCGGGGTCGCTGTAGAAATGCACCTACCCCACCCCCACGTGCCTCCCTTCCCTCCTCACCCACCACCTGCTCTGGCTTCCTTCCTCCTTCTAGGTGGGCCCCTTGCCCCAACCCATCCCTATCCCCATCCCCTCCAAGCCAAGATACATCCCCATGTGGCCAGACAGAGATCAGAGACCATCTGGCCTAGGAGTTTCCCCATCCCATGACTGGATCCAGCCTTCGTTGACCTCTTTAATGCCTTCAAGTCCATCAGCTGGCGGAAAGGACCAGCCAGATTCAGAAGCCTGAAAAAAGTCCAGCGCGGTCCCAAGGTGTCTTTGCAGCCAGGCGACTGCCACCATCCTGCCAGGTGGATCAGAGATGGGTCCGCTGGATTTGGAGTCAATTAGGGTTGTGTCGTCAGCCCAGCCATTTTGTTTCGATGGTCATGTGGATCATTGATCATGACCACCATCCTCCTGGAACTGGTGTACCATGCTGACAAGATGCAGGGCTCTTCAGTCTGGGGGGGGTTTTGGTCAAAAGCCAAAGGATTTGGAACAACCATTATCAACTTTCAATATGCCAATGACCGCCCTTGAGCACAGGATCTTTTCAGAGAAGACTACCTAACACTGAGGCTTTTTCTCAACATTTAGAAGACTGGAGCGCTCTATCGCCCTCTTCTGGGCCCTGCACGTAACCCCTTCCTCCCCTCAAATTACCATGGAGGGAAAGACCGTAATGGTCGTGGAGTGCTTCCCCTACCTCAGTAGCCAACAGAGAGGGAACATGGATGAGGAGATCATAGTGCCCAAGTGGGAAGTGGCGTTGGTGTGCCTCCATCTATTGTGGTCCAGAAAGATGGCAAGATCCAGGTTGTCAGGGCAGTCCCCGTCCCTGCTGTTCTCCGCAGGTGAACTACCATCATCATCGCAAGAGCCTGGAGAGGCCTCCAAAACACCCTCTGCAGCCGATGCAGACAGCTGTACAAACATCGCTTGCTGAAGCCAACATCTGTGGATTGGACTCTTAAGTCACCTCAAGACCCATGGTGGAGATCCCCCTCAGGTGGATGGATTGCTGACATTTTGGGATCTGCAGCCCTGATCCACACCCTGGATCCCCTTGGGGCCTTCTGCCCAGCGGGGTCTTGCCGTGATCGTGCCTCTGCTCTGTTCCCGCAGCCTCAGGAGCCCTCAGCAACACCTCTCCCCTCGCTCCTCCCCCTGCCCCAGGCTGCCCCTCCGTGGAACTGGACCTGTATTGTCTGGCAGGAGCAAGGGTGGGACTGGTGGGTGGGGGAAAGGGAGTGGGGGCTGGTGGATCCGAGCAGGGCTGCCCGGTCACTTGGGTTCTCTCCTGCTGACTGCGCGCCCTCTGCTCTCTCCCCCCTCGCAGGGCGACTGGGTCTGGCTTAAGAAGTTCCCCGGAGAGGCACACCCGGAGATCCGGCCAGCCACCAAAATGGCCTTCTGCAAGGTAGGGCCAGTGGGATCCCCCTCACTCCTGACCCGCAGACCCCTTCCCCCTAGCCTGCCAGTGCCCCTCACTCCCAACCCGCAGCTCCCTGCGCCCCTCAGTGCCAATCACTCCGAATCTGTAGCCCCTTGCCCCCCCCAGCCCTTCTGGTGCCTCTCACTCCCAGGCCACAGCCCCTTGCGCTGCTCAGCTCTGTCAGTGCCCCTCACTCTCAACCCCATCTCCCTGGCCTTGCTGGGGCCCCCACTCCCAGCCTGCAGCCCTGCTGACGCTGCCCTTCCTCCCCCGCACAGCTCCGGGACCTGCGCCACGAGAATGTGAACCTTTTCCTGGGCTTCTTCCATGACTGTGGGGTGCTGGCCGTGGTGTCAGAGCACTGCTCTCGTGGGAGCCTGGAGGACCTGATCCGCAACGAGGACATGAAGCTCGACTGGATGTTCAAGTCCTCCCTGCTCCTCGACCTCATCAAGGTGGGGATTGTAGAGGGTCTGTGGAGGTGGGGCATGAGGGGGCGGGGTCTGATAGATGCTCCGCCTCTCATGGCAGGGCATGAAATACCTGCACCACCGGGAGGTCATCCACGGGCGCCTGAAGTCACGGAACTGCGTGGTGGATGGACGCTTTGTGCTAAAAGTCACGGACCACGGCTACAGTGAGCTCCTCGAGGCCCAGAAGGTCCCACGCCAGTCACCCCGGGCCCAAGGTCAGCATGGGGGTGGGACCAGCTACGTACATAGGGGGCGGGGCCAGGAGGGCAGGGGCGGGGCCAGGGCTTGAGGGTGTCCCTCCTCTGCCACCCACTGCAGACCTGTTCTGGACAGCGCCGGAGCTGCTGCGGGACCCGGGGCTCCAGCGCCGTGGCACGTTTCGGGGGGACATCTACAGTGTTGCCATCATCATGCAGGAGGTCATCTGCCGCTCCACCCCCTTCTGCATGCTGGACATGCCCCCTGAAGGTGAGCTCTGACCCACCCCCAGCTGCCACGGTACCCCTCGCTCCCAACCCACAGGCCCTCTGCCACTGTTGTGGTGCCCCTCCCTCTCTCCCTCCCAGCCTGAAGCCCCTTAACAGTGTGGTGCCCCTCACTGCCAACCTGCAGCCTCCAACATGGCAGTGTTCCCCACTGCCAACCCACAGCCCTCTGCCCCTCACTTCCAACCCGCAGGCCCCTGCACCCTGCCATGTTGCCCCTCACTCCTGATCTACAGCCCCTACCCACATGGTGCCTCTCACTCCTGACCCACAGTCCCTCCATGGTGTCCCTCACTCCCACGCCGCAACCCCTGCCCCCCTGGTGGTGCCCCTCACTCCCGACCTACAGCCCCTTGTCCTTTGTGGTACTCCTCACTCCTCACCCACAGCCCCCTGCCCCATGGTGGTGCCCCTCACTCCCAACCTGCAGCCCACAGTCTGCCCCCATGGTGCCCCTCACTCCTGACCCGCAGCCCTCTGAGCCCCCACCATGCCCCTTACTCCCACCCCCCTGCCTGCAGAGATCATCCGGAAGGTGGAGCGCCCACCCCCGCTGTGCCGGCCGTCGGTGTCCGTGGACCAGGCGCCCATGGAGTGCATCCAGCTGATGAAGCAGTGCTGGAGTGAGCAGCCTGAGCGCCGGCCCACAATCGACCAAATCTTCGACCAGGTGGGCGCCCCCTGCCCCACCCTGCCAGTGCCCCTCACTCCAACCCACAGCCCCCTGTGTCCCCCAGCCCTACTGGTGCCCCTCACTCCTGACCCTCAGCCCCTTGTGCCTCCAGTTCTGTTGGCTCCCCTCACTCTCGACCCCAGCCCTGTTGGTGCCCCTCACTCCCGACCTTTAGTCACCCGTGTTGGGTGTCCCTAAAAAGGGTTCTTGGAGGGGTCACATGAGAACAGCCATCAGAGCATAGCTCAGACCACTCCTCCCCTTCTCTGGCTCTCCTAGATCTTTTTAGAGGTGCAGGGGACAGACCTGGCCATGGTGTTTGAGGCCTGGAGGCACCATGGGCTTATAAAGGGGGATTGAGATTATTTCTGGCATGGGTTCAGTAGCACCAGGCTGTGTGGTCGTGTCCTGGGGGGAAATAGTAATGGAAAATGAGGGCTGAAGGGACCTCAGGAGGTCACATCTAGTCCAACCGCCTGCTCCAAGCAGGACCAGCCCCAACTGTGTCGTCCCAGACAAGGGTTTTGTCTAGCCGGGTCCAAAGATGGAGACTCCTTCACCTATCAGGGCGGCCTCCCCAGCGTGCAGTAGAGGGGAAGAATCACTGCCCTCCATGCTGGGGTGTTGGTAGGTGGGTCTTTGCGGGAGGGAGGCTCCCAATCTGACTCCTTGTCTCCCTCCAGTTCAAGACCCTCAACAAAGGGCGGAAGACAAACATCATCGACTCGATGCTGCGCATGCTGGAGCAGTACTCCTCCAACCTGGAGGACCTCATCCGGGAGCGCACAGAGGAGCTGGAAATCGAGAAGCAGAAGACAGACAAGCTTCTCACTCAGATGCTTCCCCCGTGAGTGGGGGAAAGGCCAGCGTGGAGGTCCCCCTGGGCCGGCGTGGGGGGGGCACAGACTGGGCTCCACTATAGGGGTAGAGGAGGCAGAGCCAGGTATGGGGAAGACCACGTAGCAGATGGTTAATCCTCCAATCCATCAACCCCCAGCTGAGGGCTGATGTGGGAGCCTGACCCATGTTCTTCTCCCTGCATGGCAGGTTGGGGGCAGACATCAGGAGGAGGGGGGTGGGTTCCCTTGGACTGAGACTGGGGCTAAGGCGGGGTTTTAGCCCTCCACTTACCCCCGGGACCGCAGGTCAGTGGCAGAAGCGCTGAAGACGGGGGCAGCAGTGGAGCCTGAGTACTTTGAGGAAGTGACACTCTACTTCAGTGACATTGTGGGCTTCACCACCATCTCAGCCATGAGTGAGCCCATTGAGGTGGTTGACCTGCTCAACGATCTTTACAGCCTCTTCGATGCCATCATCGGCTCCCATGACGTCTACAAGGTGCCCAATGTGGGGTTTCTAGGCATGGGGTAGGAGACAGAGGATGGGTCCGTCTCTGACCCTGTTCCCTGCGGCAGGTGGAGACAATTGGGGATGCCTACATGGTGGCCTCCGGGCTGCCCAAGCGCAATGGGAACCGGCACGCAGGCGAGATCGCCAACATGGCCCTGGACATCCTCAGTGCCGTTGGGTCCTTCCGCATGCGCCACATGCCCGAGGTGTCCGTGCGCATCCGCATTGGCCTCCACTCTGGTACGGCATCGGGCATCACCAGAAAGGGCTTTTATGCTACGTCAGGCTGGGCCGATTCTGCTAGCAGAAAGTCCTGCATAAAGGGTCTGGTGAATTCACTTGGGGCCAGATTTGGGAAGGGATTTTCCTCCCCCTTGGTCAGATCACTACAGATATGGGAGGGAGGGGGTTTGCCTCAGTGCCTGGCACTAGGCCAAGGCCATTGAACATCTGGTGTTCAGAGCCAAATGTGCCCCATTCCCCACAGGGCCCTGCGTGGCTGGAGTGGTGGGGCTGACCATGCCCCGGTACTGCCTTTTCGGGGACACCGTGAACACTGCGTCCCGGATGGAGTCCACTGGCCTGCGTAAGGCACCTAGCAGGGAGGGGAGTAGGATCTGGGGGTGGTTAGGGCAAGGCGGCTGGGTTCTGTGGGAGGGATAGTGGGTCTTGGGGATGGTTGGAGCGTGGGGGCTGGGAGCCTGGACACCTGGGTCCTGGAAGCCGGGTGTTTGGGGCTGGGGCCCTCACCCCATTTCTCTCTAGCTTACCGGATCCATGTGAGCCTCCGCACGGTACAGATCCTGCGTTTGCTTAATGAGGGCTTCAAGCTGGAAGTTCGGGGCAAGACTGAGCTGAAGGTAATGGTGCCCCTCACGCCCAGCCCGCTGTCCCCCCGGCCCTGCTGATGCCCCTCACGCCCAGCCCGCTGTCCCCCTGGCCCTGCTGATGCCCCTCATGTCCAACCTACAGCCCCCAGCCCTCCCTCCAGCCCTGCTGGTGCCCCTTACTCCTGACCTGCAGCTCCCCACAACCCTCCCATCTTTCTGTCCCACAGGGCAAGGGCACAGAGGATACGTACTGGCTGGTGGGGCGAGAAGGCTTCCACAAGCCCATCCCAACGCCCCCCGACCTGGTGCCTGGGTAGGAGCTCCCTCACCCTGTGGGGGGAGATGGTGGGAGCCTGGGTGCCTGGGTTCTCTCCTGGTGCAGGGCAGTGGGAGCGGGGGTCTGGGGACCCTCACTGATGGCGGAGCCCCCTGCACTGCAGGGCGAGCAACCACGGCATCAGCCTGGCGGAGATCCCCGAGGAGCGCCGGAAGAAGCTGGAAAAGGTGCGGCCGGGCTTGGCAAAGTAGGCCAGGCTGTGCGTAGCCAGGCGAAGCCAGGGCAGGTGAGCTGGGCTCTGGAGAGCCAGAGATGTTGTGCAAATGCATTATTTGAATGTGTTTGCATACATTCGCATATGCACCAGAGGATTGACTTGCTTCCCAGAGAGGCCTGGAGCCAGGTCCCCCACCTGCCTGTGGCAGGGTGGGGGACTGAGGGTGGCAGGGTGCCCCCACATCTCCACAGACCATAGAGATGTGGCCAGAGTGCCCCCCCACCCTGCTTTGCGCCCTTGTAGCCAGCTCACAGCAGCATTGGAGGTCAGCCTATGGCCCAGAGTCCTCTAGGCCCCCCAAACCATAGAGATGGGGCATAGACTGCCTTGGGTGGTGGCACCCACATGACTCGGTGTCCCTCCACCAGCTGGAAGAGCCAAGGAGACCTGAGTGGAGGCTCCAGCCACACCCCCCACCATCACACCCGCATGGGACTGGAACCAAGCAGCCAACCACAGGTGCTGCCTCCTGCCCCGTCCTCCTTTCTGTGGACTGTTCCTGCCTTCCCAGGTGCACTGTGGGACACTGGCAGACCTGGAATAGGCTCCTGACTCTGTGCCAGGCCCCCAGGTACATTATGGGATGCTGACCTACCTGGAATAGGCTCCTAAACAGGGTTTATTATTTGTCTGTGGACAAAAATTAGTTT
>JAGPOW010002147.1:30534-49562 GCA_030014935.1 Caiman crocodilus | reverse complement strand
GGGGGGGAAAAAAGGGAGGATTCTTAAAGGGATAGCTGTGGTCAGTAGAGGCCATTCCCCTGCTACAGAGCCAGGCAAAAACCCTGAGCTTTTCCTGTGTTGGATGATCAAGTTAGGAAGAGCTGGGCTGCTGGGTTTGTCCAGGCTGGTTTGAATGGGGCTGATCCGGCCTCTAGCAAGGCTCAGATTGGATGTGACCTCTGCAGGCCCCATCTCTGATTGAATCTGGGGAGGGAAGGAGACCAGGCTAGGTGACCATCAGTGCTGCTGGCTTTAGTCTGGGCTATAGGGAGAGCATGATATGGTGAGGACAGTTGCCAGGCTAGGCCAGGGATGGGATCTGAGCTGGGGGAGTCAGCTGGAGGCTGGGAGCCAGTGTTGAGTGCCTGTGCCCCGGCTTCCCTGAGGCTCCCTGGGCACCTCCCAGCACAAACCAGCCTTCATGTGTGCATCTTTGGCTGGATCCAGCACCCACTGGTATCACAGAGCAACAGGAGCTCTCCCGTTCCTGGCAAAGAGCCCTTTTGCCAGGTCAAAAGTCTCTCTCCTGGCCACGGGATCCCGGGGCAGCTCATTGCAAACTTGAAACCTGGGTCATTTTCTGCAGTTACTAGGTAGAGATGGATTCCCAGATGGCCTCTGGTGTCATGGCTGCATCGTTTCAGCCTGTGTTGTGTGCACAGACTGTGGCCACAGCCTGGATTTTGGCTGCTTCTCATGGTCTGTGCAGCACGGGGCCTCGACCCTGGTGTCTTCATGCTCCGCACTGCAGGATTTTCCATCCTTTGCCCAACGGGTGCAGCAAGGGTGTGGATACTGTGGACATCTGAGCTTTCCATGAGCCTAGGTGGCTCTTTTCATGCTCCCTTTAGGAGCCAGGTCACTGCCAGCTGCCTGGGGTAGAACCATCCTCAGGCACCACAGGGTCACAGCGCTGGGACCAGTGGTCGGGAGATCTTTCCCCGATCCAGTCAGTATGGACAGCAGGCTGGAAGAGGTGGTGAATGGCGTCTCAGCATGTGGCCCCCATCCCTGAGGAGCAGATACCCCCGCACCGCTGCCTCAGTTGGCCTGAGCCTCTGTCATGGGCTCCCCTCAGCCATTGAACCTGGTTCTGGAGGGTGCAAGGGGGTTGGTGGGCTCATAGCCCATCTGGGCAGGGGCATGCGAAGCGGGGACAAGCGCAATTTGAGCCCATGATGCCCAGAACCAGGATGCATCCTGTGGCGGGCCCGTAGGGGCACTCCTGCTCTGAGCCACCCCTCTCACTGCGCCTGACCACCTACTAGTCTCCCGAGTGCCTCCCCAGGGGTGCTTCACATCTGGCTGACCCCCTTCCTGGAGCACACCCGCAAGCCTGGGGGTACCACTGCCACCACCCAGGGGTTCTGGTCTGTTTTGGGGACCTGTGCCCCCTGGGGTACACAGGCCTTGTAGACCTTGAGGGTGCTTGACCCACTGCTAGAACCTGGGGTCTTCCTTTAGCCTGAAGCACCGAAAGGAAGCCCCCCTTAGCCAGCTGGGTTAGGGAGTTTGAAGGCATGTCCCCAGTCCTTCTCCCAATGAGTTCACCACACTTGTACAGTGGAGAGCTTTATTGGTTACAGAGGGCAGGCTTGGGGAAGGGTACAGCTTAGAGAAATATCAAAAAATAATCTTAGAACAAACAGTGTCACCCAAGTAGTGGTCAGCTCCTAGAGTGACGGGGGTCAAGCCCCTGCCCCTATGCCACGAGGTAAATGCTAACGCAGTAGAGAGCTTGGCCCACCCCGCCTCACCTGGCCAGGTCGCTAGGCAGAGCAGGTTGCTTAGCAGTTGGCTGACAGACAGGTGAGAGATAATAACAAGAAAAAAAATGCAAAAAAGGAAGAGACTAAGAAGAGACGAGTATGGAGCTTTTCCACACATCCTGTGCTGAGGGCCCGTATCCTGGCATGGCCCCCAGGCTGCTTCACCCCCATCACGTACCTCAACTGGGGTCTCCTCCGAGCTGTATCCCATTTGGCAGGTGCACGCTGAGGGCGGGTCCCTGGGTGCCTGGTGGGTGAGGCTGGTCTCCTGCCAGAAGCTCTTCCCATCCCACACTGGGATGGCTGTGCTGGGGTCAACTCTACTCAGCCAAGTCCTGCAAGGTCATGGCCACAGCGTCTCCCTCCTGGAGCCAGGTCCTGCTCAGCTCCCCAAGGACATGCCCGATGATGCAGCAGCTCAGGGGGATGTCACTCCCTGCCAGCGCTGGCTTGGGCCAGGAGCTTCCCGACACCTCCAGCCGTGGCCCACCGGTAAAGAATAGAGGGGAACAATTACTTCCCTCAGCCTGTTGGCAATGCTGCTACTAACGCCACTTGGGCAGGGCACTCTGTTGGCTCGTAGCCAACTTATTGTCTACTGTGACCCCCCCGGGTCTGGAGTCCTGCTGGGCTCCCCCAACTACAGAAAGGATGTGGACAAGTTGGAGAGAGAGAGAGTCCCCGTGGAGGACCGTGAACATGGTTCATGATGTATGAGGAGCGGCTGAGGGAGCCGGACTTATTTAGTCTGGAGAAGGGAAGACCCAGGGGGGATTGAATAGCAGTCTTCAGCTCCCCGACGGGTGGCTCGAGAAGCATGGCGCTGGACTGCTCTCTGATGATGGAACAAGCAGCAATGGGCTCAGGCTGCAGCAGGCAAAGTTGAGGTTGGATGTGAAGACAAACTTTCTCACGATGAAGTGGGGAAGCACTGGAACAGGTTACCCAGAAAGGTGGTGGCATCTCCATCCTTGGGAGATCTGTAAGACCCGGCTAGACAAAGCCCCGGCTGGGATGATGTATTTGGGGCTGGTCCTGCTTGGAGCAGGGGGTTGGACGAGATGCAGCCACCTGAGGTCCCGTCTCACCCTCGTTTTCTACGAGTCTATGCCTTTAGCCGAGGCAAGAGCTGAAAGACACAGCGGAAACATTTCCCAGAGGTTGGAGATTGCAGGGGAAGTCTGACAGAAGGCCCAGAACAGGAAAGCAGCCTGGAAAGTCTCAAAGAAGAGGCAAATCCTGAAAGAGGGAAGCCTCTCCCCAATCCCTGCAGACCCTCCACAAGCCCCTTGCCCCTTTATCACCTCAGACCTGTGCCAATGTCCCCCCAACAATTTGAGGTGCTTAGGCAGTGGCGATGATAGCTGTGATGGGCTGATGGCCTCTTCCTCACTGAGGAGACACAACCACAGCTGTGGGGCCTGGAGTCCAGGTCACCCCCTTGTCTCACAGCGACCCGGCTGCACCAGGAGTAGCAGCAGGTCTAGGATGGGAGGAAGAGGTATTTCTCTATGAGAGGACGCTTAAGGGCTGGGGCACACATCCTTTTCACCACCTCCTGGGGCCATAAATGCAGATGACAACGCTGCTGCTAGCACATCTCGGAGGCAGGTGATGATGGTTGGTGTCTTGGGGGGCCACTGGGTGGCAGGAGCAAAGGGACCTTCAGGTATCTTTCTGGCATAGGCCCCTCCAGCCAGTTGCCAGAGCCATGGTTGGCGGAGTGACTCCTGAGTCTGGGGGAGATCACAATTTGTGGGTGGGCCCAGGGGCGGGCCAAAAGCCCCATATCCACTTCTGTGCTGCGGCTTAGTGCCTGTCCCCCCCCCCCCCCAGCACACCACCGGCCCGTGTGGCAGAAAAACTGCCCCATGCTGAGCGGTGCCAAGTCGGGGGCCAATCTCAGGGTGGGCACCTGCCCGCCTCCCCAGACCTCCTGTACCAGTCACCCGTGATGGTGGGGACTGGTTTCCTCTCTCAAAGGGATGCAGTGGCTATGTGAATGCCCTTCCCCACCTGCCGTCACGGCCATGGCTCAAGAGGTGCCCAGCAGGAGGTGGGAGAGGGTGGGCTACTCCCCAGTGCGCAGGTCAGAGGGCTGGCTGGCTGTCAGCCTCTCATCCCACCCTTTTAGGCCTCCTGTTACAGAGCTGTATGGAGATCAGGATCAACGGTCAGCCTCATCTTGTCTTCTAGTACGTTATGCTAAGTTTTCTGTGTTCTGCGAGAGTGGAAGGGACCAGTTCAGGCCAGTTTGCTCCTGGAAGGGGGTTTGCTGGACAGATGCTCACTTGCTAGCAAAACCGTACCCATAAGCAGAATTTCCCAGCCCCTTTCCCCCCTCTCTCGTCCATGCTGGGGTCTGGTTAAAGTTCACCCATGCTGTCATCCCATGGTCCTCACCCCAACAGCTTCTACAAGTGTTGTGGAAGGAGAGCCTGGCATTGTCAAGACACATGGGGCGTGTTTCCATGTGAATTTTCTGCGCTGTGGCTGCACTGTAAGCAGTTTTTAGACTGGCGCTGCTATATGTGTAGGTGTTGCAGCACAACAATGCTGGGTGCACCAGCTTGGGAGTAAAGTTACTCCCAAGTCAGTCTGCACACACAGCACTACTGCACAGCAAGGCATTTACATGTGCCTTACTGTGCAGTAACTTAGTGGGCATAAGTTGCTATAGTTACTGCACAGTATGGGCATGCATGTGTAGACACATGCCCATACTGCACACTATTTTTCAATAACCTAAGTTAATGCACAGTAACTGTGTATGTGTAGATGTGTTCCCAGAGTCTTTCCTAGCATTTCTGTGCGGGAAATTACAGTGACATGGTACTTGTTAGCAGATCATGGAAAAGCAGGAGGTGAGATTAGATGAGCTACTTTCAAAGGAAAGTAATAAGAAAGGGACTTTCACAGCTCATCTAGTTCAACCTCCTGTTTGAGACACAGTCGACCCTATCCAAACCATCCCAGATAAGTCCCTGGCTCACTGATCCCTAGAGCAACACAATCAATCCTGTCACACAACTACACGGCTTATATATGGTGTAAAGACACCAAAAAACATGCTGACCTACCACAGCCAAGGAGGGGGGGGCAACAGCAGTCCCTGTCTGTACAGCACAAGGGTGGTTCAAAAGCTGTTGAGAGATGAATTAATTGAAAAATCAGGGTAGTTGGTTGTAGCCGTGTTGGGTTAAGGACACAGGCAGACAAGGCTCTTTGGGTAGATGTGATGTCTTTTTTAGACCAACTGAACAACTGGAAAAATTGTTCAAGTTTTCGGGCACAAACGCCCTTCTCGTTATCCCTGAAGACGGGTATTTGTGCCCAAAAGCTTGCAAAGAACAATTTTTCCAACTATTCAGTTGGTCTCAAAAAAGATGTCACATCTACCCCTCAGACCCTTGGAAAATCGGAGTATTTTTAGAGGTCAAAGTCAGCTTTAGTTCCTTATGAAGTACACTGATGGCAATATGCTTCAGGCCTTCCCGCTGGTGCTGCTGATTTGCTCTCAGCCTTTCCCAGAGCCTTGCTGAAAAAAAAATCAGCCTCACCTCGAAGACCCAGATGATCTAGCCATTTCTGATACTTCTTGAGACCCCACTCAGTCACAGGTCCCTTTTCCCCCACAGGCTTTGAAACGAGGTAGGTGGGGCCAGGTCAGCAAAGTCCTGTTGTGGTTGCATCCCTCTGAAACAAGGAACCTGTGGGCAGATGTTCAGGGAAAGAGCACAAGGCAAGCACTTGTACACGGTGTATATTGTTTAGATGCACATTGCGAAACAGCACCAAAAATTGTCGCTTTGCTAAGTTAGTCACTTGTGAAAATGCACGGTGACCTTTTTATCATGGCAAGTTTAGATTTATCATGGCAGGCTACCCCACCTTGGATGGAGAGCTGGCCTGGATCCGGTCCAGTGAGCAGGACCTGCTTGATGTGGTTGGAAGAAAGCAAGGCAAGCTTGTCTCTGGAAGTCACTCAAAGGCTTAGCTAACCCATTTTGCAGACTGGGCTTCCCTCTGACCCAAACCAGGTGACAAACCACCTGTCTGATGTGTTCAGTCTTGCGGTAAAAGTAGCACCTGCCCTGCACCCTGTTGTCCCGTACCATGAGGGTGAAGGTTAGGGAGGTGTGTGTGCTGGCTGGCCTAATCTGAGTTCATTTGTTTAACTTGGGCAGCCGGAGGCTGGAAGGTGCATTAGTGGATGAGGTGCCCCTTCTGATCTGGATGCTGCAAGACCTGGTGACCTTGACCCCAGGGCTCTGTCTACACTGTTCCAGCTGACCAGCACATGATGGCTGGCACCGGACATGTGACTTGTCTTGCTTCACTTCCCTGAATGCCACTCTTGGCCTTATGGAGGGACAGAGCCAGCTGGAGCTCACTGGTGGGGCCAGGGAGACAGCAGGTGACACTGCAACCCAGGACATGGTCTCACCGACCCAGGAATCGTGAGGCTCAGCCTGGCCAGCACCTCTATCTAGGGCTGGGCTGCAGAGGCATTGAGACAAGGGGAAGCCTGGGTGCATGTAAAAAGAGCTGCTCTGCACCCACATCCAGTGTGGGCTGGGACTGAAGCGGCTGGTCACTGTGAAGGGATTCCCATCACAGGAGCCAGAGGCAAGGTCTCTTTAGAATGGAGAGAAACAGTTAGTTCCCAAATGCCCCATTCCTCACCCCCCCAAAAATAAGATTTTCTTGATATCCAAGCCTGTCCTAGCACTGTCACAAGCAAAACAGTGAATCACTGAGGCGGCCTAGGACAAAACGGTTGAGAACTGATTCATGGATATTCGCTTTATTGATCCAAACCATCCAAACCACTTCTCTCGCGGCTGATGTAGAACTAGACAAAACCAAGGATGGAAAAAAACAGATGACAAGGGTGATGTCTTATACATCATAGGAAGGGAAAGGAAGGGGTCGACTTGCTCCTGCAGGTAGCAACCTGGGACTGACTGTTCAAAAAAGAGTATCTTTTTGGGAAGCAACCTTGTTTTTTTGTCCTCCCAGCTTTTAGCCTCATTACTTGGTGCCATTACTTAACTCTTCACCTGTCATTGTCTCTGTCCCAGCTGCCACTAGAAGCTATCATAATATCGCATGTGGGACATGCCACATGGATGCAGGAGGGAGCTGGGGGCGTTACAGTCCAGGGGCAGGACCCTCACTCCCACGGCCCAGGGAGGATGACGGAAACTGCCCCGTTCTCTGTGACGACCCTGCTCTTGTGGGTTCACTGGTGCTTGCTCAGGGCACAAGCTCTGCCAGAAACACTTCTGGCATTGGGCACAGCGGTATGGCTTCTCCCCCGTGTGCACGCGCTGGTGCTTGGTGAGCGTGGAGCTCTGTGTGAAGCTCTTCCCGCACTGTGGGCAGGAGAAGGGCTTCTCCTCCGCACGCACACGTGTGGTTCTAGAGATGATCCCGCCTGGCAAAGCTCTTCTTGCACTCAGCACAGCGGTACAGGGGTTTCCCTGCACATGTGCCTTGGTGCACTCAGAGGTTGCTCAGGGAGATGAAGCTTTTCCCACCCTGCAGGCAGAGGTGGGGGTCCTCCCCCGAATGCATTCTCTGGAGCTCGAAAGAGGCCACGTATGGTGGAAGCTGCCCCAGTGCTCAGCACCGGGCTGGGTATTCTCCCTCCAGTGGGTTCCCCTGTAGGCCTTGAGTCCTTGTTTGTCTCCAAAGCTCTCACCGGGCTCTCCACATATATGCAGCCCTGTCTCCCAGGAACCGGGCCCTTGTGGCTCTTCAGGTCTCTCTGCCCTTCAAATCCTTCCCTGTTTCTTTGGGTCTTCGCTGTTCTCCATCGCTGTGGGGTGGGGAGCTGGTTTCTGGCTGGAAACAACTTCAGGTTGGCTGGCTCTTCCTCAGGAGGCTGCTTCTGCCCAGGCTCTCAGCATCTGCTGGATGAAGACAGGAGCCTACAAATTAGTCCCTGTCCAGCTGGCAAAACCTGCTATTTCCCTGTGCTGGGGTGTGCCCCAAAGACAGCTGGACCTCAAGTATTATGTGGGTGCATCTGCATTGATGCACTTCAGTTAAGCTAATGTACATTCTTCTAGTACCTCACAATGGAGGTACTAGATTTAATGTGCATTGTCTTAATGAGCATTAACTAAAGAGCATGGTTTTTAAGTGATGCTTAATGCACATTAGCCTATTTCAACGTGCATGAACTAAACAGCACTTCTTTTCAGTGATGCTTTAATGCACATTAAAATAGGATGATGCATATTAAAATGCATGCATAGATGCACCCTGTGAGAACAAGGGGTCCAATTCCAGGTGGACGCTGGACATGGTCTCACAGCTTGTATTCCTAGTGTCCTGGTTACGGAGCAGACCATAGGCAATTCTGCTGGGAGCAAGGAGGTGCTTGTACCCTCCCAAGCATGAAAGCTTGCGAATCCCAACGGCACCTAGAGGCATTTCATACAGCCAGAGGCATTCATTGAATGCTGCCTTTATTCCCCTTCCTCTTTGAAACTGGAGAAGCAGAGTTCCTGTTCAAAATGAAGCAACACGTCAAATTGCGGTGGGTAGCACAAGTTTTCATCTCAGTCCTTAATATCACCCACCAAGGTTTGTGCCACCTCTATGGGCCACTGAAACAAGATCATGCCCTACCGGAAGGCATAAGAGACACCTTGGGCAGAGCTAGCAACTCCTGTATTGCTGAGGGAAGCTGGGTATTTCATCTCATGGTACCAGCTTTGTCTCTCAAATCAAGACAGCAGGCTAGGCTTTGTCCCTAGCATTTTATTATGTCCCAATGGGCAGCCCCTCCTTTCAATGACAGAAACCCTTCCCTGAATGCCTCTGGAGAGGAGGATCTGAAGGGCTGAAGGCAGATTTCCTACCTAAACAGCCCTAAGTAGGGGAAGAATAAGGGGTGAGTTGCCTGTCGCTGCATCACTGAAATGCAAGGACTGCCTGGACAACATGGATCTGGCCCAGCTGTGTGATGTCAGGACCTTGCGGCAGCAGCTCAAGGCCAGACTTCGGTTTTCCAGCTCCCCTTGGGCATCGAGAGCTGAGCTGGGGTGTGGCTGGAACTGGGGGCAGGGATTTACAAGACTCACCTGGGGACAGACACATCTTCAGACAACCAGCTTTCCCCACCTTCCTCATTATTGTTGACCCAGAGCTCCGTCTCCCCTTGCTGGATGCGGCAGATCACGTCTGGGGTGAGACCTCAATATCCTGCATTGGGGAGTGGATACAGGCTGGTTATTCCACTATCCAGTACCGCACTGGGACTCGGAGAAACGATCCAATGGACTCAAATATTCGACTGGGACTGAAAGGAGGACACGTAGGGAGGAGGACATTTAGGCTGGTGCAGGAGCTCTGTATCCTGTTTTGGGGTGTGTCTAGACTGGGCCTGATTGGGATCTGGAGAAAGGATCTAATGGACTCCAATGTTCTAACGAGGAAAAGGAAAAGCGAATATTAAGGACAGAACAAGCAGCAATGGGCTCAGGTTGCAAGTTGAGGTTGGATATTAAGAAACTTTCTCATGAGGAGGGTGGTGAAGAATAGGGGACGGGTTACCCAAAGAGGTGGTGGCATCTCAATCCTTGGAGATTTTTAAGGCCCAAATCCACAAAGCCATGGCTGGGATGATCTAGGTGGGGCTGGTCCTGCTTTAAGCAAGGGGCTGAACTAGATGTGACCTCCTGAGGTCCCTTCCAACCCTCATTTCCCATGTTTCTATGATAAAAGAGAAGCTACTGCAGATAGAAACCATCAACACATCATGGCCTCAGTCACCCAAGTAAGTGGTACGATGGTCATATGAAATATAAAGCATAAACCCCTCAAAAAGCTCACACTGGCACCAAAGGAGGTGGGCAGAGATGCAATGATTTGTGATGTGTGAGGAGGAAGAAAGAAGAATGCTTTTCTAAATGTTGAAGACACTGATTTGGAAAGGGAGAGAGAGACAGTGAACATACTTGTGGCCATCCACCCATCTTCTTAAGGTAATTCCAGGCAGAAAAGAAACACTAGAAATGGGTTAGGAGAAAAAGAAAAACTAGAAGCTGGATAGGAGTCAACAGTGTGCCCTTGTTACTAAGCAGCCCAATGGCATCCTGGGCTGCGCTGGTAGAGCGCAGGCAGCAGGGTAAGGGCAGTGATTCTTCCCCTCTATTCAGCACTGGGGAGGGCACATCTGGAGTCCTGTGCCATTTTGGTCCCCCACTACAGAAAGGATGTGGACACATTGGAGAGAGTGCAGCAGAGGGCAATAAAAATGAATCATGGCCAGGGACACATGATGAGGAGAGACTGGGGGCACTGGGCTGATTGAGTCTGGAGAAGAGAAGACCAAGGACGGACTGAATAGCAGCCTTCAACTCCCTGAAGAGTGGCTTCGAAGCGTGTGGAGCTGGACTGGTCTTAGATGACAGGACAAGGAGCAATGGGCTCAAGCTGCAGCAAGGGAAGTTGAGGTTGGATATTAGGAAAAAACTCTCTCATTGGGAGGTTGGTGAAGCACTGGGTTACCTAGAGCATCTCCATCCTCAGAGGTTTTCAAGGCCTGGCTCCACAAAGCCCTGCCTGGGATGATCCAGTTGGGGATGGTCTGGCTTTGAGCAGGGGGATGGACTAGATGTGACCTCCTGAGGTCCCCTCCAACCCTCATTTCCTATGATCCTATGATAGACTGGTGACAATAAAAGGTTGTTTAGGGGAGAGAAAGTAATGTTTTTGCCACTGTATAGAAAGAGATACTGTTATAAGAACCATATAGGCAACTCTAGCAGCCTTGTCATCCCATGGGTAGGGTGGCTACCATAGGGGACATTCTGGTTTTCCGCTCCTCTGTCCTCTATTGATATGAAACCCGATGCCTTAAAGAAGAAAATAGAGGACATAAATCTGTCTGGTTTTGTATCAATAGAGGACAGAGGACAACCAGACTGTCCTCTAAGATGGCCACCCTAGGTGGGTCATTCTAGGAGGTGATGCATAGATGCATATATGCTTAGGATACAGACTGTTTACATTTGGGGCATGGAAGAAGACACATTTTTTTTAGAATGAGAAGGCCTGCAGTATAGCACCAGTCAACCCAGGAAAAGGATGAGGAGAAAAATCACCTTCAGAATTGAAGGTCTTCTAGTCATGGAAATGGTCTTCTTCCATGATTAGACATACAAGCAACCTCAAGGGCATCAGCCCTGTGAGAGCAACATGGCATCAGACCTGCTGACTTTGGGCTAGTCTCAAAGACAAAGCAAGAGAATATCACAGAAAGGAAGAAATGGTGGAAGTCAGTTTAAATAGAAAGCCCAGGCTTCGTAACAAAGTTGGCCAACAGCCTTATAGGATAATGTTGATTCACGCTGAGATTCAGGGAATGCAGCTTTATTTCTAGCTGCTGAAGATATACTAGGTGTAACCCAACCTCGTGAGAAACACCAGGTGGGATTTAAATAGCAGGCTCACATACTGAACCTGTGGAAGCCCCCGAAGCATTAGAAGAGGAAGGGGATGATGGCTCTTCACTTAACGAAGACAATGACACAAGACAGAAGACTTGATGTGAACGGTATAATATCCCTTTTCTCCCTCAAGCAGCGAGTAACCCCAGAGCTCCCATGGGAGGAGAACAACAACTCATCCTCTCATCCCAACCTGATGAGAAATCCTTGCACCCAAAGCATGCGGGAACACATGGGTCAAGGATAAGTAGCTTGACTTGAGAAAAGGGGACAGCAGCACTAACCAGCAAGGAAAGCCCAAGAAACCGGCCTGCAGGCATCCGGCAGGTGCCCGAGGAAGATCTTTAATGGAGGCTGAGGAGGACGAAAGCAGCAGGAAAGGACCCTGACCGCTAAAAGCTATGCACAGTCACCTCCACATCAGTCCAAACAAGCTTGTTTAATAAAGGTCTTTAGGAAGTGAAAACCCATTTTCATGAGGGCAGCCAACGTCCTTGTAATTTCAGGGATGGGTGTCACCAGGGAAGACCTTCAATGATACCAGGTTGCATGGGGAGAAGCGGTGCCAGCAGATGGAGGGCAGTGATTCTTCCCCTCTATTCAGCCCCAGGGAGGCCACATCTGGAGTCCCGTGTCCAGCTGTGGGGCCCCCATTGCAGAAGGGATGGGAGAGAGTCCAGTGGAGGGCAGTGAACATGGTTTGGGGGTTGGGTGAGGAGAGGATGAGGGCCCTGGGCTGAGTGAGCCTACAGAAGAGAAAACCAAGGGGGGATTGAATAGCAGCCATCACTTCCCTGAAGGATGGCTCCAAAGAGCATGCAGCTGTACTGTTCTCTGATGACTGATCAAGGAGCAATGGGCTCAGGCTGCAGCAAGGCAAGCTGAGGTTAGACATGAGGAAGAACCTTCTTGGGAGGGTGGTGAAGCGCTGGAACAGGCTGCTCAGAGAGATGGTGGAGTCTCCACCCTTGGAGGCTTAGATGACCTGACTAGACAAAGCTTTGGTTGGGATGATCTAGTTGGGGATGGTCAAGGAGTTGGCCTAGATGTGACCTCCCAAGGTCTCTTCCCACCCTCGTTTCCTATAATTTGCACCATGGATCATGTGATTTTTGCAAAGAGCCTTCCCAATATAAGGAGCAGGTCTAGCAGGAAAAAGAAATCTTTATAGATTGGCAAAGTTCAGCATGGTCCGAGGCGATGAAGAGGGTAGAAAGGAACATGGGAGGAACCTTACAAGGCTCCTCGGTAGAAGCCCCCATGTTGCGTCACGTGTACAAGTGTCACTCAAGAAGCTGAGGACGTGGAAAAGCCCTGGGTTACAACAGCCACTGCTGTTCCTGCCTCCATTGGTGACTGCCCAGTGTAAGCTCAAGAGGAGGAAAAAAGGGATTGAGGGCAGAAACAGATGTCGCCAAAGCACATGGCGCAGTGGAAGAGCCAGGGAATGTGTGATCCAAAGTCAGGGAATGCATACCTCTCCGTAACCAGGGCACGCCAAAAAGAGACATGTCTCTGGTATCTCCCTGCTGGTCTCCTCAGAGGGCGAACCCATGGCCTTCCCCACATACAGAGATCCAAGAAGTGTCCTCTAGAAGTGGATAAATCCTGGCTTTCTCCATTTACTGACAGTCACCCCAAAATTCCCCCTTAAAGAGGGAAAAGCCGGGTTGGGGCTTCAGGCACCCAATCCCGCCTGGACATCCATGGGGTGGGCAGGATTGGGACCCTCAGGCCTCCAGAGCACCACAAGAAACTCTCCCGCCAACCAGCAAACACAACGGCTGCAATCAAGTGGCACAATTTATTATCAGCATTATTGCCACCATGAATTTTAGGCATTTGTGGTGCAACAAAGGACACGGAGATCTTTGCTTTTGTGCCTCTATAAAGTTTTCTTTTTTTTGGAGGCCATGAGGGCGAGGACAGGCGACGCGCCTCCACTCGAAGAGAGCAGCAGAAGGTGCAGTGCATGCTGGGATGGTTCTGTGTTTGATACAACAGGAAGCTGAGTGAAGATGGTGGTTGTTGGCAAATGAGTGAATTGGGGCTGGTTGTTGGCAAGTGAATGAACTGAAGATGGTACAAACATGCCAGGACAGCAAAGTGGGGATTACACTGGAAAGAAAATGGCTGAATACGGAGCCAAGAGGGGTGAGATCAAGGGGAAGACCCTGCAAAGGTATCTGAAATGGGCAAAGGAGGGTATGAAAACATGAAGCAGACACCAGGCCAGAGCAAAGGAGCAAAAGTGGATAGAAAACAGCCCCTGAAATGCACGAGGGAGGATACGACAGTCAAGGGACATTTCAGATCAGAAAAACAAGAACATTACCCCGCGAAACCAGGACTTGGCAGTTCCTCAGCATCTGGTCCCGGTAAAGCTCCCTGTCTTCATCCTCCAGCAGCTCCCACCCCTCCCGCCTGAAGTACACAGCAACGTCCTCAACAGCCTCCGGGAGCTGCAGCTGCAAGCATTGCCCCAGCAGTGTCTCCTCCTCCTCCTGACCGTCACAAACCTGAGCCTTCCTCCTCGGATGATGCAGGTGTCTGGTAAAGGGCCTGATGTAGACATGGATGGAGCACTGCATTTCTCCACTTTAGCTCCCGTCGTGCCAGGAGTTGTCATCCAGCAGCTGTTCCCTCCGCGACTATGCACTTGGTCTACAAGGAGGGCACTGCCATCACGATACCACCAGTGGGGATGGCAGACCAGGTGCTCCGAGTGTCCTCGAGGGTAGCTGCTTTTATGGAAGTGACTTGCCAGGGAGAACATCCTGCCTGAGACGGTGGCCTGGGGGATTCACCCTTCTTGCCCGCGTGTTGGTGGTGTCAGGAGGCTTCCCTTTTTCCCCTTGAAGCTCTGGGAGTATGGGGGGAGTGCCGCAGGCCCCAAATCCCAGATCGACTGCCCCGCACAAAACACAGGGAACCCCCCTGCCAGTGACCTACCTGATCTAGGGTGGCTGTAGCCATCCCTGGTGGTTCCAGCCGTGGGGTGGAAACGAAGGGCGGGGGAAGGAGCAGAGTCAGGAAGTGGGGACAAAGGTCCCCAATGGCCTGGGATGGGACGAAGCAGGCAGGACTTGGTGCAAACTCAGCCTGGAAGCAGGGCAGGGGAGAGGGGAAGCAGGGAGCCATTGGTTTTGACTCCAGGCACAGAGATGGAGATATTACACCTCTCCCAGTGCCTGTTTCCTTTGGGCACAGGTCACACAGGGGCGGGGTTCGCAACAGTGGGGTCCTGCAGATATCAGCAACTCTGGGAATCTGTCCTCGATCCCAGTGGTGCCAGAAGACTGGGATTCACTTCCCAATCCATCAGTGGATCCTGGATTTCCCTCCAGGACTCAGGAGCTCAGTCCCAGCACACGGCTGGCCCACGATTCTGCTCTGGGGCTAGAGGGACCCTGCTGGACTGAGGAGCAGAGCCCCTCCACGTATTCAGGGTAAGGTCACATGTCCGGTTCTCCCCATTTCCCTTTTTTGGGTCCTCCCGTCTCCAGCACTGCAGCTGCAGCACGGCGGAGGAGGTGCCTGCCCCCCCAGAGGAGAAGGGGGGTTCCTCGGGGGCAGCAGGGCTGGGGTTGCAGGGAGCTGTGGGTAGGGAGTGACAGGCATAGCGGGGCTGGGGGGGCAGGGGGCTGCGGGCTGGAAATGAGGGGCACTGGCAGCATTTGGGGGGGCAAGGGACTGTGAGTCAGGTGTGAGGGGCACTGGAAAGGCTGGGTGGGGGCTGTGGCTTGTAGTGAGGGGCATTAAAGGGGGCAGGGGCCTGTGGGTCAGGAGCATGGGGCACAGGCAGGGAGTGAGGAGTATCAGCAAGAACAGAAGGGCTGGGGGCTGTGGCTTGGGAGTGAGGGGCAGGGCACAGGCATATTACTACTCCCCCACAATCATATTACCCCCAGAACAGGTGTCTTGTTTTGAAACTGGAAATAGGGTAACCCTAGTGAGAGGCACCTCAGCTGAGGAGACCCTTACCCTGGGTGCCAGTGGGGGGCCACTGAGGCTGTCTCCTGGGATGCCCCATCTTCAAATGCTCTGTTGAAGCAGCCTTTCGCGGTAGTGCTGGACCCACAGTGGCTGAGACAGGCACTTCCAGTCCCAGCTGATATGAACAGGGTAGCGAGCTCCTCCTGGGGCTCCTCAGGTCTCCCTGGTGCTCTGGCGCTTCCCCGCACCTGCTGCTCCATGTTCACACACCGGTACCTTGCTCATGGCTGTGTCCTCTCCCTGATTTTCATGCACTTTGCCTGGCCCAGGTGTCAGGAATCCCCTCACCCCTGATCTCCCTGGGGATGGTCTCAGCTGCTCCAGGTTTACAGGCCCTCCCTCCGGAGGCTGCTCTTCAGCTGTGCACAGGACCCCTATAGCTACCAGAAGAGGAAAAGCATCTGCAGGTCTTGCTGAAACATGGATGGATATAGCGATATTGCTCATACAAAGGCTTTGCTGAAGCGTAGGCCTGATCGGTGAGCTGGACTGATGCCTGAACTCCTCGCAGAAGCAAAACCTGTTTACATGGGCCAGAGGACAGGAGTGGGAGACGGCTGCACAAGAGGGAGAAGCCCAGTACCAGGTGAAGCTGGACCAGGAACCCCAGAGCAGGATGCGGAGCAAGGCCACAGCACAAGTCAGCTCCAGGTAGTTAAGATATGGGTGGAACGTCACACATAATGCGCTTTGACTGCTGTATAAAAGGAGAAATAGAAACAAAGAGGACTGTGTATTGGCCTGATGGGGCCCGTGTAGCCTTGTGCCGATGCCTTGCCACAGGCCTATTCGAGTTAACACCCAGTCTGTCAGGAGCCCGGGGTCATTCTTGAAGACGAGACCAGTGTTGGGATCTTTTCACGGTGACTTTCTGCCAACTCTGCAGTCCCCGAGACATTGGGCCCTGCCTCACATTCAAATTACAGCTGGATAGAAACCAGCAGTAAAGCTGTTGCACATTGTCAAGTGCTAACTTTGGAGCTGGTTGGCTCTTTTTATAGCTGGGTGGACACCCGCACCAGCCCAGCATACAGCACAGAGGGCTCCCAGCGGGCATGACCGAGGAGTGACTGGGCCTCTGGCACCAAACCAGCCCATGTCAGCCTTGGCGGGGCCTGGCACAGCCACAGCTTGCGAAAAAGCTGGTTCAAGCAGAGAAAAATGGTGGCAGCTTTGTCCGAGCTGATACGGGGCCAGGGACAGCGAGAGGATGGGCAGAGAGAGGGGTGTGGCAAGGCGAGCCGGGTGGCCGGGGGTGTCTCTGCAGATGGGGTTTAGCGACATCCCCAGTGGTGAAAACTAAGGGATGAGAGGACCCTCTAAGAGGCCAGGAGCAGCAGCAACCAGCACAGGGAAAACAATGAAAGGCATAAACCAGTTTGGAAACAAAGGGGTGGTGGGATACCGGATTGCTCAGCTACTAGATGGGTGGGCTACTAGACAGCCGGTTGCTAGACAGCTGGGCTACCAGACGGCTGGGCTATCGGACTGCTGACTATGAGATGGCTGGGCTACTGAATTACTGGGATATCAGAGAGCTGGCTACTAGGCTCCTGGGCGAGTAGATGGCCGGGGTGCTAAAGAGCTGGCTACTAGACAGCTAGGCTAGTAGATGTCTGGGCTACTAGACAGTGGGGTTACTAGACTGCTGGGCTACGAGACTGCAGGCTAGATGGCTGGGCTACTAGACAGCTGGTTAGTAGATGAGTGGGCTACTAAATGCCTGACTACTAGGCAGCTGAGATACTACATGGCTGGGCTACTAGACTCTCACCTGGCCCCCTGGCACGTTACCTGGCTCCTTCCAGGCTGGGGACTCCTCCCTGCAGACATGAAGCAGGTCCCAGTGCCCTGGGACTTCACCCTGTCCTGCCTCCTCCAGGGCTGCGTGACCAGCATGGGGCTGTGGCTGCTCTGGCCAGCAGCAGAGGGGTCCCCTCAAGGCCTCGGGTCCCACCATATCCAGCTTCACTGCCATTACTGGAGGGGACAGGAGGCCGATGGCTGGTTTCAAATGCAACTCTGCAGCCATCTGGTGTGGCTGGTGCCAACTGTGCCAGTGTCCAGGCTCCTGGTGGCCTGCAGAAAGGAGACAGAGGGGTTTTCTGGTGTGAGGGGCAGCCGGGACCATGACCTGCTGCCGAGGATATGCAGCCCCTTGGCCAGGGCCACCCGGGGGTCTCACCTTGCCCTGAAACAGGGCATAGGGAAGGGGACCCATGTGGTATCAGCTGCTAGTGCCCCTCACTCCCAACCCACAGCCCCCTTCCCTCTCCAGCTCTGCCAGTGCCCCTCACTCACAACCCACAGCTCCTGCCCCCCAGCCCTGCTGGTGCCCCTCACTCCTGACCCGACTCTCAGCCCTCCTGCTCCTCCAGCCAGCAGCCAAGGCCCCCGCATTTGGGGGAGGGAGAAGGGCAGGAAAAGGGAGTACTCAAGGCAGCATCACATCCTGGCTCCAGCTCCTCCCTTGCCCTGCCAGCAGGCCTGGCAGCAGCTCCTGGGAGGAGGGGGTGGCAGTGAGAGGCAGCCCCAGGACAGGGAGAGCAAAGCAGGGGCACAGCCCACCTGGACTGAACTGCACAGACCCCCACCCCCCTTTCCCTCACTTGGCACCAGGGGTGCGGACAGCCCAGCTCAGGCACCGCCAGGCACCCTCTGAGGTCCCCCGGATCCTGGTTCTCACCATGCATTGGTGCGAAGTCCTGCCCTGAGGACAGAGAAATCCGAGGCCCCCGGGCAGGCTGGGGACCATGGCAGTGTTGCAGACAGGGACCTACAGGGACAGGACAAGAAGGTGACTAGGATTAGGGATAGGAATAGGGTTAGGGTTCAGGTTGGGGATAGAGATAGGTTTAGGGTTAAGGTTAGGGAAGAAGGCTCAGGACAGCTTGGGCTGCATGGGTAGGAGTGGAGTGGTGTCAGGACAGGGAGCAGTGATCGCTCCCCTCTACTGGCCACCTGGGAGGCCACATTTGGAGTCCTATGTCCAGCTGTAGGCCCCCACTGCAGAGAAGACGGGAGGGAGTCCAGCAGAGTCCAACGAACGTGGTTTCAGAGAGGGATGAGGTGAGGATGAGGAATATAGCCGGGTTTGTCTGAACTAAACTACCCTTTGTCGACCCCAAACCTCCAAGGATGGAGACTCTAGCACCTCTCTGGGCAGCCTGTTCCAGTGCTTCACCACCCTCCCAAGGAGAAAGTTCTTCCTAATTTCTAACCTCAACTTTTCTTGCTGCAGCTTGAGCCCATTGCTCCTTGTTCTGTCATCTGAGAACAGGCCAGCTCCATGCTCTTTGGAGCCACCGTTCAGGGAGGTGACGGCTGCTATTCAATCCCCCCTGGGTCTCCTCTCCTCTAGGCCCCTTCAGCCCTGTGCCCTCATCCTCTCCTCATCCAGAGAAGAAGCAGATCCGCTGGGAAGACTTCTCTGTTCTCCTGGGGATTTCAGATTCAGAGAAGTCCCAGGAGTTGGGGGTTAGTTTTTTTATAATAGGTGTGTTTTTTTTATTAATGAGCTTAAATGGTCTGTAGAAACACAGCAGGCTGCGCAGAGAATACCACAAACAAGAGCAAAGACGTTGCAGGTCCTTCCACACTGAGGGAAGGAAATAAGATAAAATATGGAGGATATTTTAACTAATCTCATTTCATAGATTCATAGATGTTAGGGTCGGAAGGGACCTCAACAGATCATCGAGTCTGACCCCCTGCCTAGGCAGGAAAGAGTGCTGGGTCTAGATGACCCCAGCTAGATGCCTGTCCAACCTCCTCT
>JAGPOW010002147.1:0-30434 GCA_030014935.1 Caiman crocodilus | reverse complement strand
TCTAGATGACCCCAGCTAGATGCCTGTCCAACCTCCTCTTGAAGACCCCCAGGGTAGGGGAGAGCACCACCTCCCTTGGGAGCCCCTTCCAGACCTTGGTCACTCGAACTGTGAAGAAGTTCTTCCTAATGTCCAGTCTAAATCTGCCCTCTGCTAGCTTGTGGCCATTATTTCTTGTAACCTGCAGGGGCGCCTTTGTGAATAAAACCTCACCAATTCCCTTCTGTGCCCCCGTGATGAACTTTCCTTCCCCTCTTGCTTTTCCAGGCCCTTCAAGGCCCACAAAAGGTCTGGTTCAAGCCGGCTCTGAAAGTTTCATGGAGACAAGAGATTTAAACAGAACCCATCAGAGACCATTTACTCAAATATAAAAAGCAGTCAAGGATAAATCTTGAGGATAGGCTAACTAATATCAGCTACATTTGGTCATGCATCACTTCTAATATTTTAAGATCAAGCCATAATCTAACGCAATGTTTAATTATAGCTTTTTAGACGTCATAGAGTCAGAGAAAGTGAGGTTGGGAAGGGACCTCGGGAGGTCACATCTACTCTAACCCCTGCTCCGAGCAGGACCAGCCCCAACTAGATCATCCCAGCCAAGGCTTTGTCTAGCTACGTCTTCAAAACCTCAAAGATGGAGACTCCAGCACTGCTCTGGGCAGCCTGTTCCAGTGCTTTATTTACCCTCACAGAGTCATATAAACCTAGAAAATCCAAGTTGGAAGGGACTGCAGGACATCACATCTATTCTGACCCCCGCTCAAAGCAGGACCGGCACCAACTACATCATCCCAGCCAAGGCTACGCTGAGTCAGGTCTTAAAAAAGCCCAAACCATTGGTGGTGGTTACTAGCCACGCTGGCTGCCCCCTCTGCAAAAATGCACGCTACAGTCACTCAGGCACAAGCTTGAAGCCCTTCTGCTTTACCCCACTTTGCCACTTGTCATTGGTACGTAGACGTGGAGGCCCAGCTTACACAGCCTCTGTTTGTGATAGCAAAAGTCTCTGGATACAAGGTGCATCTACGTGTCTATTAATACTAAATTTAATGTGCATTACCGAAGGTGTACCTCCATTGTGAGGTACTAGGAAGAGGCACATTTTAATGCGCCTTAGTGACAGCATGCAGGTTTCTTTGTGATGCTCAAATGCACATTAAAATAAGCTAATGCACATTAAAGTGCATGTGCAGATGCGTCCCTAGTGCCCAGGGGCAAAATAGCAAGGTCTTTATCATCATGGATGCATTCATTAAGAAGCCTTGTGCTGACACCTGGAGAATAGATGGATAATTATGTGTATGAACAAGTGGGCAGAGTTCATCTTGCATAAAAAGCTCATATATGCAGCTCTGTCAATGATTAATGTATGTCTGTAACGTCTAAGGAAATAAGTCTGTTCTTTTAAGCTGTGGGTGCAGCCAGCTCCAATGGGCCGGGAATAGAAGGAGAGCTCCTTGTGCAGGTACATGGCTCATTTCATATTTTGAGGTCAAATTACTGGAATGGGGTACGGAGCATAGGACGAGCGTATTAAGGGGCAGCTGTAGGCTTTCTGCTGCTTGTCATAGCCCAGTAATTTCTGCGTAGCCAAATGCTGTTGCCCTGCTTCTGAGCTTCAAGCGAAAATGAGAACGTTGTATATTTGTCTAGTTGGCAGCTGGTCTCAAGCGGAGGCCCCAGGGGTTGGTCCTGGGGCTGGTTTTGTTCAATAGCTTCATACGATCTGGAAGAGGGGATGGAGCGCGCCCTCAGCAAGTGCATGGATAACATGAAATTGGGGGGTGTAGTAGATACGCTGGAGGGTCAGGCTAGGATTCAAAGCAGTGGAACGGGCTGCCCAGAGACTCTTCATCCTTGGAGGTTTTCAAGACCCGCCTCAGCAAAGCCTTGGCTGGGACGATGTAGGTGGGGCCGGTCCTGCTTGGAGCAGGGGCTGGACTAGATGTGACTTCCTGAGGTCCCTTCAGCCCTTGTCTCCCATGATTCGAAAGCAGCGATTCTCAACCAGGGATCCTGTGATTCTTTAAAGGGTCCGGTGCAAATATTAGCACCGGCAGGTATGCAAACATTTACCCACAATTCAGACATTTCAGATAGGAATCCAGTGGGTCAGAAACATTCAGTCCTGCTGTGGCCTTTCTGAGGTCTTTGCAATGGAAGAATCGCTCTAGGGTTTTTTTCTGTAATCAGGGAACCAGCGAAGCCTAAAGCTGGCATTTGCCGACAGAGGCTGGCACCTAGACTAGAAGGCCCCAGGATGCCTTCAATCTAAAAAGGCTGAGAACCACTAGTTTAAGTGCTACAAATTGCCCCTACACCAATTAAGCAGCAATACGTAACGGGGGATTCTTCTTTTCCTCCCAAGAACTCTAGATAACGCGTCCTCACGTTACAAAACCAAACACACCAGAACCGAGTCTCAAAATATTTTTCCCAGTTTTCACTCCTGATACATTGCCATTGACCGATGCGTTGTGATCTATAGCAATGTCATCTCTGCCAGATAATTCAAACTGGAGATGAAAAGGCTTCAGACAACATCAGGGACATTGTATTTGTGGAGAAAAAAAATCTGTCTAAGGGCTGGTTCCTACAGCTTACATGTGCAAGTGATGTCTCCCTATTTTTCTTTCTTTTATGTACTCTTTCTTTTCTTTTCTTTTCTTTTCTATGCTGTTTTGAAGAGTTCATTTTTTCTACGTTCTCACTAGCCATTTTCACGAGTACCTTTCCATAAGGTGCCTCTCTTCTTCCTCTCCAAAAGCTGACAAATAATTAGGGCTCTGACTAACGAACCCGAGCCAGGAGGACAGAAACGAAATCAAAATGAAATGAAATTGAAAGCAATGAGGAAACTTTGGCAGAAAGGCTGGACTTGGACCTGTAGATCACAAGTTTGAACGCAGGCATTAGTTAATACTCCAGCCCGTGGGCAGCTCAGGGGGGAGACAGCTCACACACCTGGAGTCCTGCCCTGAAGCTAGCAGGCGACACCCCGCAAGTCCTGGCCTGAGCTCAGTCGTTCTGTGTCTCTCGGGATAGAAACAGGCGTTGCCCTTGGTTGCTTTTATGCCACCATTTTTATAGTGACAGGCTGTGACAAAAGGTGGTATCAAACTGCACTGTTATTTAGCGACAGACATCTGGTTACTTAATGGAGGGAGAGCACGGGCAGCCCAGAGCTGCCCATGCCCTGCGGGTGCCCTGGGGCTTGAGGGCCCGATTCTGCACACCCCAGGAATCCTGGGGGAAAGCCAGGGCTTCCCTGCTTCCTCAAAGCGCCCCCAGGGTCCTCGGGATGCATCTCGGTAAAGACGGAAACCCTTTCCCTGCTAACTGAGGTGTGTCCCAGAGATTGTAGAGGTGCTTCTTGGAAACTGGGGAAAGCTGGGTAAGCACTTCCAGGGCTCGAGGGGCCCGAACCTGCCTGGGCATCCTGGAGTGTGCAGGATGGGGTGTCTTGGCCCCCCGGAGAATACGTCACCCTCTGGCTCACAGCTTCGACTGGCAGGACAGGAGGTGACATGCATTTCTCCCACTGAAGCAGATCGGCTGGTCCTGCTTTGAGCAGGGGGTTGGATGAGATGTGACCTCCTGAGGTCCCTTCGACCCTCATTTTCTCTGTTCTATGACATGTTCCAGCACAGACGATGTCACCTCATTTGGGGACATCTTTTGCTACCCTATGGTGCAAGAAACTCCATCTGCCCTGACACAGCACCTCCGAATGACTCCTTTCTCTTCCTGGGATGTTGGGGGTTGAAGCACAGCAGGGATATTTGGGCCAAATTGAAAGCAAAACTTCCCAATGGTGAAAGCAGCAAGAGAGCGGCACAAGCTGCTGCGAGAAGTTGCAGCGTCTCCTTCCTTGGTGGGTTTCAGGGTAGGTGGCTGTCTGGGAGAGTTTGGGAATACTGCACCCAGCGACCCTTGGAGGTCCCTCCATGCCCAACACCTGTAAGCCTGGGCAGCGGGTGCAGATACGACAAGCCAGATGGCCAGGTTGGAGCAGGGCTGGGAACGGCTGTAGAAGGGAAGGGCACTGAGAGGAAGGAGCTGGCTGACTGGTTCATGGGGAAATCAGCAAGCCGATGTAAGGACCAGGGTGTCAGCAGTCTGGCCCGCTGGTTAGACCACTGAGGGGTCTCGACCTGGGCCAGAGGATGGGAGCCATATCCAGAGGGAAATCCAGGGGTAGAGTCCACAACTCAGCCCCGGGCCAGGATCTGGGGATCAGGTGCTGAGAACCAGTCCAAGGGACAACACACAGGGGGAAGTCCAAGAGCAGAGCCAGACCGGGGTCGAGAACCAGGAGACGGACCCACGGGGAAATGCAAAGCTGCAATCCAGAAATAAGCCCAAACCAGGAAGGCCAGAGCATGGGAACCGAACTGGGGAGATTGTCGCAGGCGAACTGGGCGAGAAGAGTTGACAGGCTTGCAAAGCTAGGGCCCCAGCTGGTGCACCCCCAGGAGCCAATCAGGATGCTCGCTGTGCCTAAACCCGCGCAGAGTTCGTTAGCTGAGGCTTGCTGCAGGTGTAGCCGCTGAGGGACTCGACCCTGGCTGGCTTGAGCGATGCGAGTCCCTGCCAGCCGGGTGCCAGCTCCTCTTCACCTGCCGGGGTCCTGCTCCACGGAGGCTCCCTCTCCCGAGAACGAAAACCCCAAAAAGGATCATAGGTCATCTCCCAGGGCCATTTTTTGTCCCTGACGCCACAAGGGTGAATATTTCAATCAGACTCTCTCTCTTGCAGAAAGACAAGCACCAGGGGACCCCACCCCGGAGCTTGCTGACCCCTGGTGATGTGGCACCTGGCGTGGTTTCCGGTGTGGCTGGGCTGCATCATTGCTTTGGGATCAGGTGAGTTAGGAACCAGTGTCCCCCTCATGACCGAGAGCTGGCGGCCCACAAGTGCCGGTGCCTGACTGCATCGCACCCTCCCTCTCCCAGATCTCGAGCATCAGTCGACGGTGAATGCCGTGGCCGGGGAAAACGTCACCCTCAGCTGCCGGTTCAAGCTCTCCTCCGACTACCTGCTGACCAAGCTCCAGATCCACTGGCACGTCTTCCGGGACCACGCGGGCTCCGTGGTGCACAGCTACTGTGACAGCGCCGACCAGCTGCAAGACCAGGACGTGGAGTTCAGGGGCCGGACACAGCTCTTCCTCAAAGAGCTCGGCCAGGGGGTGGCTGCCCTGAACCTGAGCAGGGTGCGGCCCTCCGACAGCGGGGATTACAGGTGCATCATTATCAACAGTCAAGACGTGCTCATCGGGAACGTGATTCTCCATGTAAAAGGTAGGCGGGGTGTTGTCTCAAGGGGCTGTTGCTACCTCATGCTCCAGGTGCAATTAGAACTGGGTCACGGATGGCTCGTTCTCGGCACTAAATTGTGGGCGGTTGGTCTTGGTAAAGTTCAGGGCACTTTTCAAGGTCCACCCTTGGGTGAACTTGGCCTGGTGAGGAGCAGCTGGGGGTGGTTTTACCTCAGGCTTGTCTTTTGCCTCTCAGCCCTGTACCAACCCCCTGAGATCAAAATCCTTTCCCGCGCCGGTGGGGAGGTGATCCTGCAGTGCATGTCCTCAGGCGGCTACCCCGCAGCACAAATCTGCTGGTACGATGGGAAGGGAAACCAGCTGAACCAGTTGGAGCCTATATTGCTTCAGAGGGACGAAAAGGGGACCTTCCAAGTGCAAAGCCACCTGCCAGCAAGAGGCCACCAGAACAAGGTGGTCTGCTGCGTCCTGCTGCACTCGGCCCTAAGCCAGAACCTGAGCGTCTGCGAAACAGTCCCAGGTAAGCGAAGGATGAACAAGTATATAGCTTGGGGCAGAGAAAGGCCACCCAATGCCTCACCTGGCTTAGCCAACACTTTGGCTGAGAATTTGGTTCCTGGTTGCGACAAGCCATTGCAGACACAGGAAGCCTAAATTTGCCAATGAACAGCACAATAAATGTAGACCAGCCACATGTACAAAGGAAGCCCGGCCACAAGCACAAAGTGAACCAGTAAATCACGCAGTGAACATAGACTGGCCACATATGCAAAGTAATTATCATTACAATGAACTGGTGAATCACGCAATAAATGTAGACTGGGCCACATGTGCAAAGTAAGACTGGCCGCAAGCACAAAGTAATGATGTCACAATGAACTGGTGAATCATGCAATAAATGTAAACCAGCCACATGTGCAAAGCAAGACTGGCTACAGCCACAAAGTAATTATCGCACAATTCACTGGGGAATTGTGTAGTAAATAAAGACAGGCCACATGTGCAGAGTAACGATCATAGAAGGACCTGGTGAATCATGCAATAAATAAAGACTGGCCTTATGAGTGCAATGTAAGCCCAGCTGGAAGCACAAAGTAATTTTTACACAATGACCCGATGAATCGCACAATAAATGTAGACAGGCCACATGTGCAAAGTAATGATCATACAATGAACTTGTGAATCACACAATACATTTAGACTGGCTGTATGTGAAAAGTAATTATCTTACCATAAAAATGACTATCCCACCTTAAAAAGAACAAATCAGCTACTAAATTAGTCTTTGAAAATGTGTAACAACTCTCCTGCTGGTTTCTATCCAACTTTAATTCAAATGTGTAGCAAGGCCCTTAGAAACTGGACAGCCCTAGTTTAGGGAAAAGAGAGGGGATGATAACAGGGAGATTTAGGCTGAAGACGAAGAGGAACTCTACTGGTCGGGTCAGCTGAATGCTGGAGAGGTTGTGGCATCTCCACCACTGGAGGTTTGGAAGAGCAGATCACCCAAACACCTTCTGGGAATTAATTTCCCTCTCTGGGGGGAAAGGGATGGCCTGGCTGTCCTCCCAAGATGCTTTAGAGTCATAGAGTCATAGGAAATGAGGGTGAGACAGGACCTCAGGAGGTCACATCTAGTCCAACCCCTTCTCAAAGCAGGACCAGCCCCAACTACATTATCCCAGCCAGGGCTTAATCAAGTCAGGACTTTGAAACCTTCAAAGATAGAGATGCCACCACCTCTCTAGTTACCCCCATTCCAGAGCTTCACCATTCTCCTGGTGAGAAAGTTTTTCCTAATATCCAACCTCAACTCCCCTTGCTGCAACTTGAGCCCATCGCTCCTTGTTCTGTCATCTGCCCACGCTGAGAATCACCCAGCTCCATCCTCTTGGGAGCTACTCTACAGGGAACTGCTTTCGAGCTCTCATCTCTGGTTCTGTTGCAGTCTTCCTGAACGAGGCTGAGGCTGAGCACCAGAGCACTGTCAGGAACGTAGCATTGTTTGTCGGGATAACCACAGTGATAGCATTCGTGCTCATTTCCATTGGACTATTTAACTGGAAAAGACGACGGCAATCTCTGAGAGGTAAGCTGTAAATAGCAGTCACTGTGGGGATGTGCATGCAACTTTTGTAGATGTTTCCCAGCTAGCTTTATACCCACTAGCTCCGGTGCTGTTGATCACATGGCCCACAGCTCTCTGGGGTCCAGCAACTCTGCCTAGGACCCTGGATAAAGTAATCAGTCCTGAGACCACTAGGGCACCCTAGATGCTGTAACCATCCTCCTAGGTTAGCTGAGTCGCTTTGCATCATTGGCGATTCTTCAGGCAGTGACCTGTTGGTGCCCATCTCCTCTCCAGGTGTGGATGCCATTAGGTTGCAGGGAACTCATCGGCCTTTGGACAGGTCTTGTTTTTAGTCCTGTTGGGTGTCCACATGCCCTCCTCACCCAGGCTAGCCAAGATGGGGGCTCCAGTTTAGTTGCCAACAACCCCACCATGGAACAGGCTGTTCTGATTTCCATGGTACCAGACAGCAGACCAAGAGAGGCCTGGCTTGACAATGGGGTAACAAACACTCATCACAGAATATGCATCCATATTTGGGTGCCAGGTTCTCATAACAGTCTTCTTGATTTCAGCTTCAAATCAAAACAGCAATGAAGAGAAAGATGAGCTTCTCTCCAGACAGCCAACAGGTAAGCATGCCCAAGCTGAAGTCCATGTGGTGTTCGTCTCAGACAAATCAATTGAGTGTGTCATCCTCAACAAGCTCACAGATGACACCAAGGTGGGGGAGTGGTAAATATGCTGGAGGGTAGGCCTAGGATTCAGAGAGACCTCGGCAAATTGGAGGATTGGGCCAAAAGAAATCTCACGAGGTTCAACAAGGAGAAAAGCAAAGTCTTGCACTTAGGATGGAAGAATCCCATGCACAGGCTGGGGCTGACTGGCTGGGCAGCAGCTTTGCAGAAAAGCTCCTGGGTTCACAGTGGACGAAAGAGGAATATGAGCCAGCAGCACACCCTTGTTGCCAAGAAGGCTAACGGCATCCTGGGCTGCACGGGTAGGAGTGCTGCCAGCAGGTCAAGGGAACTGATTCTTCCCCTCTATTCAGCACTGATGTGGCCACATCTGGAGTCCTGTGCCTAGTTTTGGGCCCTCACTACAGAAAGGATGTGGAAAAGTTGGAGAGAGTCCAGCAGAGGGCAACAAAAATGGTTCAGGGGCAGAGGCACAGGACAGATGAGGAGAGTCTGAGGGAACTAGGCCTATTTAGTCTGCAGATGCAAAGGCGGAGGGGGAATTTGATAGCAGCCATCACCTCCGTGAAAGGTGGCTCCACTGAGCATGAAGCTGGACTGTTCTCACATGACAGAATAAGGAGCAACGGTCTCAAGTTGCAGCAAGGGAAGTTAAGGTTGGATATTAAGACAAACCTTATCACTAGGAGGGTGGTGAAGCACTGGAATGGGTTACCTAGAGAGGTGGCAGAGTCTCCATCCTTGGAGGTTTATAAGGCCTGGCTTCACAGAGCCCTGGCCAGGATGAGCTAGTTGGGGACGGTCCTGTTTAGAGCAGGGGTCTGAACTAGATGTGACCTTTTGAGGTCCCTTCAACCCTCATTTTCTAGGAGTCTCTGATTCTACTTGCAAAGTATATATAATGTTCTGTTATCCACCATCACTTGGATGCCATTGTTCGTCATGGCCTGTAGGTTTATCTGGAGAGAGGGATCTGGAGAGGGAAAGTTCAAACGGGGTCTAACCAAAAGGCACCCAAAAAAAAATCACAAAATACATTCCTAAACTGCTGCCTGCTGTAATTTAGTAGTAGGTGAAGAGAGTAAAATTGTTATGAGATGCCCTCTAGTGTCTTTTACTAGTAATAGCACATCAACCAATTACAAATGTTAAACGTGTTAAGTGCAAAATAGTAACATCAATTGTCATGGTACATTGCGAGAGTCAAAAAAACCCGGAGGATATCTTTAGCTGGAAAAAGTCAGTAATATGTACACGTGCCCTCAGTGTTCAGGACACGTTTAGCTTGTGCAAACTGACCACATACTTTGTTCTGAGCCGGGATCACCGGAAAGAGAACTATTTCTGGTTTTCACTTTGGTCAATGAACGGTGTGTGTCCCCAGCAGCTGAGGGGGCATGGCTGCGCTGGCAGGAGTGCGGTGCTGGGAGCCTGGCGTCTCCAGGTGTGGCTTTACCAGTGCAGAATAGAGGGGTATAATTATTTCTCTCACTCTTCTGGCAACGCTCTTACTAATGCAGCCCAGTATGACATTAGCCTTCTTGGCAACAAGGGCACACTGCTGGCTTATATTCAACTTATTGTTCACTGCAATATCTAGGTCCTTTTCTGCAGAGCTGCTGCTTAGCCAGTTGGTCCCCAGCCTGTCCCGCTGCATGGGACTGTTCTGTCCTAAATGCAGGACTTTGCACTTGTCCTTATTGAACCTTGTGAAGAAAACTTACCTGAAGAGACAGGGAGGCAGCAGGATGCAGCGCTAGGAGCCAATTGTGGCAAAAGTGAAATCGTGGTGGCTGGAGCCACTGCAGAAAAAGATCAAAAGGGAAAAAAATGGCAAAGTCAGGAGGAGGCGAAAGCAGCTCCTGCATCGCCTTGGGCATGTTTTTTCCAGCAGGACTGGAAGTGGAGTCCTCAGCTGGCCTGGACAGGCCAGAGCACTCGGGTGGTCCCAGCAAGGGGACCTGGTGGAGACCCTGGAAAGGGTCTACGACAGGGGCGCAGGACCAGGGAGGGCCCAAAGAGCTAGCTGCAGAGTTGACATGGACCAAAAGGAGCAGCAATAGTGACTGGAGTATAGCTGGACCCAGCACGGTCAGGATCCAGATGCAACAGACAGACAGCAGGTACCAAACCTGGGGATAAAGCAACATGCCAGGGGATGGAGCACTGCCAAAGCTGGATGCCATGTAGGCCCAGAAGGAGGAGGCCACAGGGGACGCTCAGCAAAGAAACATCACTATTAGCCTGCAACTGAAGACTGAGAGACCGAGCACCAGGAAGGTTCATATCATCTACCTCAATGATGCAGGTAACAACATTACGGTTAGCAGTAGGCAGGGTGTAGGGGAGGCAGAGCCCCAAGAAGAAGGAACAATGGGAACGACCAAGGGGAGGCACCAGGGGAGGCAGGACCAGACATTGTTTTCCTGATACAACAATTACCATCATCACAGACATGGCAGGCGAGACCCCTGGGGGGACCTACTCGAAGTCGCCCCAATAGTCAGGCCGTGCTGCCCTAGAAGCCATGGGGCTTGAGAAGAACCCACACCCGCAACGTTCAGGGGAAAGGCACGGGAGACTACAAACCTCATGACATTTCTTTTAGCCCAGTCCACCAATTTGTCAAGGTCTCTCTGAATCTTATCCATACCCTCCCATGTATCTATGACTCCCCTCAGGTTGGTGTCATGCATGAATTGGATGAGGGTGCACTCCATCCCATCTTCTAGACTGTTAATGAAGTTACTGACCAACCCCTGAGGCGCTCCACTTCTTTACATGTCTCCTGAAATGAGAAAGAAGTGACCTCTGGGGCAGGGGGAACGACACCTTAAATAATGCAGCAGAAAAAGAGTTGACTACAACAGATGTGTGTTTCTGTTTGCAGTAGAAAGGAAGTCGCTGCAGGAATTCCTGACAAGTCTGGGAATGGAAAACTTACAAAGCAGAAGGCTCAAGCTGAGAGACCTGTTGGAAGTGAGCCAAGGGAGTTTAAAAGGAGGTCCCGCTCGGACGACAGGAGAAATACCACAGCATTTCCTCAGGAAGGTCTTGGCTCTGAACGGGACAGCCAGAAGCACTAAGCTAGAACCGTTGGACAACTGCATCGGGGAGGGTGAACAGGACCCCAACGTGCTAGTACTTCTGACAGCCCCGGCCCCCAAGAGGTGCCAGAATCCTTTGGATGTCCTGTGTGCGGTCCTGTGCTGCTCAGACCCAGTCTTCCAGCAGGAGACCCTGCTCAAGATGTCCATGTGCCAGTTTGCCCTCCCGTTGGTCCTCCCACCGCTGGACACTGCCAGGGCCACATTCATCCTCTGGGCCTTGCGAGGCATTGTGAAAAGGTGGAGGCCGCCCACGCTGAGGGAAAGCCAGGGCTTCCGAGAGGAGAGCCTGGTGCTCACAGCACTGCCCACCTTCTCCTTTGTGAGGCTGGGGGCATGCAGCCTTTCCAAGTCCAGAGTCCTCAACCAGGTCCTCAGCCCCTCGCAGCAGCAAAACGACTTCTTCATCCACAGGGGCCTGGAGTGTGGGGATGTCCCTCGCCAGATCTCAGAGGGGCTGGTGGAGATCGCCTGGTACTTCCCCGGGGGCAGAGAGACCTCAGAGCCTTTCCAAGAGCCCATCACCGTGACCAATCTGCGGGGGAACGCCGAATCGCACTGGCTCCAGTTCACTTTCCTCATGGAAGTCTCTGCAGCCGTCTTTGTCTTTGCTGAAAGCATCAGCGAGAGCCAGTATCACCGCTTTTCCTGCCTGGATGACTCGGAGAGAAAACTCTACTTCATCCTCACACCCTCTCTTAATATACTTGGAAAAGGAGAGGGATCCTTTGATAACCTTGTCCTCATGCAGAAGGTGAACCAGTCCCACCTGCTTGTGCAATATAACACCACCAATGACTCTGACCTTGTGAAAAGCCTGCGGTCCATTCTGAAGCAGCCTCACAAGGCAGTGAGCCTGGAGGATATGGCTGGGACAGCTCGTAAACTTGATATCCAGGTAGATGAAGACAGTGAGAAATGCCAGAGGGGGAAGGAGAGAGCAATAGCAATCACAGAGGAAATAACAGATGTTGCGGAGTACAAGAACAGAGCCCTGAAACTGCAAGGGAAGCCCTGGAAGTGCCTGACTGACGTAGAAAGAGAGCTCTGTCAAATGAAGCAGCAACGGGAGATCCCGACCGAGAACTATAAATCCCAGCTGAGAAACGAGTGCCTGAGCCTGCGGACAGAGCAGCAGAAGTACGGCCTCGCAGGTGGGGTGGAGATGTTTAAGGCAACAATAGAAGAGGAAGTGGATGGAAAAGCTCACTACTTCCTGAGGTGGATGACATTTTACTTGGATAGGATTTCCAGGGAGAACCGTTCCAAGCTGCAGGCAAAGCATAAAGAGATGGAGAGAGCGTCGAACCATAGTACAAAGCGGCTCTCCGAACTGGATGAATTAATAGCAGGGAGTTCCCTGGGGGTGGAGCATTTCCTGCGTGAGCTGGGGCAGTTTTATGAGGCAGAGCAGTCTCTGCTGAAGGAAAACCGCTTGCCCCAAAGCCACATGAAGTTGGTCCACCTCCCAGGGCTAGTGGCGGACCTGATGCTGGACGGGTTCCCCATGGAGCTGGTGGATGGAGGCGTCTCCAACATCCCGCTGCAATGGGTGACGGACGTGCTGATGGAGCTCCACTCCAAGCTGAGGGGAAAGTCCCGGATGCTGGTGGTCACCGTGCTGGGTGTGCAGAGCACAGGGAAATCCACCCTGCTCAACACCATGTTTGGCCTGCAGTTCCCGGTGAGCAGCGGGCGATGCACTCGAGGGGCCTTCATGTCACTCCTCCAAGTGGCGGAGGACGCTCGGGAGGACCTGCACTGCGACATCATCCTGTTGATTGACACCGAAGGCTTGAAAGCCCCTGAGCTGGCCAAGCTGGAGGACAGCTATCAGCATGATAATGAGCTGGTCACTCTGGTGGTGGGCCTGAGTGACATCACAATCGTTAACACCGCCATGGAGAACGCTACCGAGATGCAGGATGTCCTGCAGATAGCTGTCCATGCCTTCCTCCGGATGAAGGAGATTGGGCTTAAACCGAACTGCCAGTTTGTGCACCAGAACGTCAGCGATGTGTCGGCTCACGAAAAAAACACGATGGCCAGGAAACGCTTCCTGGAGCAGCTGAATGACATGACCCGAGCTGCTGCCAGGATGGAGAAACTGAGCCAGGACCTGACGTTCTCGGCTGTTCTGAACTACAACCCCGCAGAACACGACTGGTATGTCCCAAGTCTGTGGCATGGGGTCCCACCCATGGCTTCGGTGAATTTGGGATATAGTGAGAGTATGTGTGAGCTAAGAAAACACTTGATTCAATTACTGAAGAACTGGCCATCTAATCAAATCCTGGAAGACATTCCCCAGTTCCTCGAATGGGTGAGAAACCTCTGGAATGGTGTCAAACATGAGAACTTCCTTTTCAGCTTCAGGAACAGCCGGGTGGCAGAGGCCTACAACCAGCTGGCCCTGAAGTACTCCGAGTGGGAGTGGCATTTCCGCAAGGAGATGCACCTCTGGGTCTGCAAGAAGGAAAACAAGATCCAGAACCAGGCCCCGCAGGAGCTAGATTTGCAGAGCTTGAAAGAAGAGCTGCAGGCCAAACTTCAGGGTGGAGAAAAGCAAATGCTGGACTGCCTACAGGAGTACTACGAAAGTGGAGTGAAAAACTTGCATCTGATAGAAAAATACAGGGAAGATTTCACCAGGAGCATATTCAGCCTCACGAAAGAACTTCAAGGTTACTCCACCAGCAAGTATACGAACGCTATTGAAATACAGAAATGCCGCCACAAGATCAACAACATCCACGCTGAGTACAGGAAAGTACTTGAAGGGAAAGTGGTCAGCCTGTTGGAAGACTGCAGGAACCGAAGACACCCACTGGACCAAAGAGAAACAGAAAGAGAGTTTGAAAGTATGTGGAAAGAAGCAGTGTCTGATTTAAACCCCATTCACTTGCAGAGAAGCCAGGTGGCCCAGGATCTAGAGCTCCAGCTGAAGAGGGACCTGGATAATCGGGGGAGTGCCGCAAGGCAGAAGCTACAAGAGGCAGGAAGTCTTTGTAATTACAGAACCGATTCTCTAGTGATGGCCAAGAAATATTTAGACTCTTCGTATTTCAATGATGTGACCCACTCAAGCCCACGGGACTGGTGGCTCAAGGTTGAGAGGTTGGTTTGCTCTTTAAAAGAGGAATGCAATAGTTGTACTGCAGAAAAGGTCAGCTCCAAGGCAGACTATGATGAAACCTATGGCCGGGAACTGCTCCATATGATCAACGAGTGGCTTCAGCAAGAGGATGTGTTGAACTGTCACGCCAGCATCGATTTCGAAGTGGACCTGAAGTTTCACATTTTGGGCGAAGCTGCTGGCAAGTTTCAGGAGATGCACAAAAAATTCATCCAAGAAAATGACCCTCAACTGCGTCTGGAGATGTTGAAACAGGACTATCTCACCACCTTTAGAAACCTTTACCTGGAGAAGGACACCTGCCAGCAGAGGGCCAAGCGGTTCTGCAAGACCTGCCTCAAACCCGCCCTAGTGGAGCACATCAACAAGCAACTGGGAATAAGAATAATAGACAACGTTCCTAGACACGAGAAGACTGATCGATACAGCAGTCGGGCTGCTTTTCAGTTCTTCATACTGAAACGGCTGCTGGAAACGATGAACTTCGATGACTACCTGAAATACATTAATGACTACAATGGTTTCATCAAAGATGAGATCTCAAGGGATATTTTGGAGCATTACGAAAAAAAAGAAGTTATTGAAGTTCTGGAAGCCGAGATCCTTTCTGCCATCATAAAGCAAGTCAGAGGAGCTCTTCAGAAGGCTACAGACGAAGGAGGCAACACGGTCCCTGACTTCATCACCAACTTCTGCACAGCCTTGGAGAACGATTTAGCCATCCCCAGAGGCAGCATGGAAATGACTCTCTTTCAAATCACAGCTGGCATTCGGCAGTTTTCAGCTGACGTTCAAGACTCACTCTCGGCGTTGGAGCTGGACCTGGCCTCAGAGTTCAAGGAGGTGACCCTTGAGCAGAAGCTCTCCAAGCTTCAAGTGAAGCCCGAGGAGGAGCTGTTCAAAAGGGTGTTTGGCTGTGGGCAGCAGTGTCCCTTCTGTGGTGTCCACTGTGAAGCAGAAACCACGGATCACAAACACCACTATGCACATATGCATCGGCCTCAGGGATTGCAGCGCCATGTGGATCATTTCACAAAAAGACGGGACTACTCCATATGCTCCTCTGCCGTGGAGTCCAGTGCCTTCTTTTGCACCAAAGAGAAAATGGTTCCATTCAGAGATTACCGTCTCTATTTCCCAGACTGGATCATTTCCCCAGATGTGAATGGTGAAGCCTCCAGTTACTGGAAGTTTGTTTCCAAGGAGTTCAACCACGTATTCACTGAGGAATATAGGACTAACTCAGTTTATCTTCCAGATGACTGGAACAGGATAACCAAGCAGCAGGCCCAGGAGAGCATAGAGAAAGTGTATAGCATGTGTTTATGCCCCACGCACTGCATATGACCTTCAGGATGTCAGGCAGGTGTCTCATCCTGTTGACAAACTTTAAAGAGGGAGGATGGCTGACAGATTCAAGCGGACCCTTGGGTCAATCCAACCGCCGTGAGAGGTTTATTGATCAATTGACAAGATGAATAGCAAAGCATGATCTGACGGGATGGGTGTCACCTGCTACAAAGCACAGCTAGCCAGGCTCTCGGTCTCTGCCAGCAGAGGGTCCTCTCAGTGGTTTGACAAGTGTCACATAGAAGTCCCCAAAATCATCCTGATATTTATAGATGGGAGGGTCTGATATTCTAATGAATGACCGGTCCTATTTAAATGCATTTCCTTGAATCTTTTGGAACTGGAATTAAACTACATTTCTTGTGGACTTAGAAGGTGTCAATTAGTTGGGGTTTATATCCTTGAGAAAGCAAAGGAGCAATAAGGAGGATTTCTTCTCTCCTTTCCTTCCCACTGTGAAATGAGAAGGTTGCTTTGTTTTTACTGACCATACCTACACGAGATGCTGTCATTTAGCTGCTACTGCGCAGTCATTTAGTACTTGTATAAAATGACCTATATAAACAAGCTATGGCAGTCAATGTCTTGTGTAGATGTGACCACAGACTCCTTTAGACCTTGTGCTGTGTTTAGTTAGGTCTAATTAGACATATGGATGGCTTCTTTTACAACTGCTGGCTCGGTCAGCTAAACATCAGCAAGGGCTCACTCTATAGGCACTCAGACACCAGCCTTCTGGGGCATTTCTGCAGTTTAGGCCCCTTGAAAATGTGCAATCCTGGCCATAGCATGTAGCACTGCCTTGCAATCCCAATGGCCAGCTTCTAAACCCAAAGCCTTACCCATAACTCTAAACCCAAGGCCCTGGCTAGGGGGTGATGGTTGGGTTGGGAAGGGGGAGACTGGCAAACCCCAAGAAGCAAAGGGCAACTCTACTGCCAGCCCTCTTGGGAGGGTGGCAACTGCTGTGTCGTCCCCCCCCTGTAGCAACCCCTTCTCTGTTATGGGGGACCCCATTCCCTCTGCTTGGGTGTGGGGTGAGGAGACCCAGCCCAGGCATCTCCATGGGCAGGCACTCAACTAGCCCGCCCCAGAAACAGTTTACCAAGGGCCTCACACGTGGTGGGGCTGATCCCAGCCCCTTGGTACACGTGGCTTTGTCACCAGGAGCCAACACAAGTCACTAGGAGCACCTTCATCCTGCCCCTAGGTTTGTTATGAATTCCCAAAAAGCCTGCAAGTCACTGTAACACCCCCTGCCCCCAAAAAGGTATTCTAGTCTCCTAAAATTTGCTATAACTCCCTGCTAAGTTTGAAAGGGATTCCAAATACTGGGGGTGGGGGAGGGGGGCAGCCTAGAAAGTCACAAGCAACACTTGTCCCAAAATCTGCTGGATCTGTGGATCAAAGTTAGCTACACTGAATCAAAATACTGCCCCCAAAGAAAAAAAAAAAGAAACAGCACAGGACTGTGAAGCCCCAAAATGGATGATCATTCTCTAGGACTATTAGCATTAGTCCAGGTGCTGCAGCTAGTATCAGCGAATCATTAATAATGGTGATAGCGAGAACGACAACCCTTTCCAGCCTGCTCTGGGAGCACAGGGATAAATCCTGGTCCTCCTGCATGGAGGGCACAGCCAGCTGCGTGGGTGTTGCTGACCATGGAAAGTCACTGCCCCTCCATTCAGCAACTCGGCACCCAGCTAGAACGTGCAGGAGAGGTGCCGGGAGGGAGTCTTATGCTAAATTTTAATTGCAGGCGAGTGGAGACAGATCACCAGCGAGACCGCTCCAGTCAATATTAGGACACACCAAGAAAAGGCATATTTGAATCATTCCTTGGGTAGATCCAAGGAAGAAACAGGTCTGTTGGCCTGTTCTCTGTTCCCCTGGGGACTTGAGTTGGCTTGATGACCTTTGGAGAAGTCCAAATTCAGACATTTGAATTTCCCTCCAGCCTATGCTTGTTGCTTATAGACAGCTGGTCCTAAAAGTCTAATAAATGATCTTCAGTTGTTTTTATTTAAATGCACTTTCACTGACCTTTTGGGGACTGGACTGAACCAGATTTCTGGTGGACCTGGCAGGTGTCAATTAGTTAGGACTGATATCCTTGAAAAAAAAAAAAAAAAAACACAACAAAAAGGGAGGATTTTTAACTTCCTTTCCTCCCCTACTGACAGGCCTGCTACTTCTTCACCTTAGGTTATAGCCTGACAAGGTAGCTTGGGTTTTTTGTTTTGTTTTTTTTACAACCCACCGACACGGTCTAATAAAATACCACCTATCAGAACAAAATAACATTCAGTGCATCGGGTTACATCAGTCGCTGCTTCTAATGTTTTGGGATAAAGCTGTGATTCATAGCACTGGGGTTTTTTCAACCTGCTTTCCATTTGCAGACCCCTAAAAACACTGCGAAGGGGGCATGGACCCCTTTGAGGTAAGGAGGGTGACCCCGTCAGTGAAGCCTGCTGACCTGCGGGGCATCCGGATTGTTTGAAGCGTGGCTCTTCCTCTCGGGCCTCGTGCTCTGCTGCAGCCGCCCGCCCAGTCACACGTGCGTTTGCAGACCGAGCCGCCGTCGCATGGCCAAGGATTGCGCGAGGCCCCTCAGGCGCCGGCCCGTGCGCTTCGCAGCTTCGGCGCCGGCCTCTCGGGAAGGAAGGAGCCTGGCGACACGGCCGAGCCCGGCCCGCAAACCCACCCGAGCCCCGAAAGGAGCGGCTCCCGAGCGCGCGGACTCGCCGCGTGTCGCCGCTTCTGCTGGCTGCCGGCCGGCGTCTCGTCGGACGGGGCCGAGCCAGGCGGCACGAGCGCCCTTCCCTGCACCTACAGCCACGGGCTGGTTCGGGCACAACCGGACGGCCCCACAACAGGCCCCCGCGCCTCGCCACAGCTGCCCCGTGTCAGCCGAGCCGGCGCGACCGGCCCGGACGTGGGCCCGAGCGGAGGAGCCGGGGGTCCCGGCCCCGCCACGAGCGCGGGCGCAAACCGCACGGGCCGACACTGCGGGGCGACGCGCAGGGGCGCTCGGAGCTGCCGGGCCGGAGGGGACCGCACAGGGGTCACGGGAGCGGATCCGCGGCGGCGGCGGCGACACTCCCGGCCAACCGCCCCCGCGAAACCTGCGCTCCCGACCCGCAAGCAAATACCTGTGCTGCGCATGCGCTGCGGGACACACTGCGGGAAGCGGCTGCGGGTACGTCCGCCAGGAGCTGAGCAGGTGGCGTGCGCATGCGCAGCTGCGCCGCCAGCCCCACAACTCCCAGAATTTCCCGGCGCCACGTGATCACTGTGCTACGGGTGCTCGGCGCGTCTTAAAACCTTGCGGGGGTCCGGCGCTGCTGCGGGGTGGGGTTGTGACGTCACTGTGCCGCCCGGCGGGTTGCGGGGCGGCAGTGAGGGGCACAGATCCCACACCCACGCGCACCCCTCCCCCACCCCTGGGAACCCAGGCCTCCAGGCTCCCGGCCCCGCCCCCGGTCCCAGAATCCCCCGGTGCCCCGCGCTCACCTGCCCCCCCCCGCATCCCCCGCTCCTGATCGCAGCCCCCCGCACCCCCCTACTCCCCCGCAGCCCCCTGACCGCCCGCACTCCCGACCGCAGCCCCCTGCACCCCCCCGGTGCCGCACACTGCCCCGCACTCCCCTGCACCCCACCCCCGGTGCCCCGCACTCCCCCGCAGCCCCTGCCGGGCGCGGGGCCTTGTGGGCCAGGCATGGAGCCGGGGCGCCGAGCGGCAGCGATGCTGTGCGTGGCCCAGGCGGGTGCACTGCTGGTGGCCGCCCTGCGTGCCCGGGGCCAGGCCTCAGCAGCCGCTGCATCGCGCCGGGGCTGGGCCTGGCTGCAGGCGCTGGGGCGGCGTCGACGGCGGGCGCGGCGCCGGGCCTCGGGCAGCAGCAGCAGCAGCGGCGGCGACAGGGACAGCGGCAGCCGTGACTCCGAGGGCGATGAGCGAGCCCCGACCCCGACCCTGGCCCCGGCGCGGCGGCCCTGGGCACGGCCACGCAGCACAGAGTGGTGGGACCGCACGGTGCTGCAGACCTGGGACGACGGGCAGTGGCGGCAGAGCTTCCGCATGAGCGCGGGCACCTTCCGGGCGCTGTGCGCAGAGCTGGCACCCACCCTGCGCCGGCAGCGCACTCGCATGCGCCTGCCACTCAGCGTGGAGAAGCGTGTGGCCATTGCGCTCTGGAAGCTGGCCACGGCCGCCTGCTACCGCGCTGTGGGCGCCCAGTTCGGTGTGGGGCGCTCGACAGCAGGCGCCGTGGTGCTGGAGGTTTGCCGGGCCATCCAGCGTGTGCTGCTGCGGCGCGCCGTGGCTTGGCCAGCTGACGCCCGTGAGCTGCTGGCCGGGTTCGGGGCGCTGGGGCTGCCGCGCTGCGCCGGTGCCTTGGGCCTGGCCCACACGCCCATCCAGTGCCCACCACGCCAGGCGGCTGACTACATCAACGCCCGCGGCTACTACTCCATGGCGCTGCAGGTGCTGGTGGACCACCGTGGGCGTTTCACCCATGTCAGCGCGGGCTGGCCGGGCAAGGCGCACCCAGCCCGGGTGCTGCGGCGCTCGGGGCTGTATCGTCGCGGCCAGCAGGGGGCACTGTTTCCAGCAGGGGCAGCGCCCCTGCGGGTGGGTGGTGTGACCGTGCCCCTGGTGGTGGCAGGCTCAGCTGCCCACCCGCTGCTACCCTGGCTCATGACACCCTTCGGGGAGGCAGTGGGTGCCCAGGGCCGCTTCGACGCAGCACTGGCTCGGTGCCGGCAACCGGCGGAGCGGGCCCTGGCACGGCTGCGGGGCCGCTGGCGTTGCCTGACAGCCCGCAATGACTGCGCTGTGGACAACCTGCCGCGGCTGGTCTCAGCTTGCTGCGTGCTGCACAATCTGTGCGAGCGCCGAGGTGAACCCTTCGACGAGGCCTGGGCAGCTGAGGCGCAGCGCCTGGGTGCCAGCTTCCAGCAGCCCGAGGCCCGGCCCGAGGCCCCTGCTGAGCCCACCAGCCCTGGCGCTCGGGTGCGCGATGCCCTCTGCGCCTACGTGGAGAGCCAGGCCCAGCACTGACGACAGCGTTGCAGAGCTGAGGGGAGCTACACCTGGCTGTCCCGTGCCCCATGCTGAGGGATGTTGTCCTCTCAGGGTCCCTGGGTGCAGGGGACATTAGCTGCTGCCCCGCACTGGGCCTAGAGCCAGTTCTTGTGGGCAGTCTCAGCTGGAGGGAAGAGATCAGACTGGCTTCAACCCTCCTTCCTCCACAGCCCTCTGGAAAAGGGGGAATAAAGCCAGGCCAGATCAGGCCCTGGACCCAGGGCCACAGCTTTTGGTGCTGATGGAAAGCCACCACCCCTGGCCAGGGCCAAAAGGACTTGCCAAAGCCTAGACTTGAACTAGGGACCTAGGTTTAGGGGAATGGTCTCCCAGCTGAGCTATTTGACCAGTAGGAGAATTGCCTCCTCTACTGGCCCTGGGGGCTGCCAGGCTGGGCCTAATAAACCTGTTGTGCAGAAGTCACTGTTTGTCTCTGCTGCTTTCGGATCCCAGGGTGAGGCCCCTGCGGGCAGGGGGGTCATGGGGTGCCTGGCCGCTGCTCTGCCCTCAGGAATGGGGAAGCTGGCCCCAAACGGTGCGCGCCAGCCCCATGGCCCTCCAGGAGAGCGTTGGGGCCCAGCCCCGAGAGCTCGCTGTCAGTACGCTCCAGGCTGAGCGCCCCGCAGGGGCAGCGGTGCCTCCCCTGGCGCTGTGGCACTGCCCAACAGCCGCCTGCGTCCCAGCCCCGAGCCTTGGTGTTGGGATTTGTGGGTGTGTGTATACACATATACATACACACAAATATATAGATGTGTGTGTGTCTATGTATGCACACACACATACACTCATATGTATATGTACATATATAATGTGTATTTGTTAGGAGATATATATATGTGTGTGTATCAACACACGTATACACACACGTGTGAGGGATGGGAGCACCTTGCAGACTGGTGAGAGCAGGGAGGTGCCAGCCGGTGTGAACAGCAATGGGCTCCAGCAGCAGGTCTAGGCCTGGCTCCTTCCTCCTGGTGCCTCCCTCCCATGTCCTGCCACCCTCACCCGCTGGCGGCTTGGGGTGGGGGAGCAGGGTCCCACCTTCCTCTGCAGCGCCGGGGCTGTGGTGGGCGGGTGTGCGTGTAAGTGACTGAGTGTCACAAAAAGTGTGTGCAACAGTAATTGTGTGATTGTGAGTGTGAAAGAACTGGTGTGTGGGAGCGTGCGGAGCAGAGTGCATTTGAGAGAAAAATTGGGTGAGACTGGGGCAGTGTGTGAGCGAAGCGCGGAGTGTGTGCGTGTGAGCGGCAGCACGACTTCCCTCCTCGCTGCCCCGACCCGGAGTCCAAAAGGGAGCACTGCATTGGCCGGGAATCGAACCCGGGCCTCCCGCGTGGCAGGCGAGAATTCTACCACTGAACCACCAATGCAACTGTATGGGGGTATCTGGCTTCGGAGTGACAGCCCTTCCCTGCTGTTTCTTTTGCATCTCCCCTATTTAGCTGTTGCCATCAGGGTGTGAAAAGCCCCTTTGATGGCCCCATTCCCACCGGCCGGGCCTAGGGGGACATCCGGCTGGGGACAAATGCAGGCTGTAATCCGCGCCTCCCCCAGGGGTTTGCCATGTGTTGCCCTGGCTGGGAGGGAAGGGTGGGGGTTGCAGAGCAGCTGGGAGGACACCCCCAACCCCCCATGCACAGGCAGCCCCAAGGAACTGGGACTCAGAAGAGTCCGAGCATGGGCGGATGGCAGGGGTCAGAGGGAGCTCCCTCTGGCCCCTTTGTTCTCCGCCTGTCTGTCTGTCTGTCCATCCAGGTCTCAGCCGTCGGTCTACCTGTCCAGCTGTCCCCACCACGTGTTGGCCTGTCTGTCCACATGCCTGTAAGCTGTCAGGCTAGCTACCCCTCCACCCACCATCCAGCCACCTAGCTGGGGACCCACATATGTGTCCATCCATCCCTCTTGCTGCCTGTCTGTCTATGCGTACCTGCCCATCTGTCTGGGCGTCTGTCTGCCTGTCTGTCCACCCAGCTGCAGTGTCGGTCTGTCTATCATCCATTTACCTACCCAACCATCTGTCCGTCTGTCTGTCCAGCTATGTGCCCATCTCTGGGTCTGTCCATCCACCCAGTCACCCATCCATCCATCCATCCATCTACCTACCTGTCTATGTGGCTGTCTGTCCATCTACCTGTCTGTCCATCTATCCGTCTACGGTAGCTGTCTGTCTGCCTACAGCTGTCCAGTCATCTGTCTATCTACAGTACTGCATCTGCCTACCTACAGGTATCTATCTATCTATCTACAGATCTGTCTGTCTACCTACAGCTGTCCATATGTCTATCTCTCTATCCATCCATCTGTCTATATCTATCTGCCCAGCAGTCTGTCCACAGATCCATCCATCAATCTCTCTACTCATCCCTCCATGTGTGTGTGTTTGTCTATCTGTCTATCCATGTATCCATCCAACAATCTGCCCGTCTGTCTCTCCATCTCTCTAGCTCCATCTCTCCAGCAATCTGGCAACCTGTCCATGCATCTGTCTGCCTGTTTATTCACGCGTGCATCCATCCAGCAGTCTGTCTACTCATCTACCAGGCCCCACTCCATCGCTCTGTGCACGCATTAGTCAGTGGAGGGTGTGTGTGTGTGTGTGTCCACCCAGAAGGACACCACCCTCTGCAACCCCATGCACACGCGCTGCTGCGCCCGGGGTCGGGGTCGAGGGCGGGGGGGTGAATGGAGGTGAAAACAGCCTCAGGGATGGGGACACTTCCCATGGCCCCATGTGCAGGGAGCAGGTGAGTGTGCCCCCAGCTCTCAAACACATGCAACTAATGCTTTCACAGGGATGCACACATGCCTACAGTGGACACCCATTCCTGCACACCTAACACACCTGCACCCCTGCTTGTGGGCCCAGTTCATGTTATCTCTTTCTTTCGCTCACACACACACACATACACACACACATGCCTGTGCAAACTGACACTTGTGCACAGCTCAGGCAGTCACACATGCCCACACACCATTTTACCCCCTCCACAACACAACATGTGCAATGGCACCGAGAGACCACCCCGCCCAAACATGTGGCAAAGGGGCAGGGGTATTTCCAGGCCCCAGCTTGGCCTCACCAGAGCCCATCATGGCTCCAGGTTGAGGTGGGGTCTGCAGGGCCCCAGTGCCTCCCAGTGCTCCCCAATCCAGCCCCAACCCTCCCAGTGATCTCCAGGAGGGGAGCTATCAGGAACTGGGACCCCCAAGCACCCCCCCACCACTCCCATCCCTGTTTTCCAGGGCTGGATTGTGGCCACAAGGGACCCCCTTCAGCTATGGAGGGAGACAGACCCCCGCCTCTGGACCCCAGCTCCGACCAGGTCTGATCCAGCTCCCTGCACAGGGCAGCTGCATCCAGGGGGTCACCCCAGCCTGGGCAGAGACTCACCCCAGGGTCCCCAGAGTGAAGGGGACATGTCCCAGGGTCCAGAGACACAGTTCCTTGCCCAGGATCAGGCTCTTCCTCCAACAGCAAGCCCGGAGCTGGGCAATCTGTGCACACACATGTGCCTCCGCAGTCCCCCCCTTCCCCTTACTTGCATGCAACACACGCGTGTAAGAAGTCACTGTCTGTATTTGAATTGTTTCTTCCAGAAATACAAGGAGGGAACATTTACAAGGGAAAGCAGAGAGAGGAGCCATGTCCTGGCCCAGCCCTCCATGCCAGGCTCCGGGGCCAGCACCGCAGACTTGAACTCTCCAGGGCTCCAGACCCAGGGGGGCAAAGAACCCTGGGGGGCTTTGAAGGGGAAAGCCCCCTGGCTCCCACCCAGGGGACCCAGGGAGGAAGGCACATGGGTGCCCAGGACCTGGAAGCCTGCAAAGTCCGGGACCCTGGAGATGCCCCTGAGCTGGCAAGCAGGGACGGAGCCCCCGACAGGGGTTCATGTCCTAGGGCCACGGCCGCCAGATGCGCTGTGGCGGGACCTGGCTGGGGGGGTCGGGGGCATGAGGCTGCTTGCTGGGTGCAGCCGTGTCCCCGTGGTCCGGGGCGAGGCGCAGTGGGGGCCCATGGCTGGTGAGCAAGCAGGGCGCTGGGGGGCTGGGGACAGATGTGGCGGTGGGGGGTGGGGGGGCTGCAAGGCGCTCCAGCAGGAAGGCCTCAGGGCTGGTGCCCGCGGCCGGGCTGGCACGGAGGAAGTGGGCAGCTCGCGCCAGGCAGTCCCAGTAGCCGCTCTTGTAGCACTGGGCGAAGGCCTCAGGGTCCCGCGGTGGCTCGGCCGGGCCTGGGGTGACATGGGGGGTGGGTGAGTTGTGGGGGAGGCAGCCCCCCAGGTCCAGCCCCTGGGTTCAGGGTCAGGGGCCAGAGCTGAAGGGCCTGGACTGGGACACACACATGGAGCCCAGGCATCCAGGACACACACATACACACGCATACCCAAACCCAGGTGTTCGGGACACACACGTGCACTCATGCATGTAGAACCCAGGTGTTTGGGATACACAGGACCAAACAAAACCCAGGTGTCCCATACACACACACACACACAGAACCTAGGTGTCCAGGACACACACGCATGTGCACATGCACGTCGTGCCTGTCCCCCCAGGTGTGCAGTCTGGGATACACATGCCCACACACACGCAAAAGAACCTGGACGTCTGGGACATACACACAGACATCACCCCCCACCCCCGGCAAATCTTGAAATGTCCAAGACACACACACTTGTGTCTAGTCTAGGACACACACCTCCCCCCCAGGTGTCTAGTCTAGGACACTCATGCTCACACCCCCCTGCCAAGTGTCTAGTCTAGGACAGACGTGCCCACCCCCAGGTGTCCAATCTAGGACACACACACATCTAGTGTAGGACACCCCCTCCCCAGGTTTCTAGTCTAGAACACAACTTCTCCAGCCCTCGCAGATGTCAAGTTTAGGACACGTGTTCACCCCTCAGGTTTCTAGTCTAGGACACCCCCCAGGTGTCTAGTTCAGGACACACATGCACATAGGTGTCTAGTCTAGAACACACATGCCCAACCCAGGTGTCCAGGCTAGGACACCCCCCCAGGTATCTAGTTCAGGGGACATACACACACACCTAGTGTACACCCCCCAGGTGTTTAGTTTAGGACACACATGCCCACCCTCCCAGGTGTACCGTCTAGGACACACACACACGTGTGTCTAATTTAGGGGACACACACCCATGCACAGGTGTCTAGTTTAGGACACACATGCCACACGCAGGTGCCTAGTCCAGGGGATGCACACACACCCCTAGTGTACACCCCCCAGGTGTCTAGTCTAGGGCACCCCCCCAGATGTCTAGTGTAGGGGACACGCGCGCCCGCGCAGGCCCCCGGGAAGAACCAGGCGCGGGCGCTGCGGGGCCGCTGGGCGGGCCTGTGCCCGGGGCGGGGCGGGGCGGAGCGGCGGGGCCCGCGGTACCTGGCGGGGGGGCGCGCAGGAAGCGCACGGTGCGCTGCAGGATCTCCGCCTTCTCCAGCCGGGGGTCGCGCAGCCTCTGCAAGAGAAGCAGCGAGACGCGGGGGGCAGCGGCCGGATTGGGGCCGGGAGCGGGGCCCGGAGCGGGGCCGGGAGCGGGGCCGGGGCTCACCTGGTCGCCGGTGGCGTCGAGCAGCAGCAGGCGGAGCCGCTCCAGGCTGCGGTTCATGCGGTCCCGGCGCCGCTTCTCCAGCAGCGGTTTCAGGAGCTGCAAGGAGGGAGAGGGGAGGAGGCGGCGGGCGGGGCCGGGGGTCCCGGGAGGGTCGGGTCGGGAGTCCCGAGGGGTCGCGGGCCGGTCGGGCCGGGGGTCCCGGGAGGGTCGGGTCGGGAGTCCCGGGGGGTCGCGGCCGGTCGGGCCGGGGGTCCTGGAGGGTCGGGTCGGGAGTCCCGGGGGGTCGCGGGCCGGTCGGGTCGGGGGTCCTGGAGGGTCGGGTCGGGGTCCCGGGGAGTCGCGGCCGGTCGGGTCGGGGGTCCTGGAGGGTCGGGTCGGGGTCCCGGGGGGTCGCGGGCCGGTCGGGTCGGGGGTCCTGGAGGGTCGGGTCGGGGTCCCGGGGGGTCGCGGGCCGGTCGAGTCGGGGGTCCTGGCGGCCGGGGGCGGCGGTGCCGGGCCGGGCTTACCTTGCGCTCGCTCTTGGGCGCGGGCTGCGGGCGGCTCATGCTGGCTGTGCGGGGCGGCCCGAGCGGCCCCCGCCCTAAGTACCGGCCCCCGGCCCCCCCCCGGGGCGGGGCGGGGGCACCGCACGTGCGGGGAGCGGGACCCAGGAGTCCGGAGCACGCCCCCCCTCCCCTCGGGGCTCTGGGGCACCACAACCCAGGCGTGAGAAATGACACACGCACACACGGAACCCAGGCGCCGGGGACACGCTGTCCCGCACCCCCCCCGGCCCCATCTCCCTCCTACCCCGAAAGAGGTGGGCGGGGTGGGGGCGGGCAGGACCGGGCTGGGACCCCGGACACCGTGTGTGTGTGCGTGTGTCTGGGGGGGGGGTGCGCCCGTGTCCCGAATATGTATGTGTGTGTGTGTGTGTGTGTGTGTGTGAGAGAGACGGGCAGGTTGCGATGGGGCCCCGGACGCCTGGGGCCCCTCCAGCGATGGAAAGGGAGGGTGGGGGGTCGCCGGCTGTTCCCGTGGGAACCCGCGGCGGCGGCGCTTTGATCCGCTTCAAAGCCGCAGCGCGCCCGCGGGGGTGGGGAGCGTGGGGACACCTCCGGCCGGGCTGGGGCACGTGCCCGGGCCAGACGCGTGTGCAAGCGCCGCACGTCCGCGCCCACGGGGCCCCACACGGGGGCCGCGTTCGTGCCACGGACACACACGGGCACGCGCACACATGCGGCCAAAGGCACACACACGCGCGGGCATACACACATACCCATGTATACGCACACACACCCGGGCACACACATACACACAGCACAGGGGCACACACACACACTATGTACACCGGGCACGCAGACACAGAGGCACACACACGCCCGCGGGCACCCATACACACACACACGCGGGCACACAAACACACACACACACGGGTGTGCACGCACACAGACTCACAGCGGCACACACAAATACATGCAATCTCACACGCTCACACGCACCAGGGCACACGTGCACACTCGGGCACATGTCCATGAGCACAGGGACACACACACACACACGGGGTACGGTGCTCTCCGACCCCCCCCGGCCAGGCAGCCCACGTGACCTGGGCGCGGGGCGTCCTGTGGTCTGCTCCTCGCCCCCCGGCTGGCACGAGCCCCCCGCCTTCCCGCCAGGTGTGAACAGGCGGCCCCGCATCTCCGGAGTGTGTCAGAGCCGCGGGGGGCGGGGAGGAGTGTGAGATCCGCTTCACACCTGGGTGTGGGGTGCATGTGTGAGGTGCGGGGGGCGTGTTTCTGAATGAGTGTTCATGTCTGTGTGATGCCTGGGTTGTGTGTGTTTCTGTGTGTGTGTGTGTTTGTGACGTGGGTGCGGGGGATTAGATGCCTGGATTGTGTGCCTGGGGGGGCGTTGTGGGTATGTGAGATTCCCGGGTGGGGTAGAGACAGAGAGAAAGAGAGATGCCTAGATCTTCTGTATGTGTGTTGGTGTCTGTGTGATGCCTGGGCTGTGTGGATTTCTGTATGTGTATGCATGTGTGTGATACGTGAGTTGTTTGTGTTTCTGTGTGTGTGTGCATGTGATACCTGGGTTGTATGTGTGTGTGGAGTGTATGCCTGGGTTGTGTGTTTCTACATGTGTGGGTTTGTGATGTGGGGGTGAGGGTGTGATGCCTGGGTTGTGTGCCTGGGTTTTGCACATGTTTGTGAGATTCCTGGGATGTGTGTTTCTGTGTGTATGTGTGTGCAGTACCTGGGTGGCATGTGTGCATACTGAGCAGTGTGCACAACTGGAGGCTCCCCCTCCCACACTCTCTCCTCACAGCCGCTAGCCCTGCCCCCCACCACACGCGTGTGCAAGCATTGCATGTCCGTTCCCATGGGGCCCCGCTTGGGGGAGTTAAGTTTATTCTAGGGGCACACACGCGTGCAAACACAAGGGCACACAGACACACATGTGGACACACAGACACACATGCATGCAAGGGCACATGCAGGCACATACACACGCATATATGCACACACAGGGGCATGCAGACACACACATACAGGTAGGCATGTGCACGCATGCATGCAGGCACACACATGCAGACGTGCACACACAGAAGGGCACACACATGGCACACAGGCTTGGGCACACACACACTTGTGGGTGTATACACACACATATGGGCACACGAGGTGCAGTATGTCCCCCACTTCCACGGCCGGCACAAGCTCCCCTCCTCCCTCTCCCCTCCACCGTGTGAACAGGCGGCCCTGCATGTCCGGAATGGGGGGGAGGAGTGTGAGATCCGCTTCACACCTGGGGAGGCGTGCATGTGTGAGGTGCCTGGGGGTGTGCACACGTGCAAGAGTGAGGTGCCTTGGGGGTTCTGAATGTATGAAGTGTGTGAGAGGGGGGTGTGATGCATGGGTTGTGTGTTTTTCTGAATGTGTACGACATAGAGGAGGGTCAGAGAGAGAGAAGCCTAGTTTTGTGCTTGTGTGTTTGTGTCTGTGATGCCTGGGCTCTTCCATCCAGGAAGAGCACACACCGACTGCTGCAGCTTCCTGAGCCTGACAAGGGGTTTTGAACCCGAAAGCTTGCTTAATAACTGTTCTCCAACCATTTGGGTTGGTCTAATAAAAGATATCAAATTCACCCAAGAAACCTTGTCTGCCTATGCCTGGGTTGTGTGTGTTTCTGTATGTGTGTGTCTGGCTGTGTGTGTTTGTGTGCTTGTGATACCTGGATTGTGTGTGCGTGCATGTGTGAGATGCCTGGGTCGTGTGTGTTTCTACGTGTGTGTGTGTGTTTGTGATGTGTGCATGGGGGTGTATGTATGAGACCTGGGTTGTGTGTCTGGGGTTTGTGTGTGTGAGAGAGATTCCTAGGGCATGTGTGCGTGTGTGTGCATGCATGTCAGATGCTCGGGGGGGGTGCTTGTGCATGTGAGAGATGCCTAGGTTTTGTGTGTGCACACTGCTTGGCTTGTGCATATTTCTGTTTGTGTGTGCATCTGTGTGTGATGCATAGCTTGTTTGCGTTTCTATCTGTGTGTGTTTGTGATGTGGGGGTGGGGGTGTGATGCCTGGGTTGTGTGCCTGGGTTTTGTGGGTGTTTGCGAGATTCCTAGGTTGTGTGTTTTTCTGTGTGTGTGAGTAATGGCATGTATATGTGTGTCTACGTGTGTACTGGGCAGTGTGCACAACTGGGGGCTCCAGTACTGCAGGGCTCCTCCGCCCCCCCCGCACGCGCGCACCCCCCTCCCCCTGGCACTCCCCTCTGGCCCCTTCCCAGCAGGCGTGACCCCCCCGGGACCTGCCAGCGGCCCCCTGACTCCGTCCCGCTCCCCTCGCAGCACGGGAACCTGAGGCTCAGGAGAGGGCGCCTGGTGCCAGCAGCACCGAGGCGGCGGGGTGGGGGAGCGGAAGGCTGTGGGGACCCCAGGGACACCCATGGGACCCAGGTGTCCGGGGCGGACGGAAGTACATGCACTCAGGCACAAACCCCAGATGTCCAGGACATACACGTACACGCGTGTATAAACTCTTGAGGCATCCAGGACATAGACCATACGTGCGTGGAAATGCACCACGCACAAACATGCACACGTGTGTGCTCATGCATAGGTAACCCAGGGGTCTCACACACACACACACACACA
>JAGPOW010002144.1:16806-85045 GCA_030014935.1 Caiman crocodilus | reverse complement strand
GTTAGTAGCTGGGGCTCTGCTTTAAGCTGTCTGTTAGTTAGCAATCCTTCTCAAGCTGTTTTTTAGGACTGTGTCTGATTTCTGTGTCATGAGCATCTGAGCATCTGCGCCCTTATACCTAACATCATCCAGCCCCACCCCCCCCATTTACCAGCACAGAGCATGGGTCCAGCTCCCTGAGGCTGGCTTGCTGCCTGCCCTGCAGGGCAGGCAGTGTGCTTCAGCACCAGGGTGATGTCCAACCATAGAGACACTCTGGCTGGCTACCAGAGCATCTCTGTGGAGGACCGAAGCCTCTGGTTGCCTCAGGGCATGGTCCTGGATATCCAGGGGTCTAATTTTGCTGTTGCACCTCAAATTTGCAGCATGGGAAATTTTTTGTGTGCCTGCATGTGCCTCTTGCAGCGTCTCAAAGGGATTTAAGTTGCTGTAAGAGGCACATGCACACTTTTCTGGATGCACCCCTGGGGTCTTTTCTCATGTTCCTATGATCCCATGATCCAAGATACAGTGTGGGTTCTTGTAAATAACCTGCAGAGCAGGGCTGTACACTGTGTTCTTTTATTCTTCCACATTTCTGTCACATATTATTCTTATGTTAGGATTCACCCTGTCCCCTTACTGCTATCTTATTTTATTTTTGTATTTATTTGTATACTTTCCTGTTTATTGTATTTAATTAATAATATAATTTAATTTCACCTTGGGTTTGTATTGATATATCTCAGTCTTGTATTTCTCAGTCTTGTTTCCTTTCCTTCTGTTTCTGTTGTTTCTCTGCTTCCAGGACAGGAGTGTTTTCCTCAAAATAAGATGTACTTTCTCTCACAAGGTGTCACCATGGATCCTGTCTTGGACTAGTTTTTTCCAACCTGCTGTGTCAGTGCCATACTTAATGTTTGCCTTGAGGGTGTCCTTGAAGTGTTTTTTATGAATCCCACTTGTTCTTTGTCCTTCTTTTAGCTGGGAGTTTAGCAGTTGTTTTGGGTGGATGTACATCAGGCATCTGCACACAGTGCTCTGTCCACCACAGCTGATGTTGAATAATCAACGCTTCCATACTGCTGTTAGCATTGGTGAGGACCCTCGCATTTATGTGAAAATCCTCCCACTTTATGCCAAGGATCTTCCAGAGGTAGCACTGGTGATGGGATTCTAGGCTTATGAGGTGGTCCCTGTAAGTCTTCCAACCTTCACAGCCTCATCTGTGTAGTAGGAGCTTTGTTTGAGCCCTGATGTTGTGATCATTGAACACATGATTCAGTCTTTTGAAGGTAGAGCTGGCACATTGGATCCTATACTAGATATTCTCATTGATGTTGGCCTTCTTTGAAACGTGGCTTTAGAGGCATGCAGTGTTCAATATTCTACAGCTCCTGTCCATCAATGAGAATCTTTGCCGGGGAAGTTGATTGGTCTAGAGCAGGCTGGTGAATACCTTTGTTTTTTCAATGTTAAGTGTCAGTCCCAGGCACGGCTATGCTTGAGAGAAGCAGTAAGGGCTGTTTGTAGGTCCTCCTCTGTATATGCCACAGATTTATTATGAGTCTGCCAGCAAGAGCCAGTGTTTACTCAGCCCTCATCAATCTGTGTTGTTTTTTTCCCCCTTTTAAAAAGGTGAGTTCATTTTCAGCCAACCAGAGAGTTCTCTCAAAAATCCCACTCTGACCCCCAGCTGCCAAACCTGGTTGTTAGAATTTTGTTAATTGCCCTCAACCTCAACAGTATACCTCACATGGCTGCTAGCTACCATCATTTCCACACAAAACATGCTTGAGTGAGTCTCACTGACCTTCCCAAGATAGATATAGTATCTGCTTATCACTCAGCAAGGCATGCTCAGGTTGCAGTTTGAAAATTTCCCTCCTGCATTTCAAGGGTATTACACTTCCACAGTCCTTTAAAGTGCTGTATGCTTAGTAGTGAGGGTTTGAAAGGGAGTTATAGGACCCAAACTCACATTTTCACATCTGTTGTGTTATTCATGAAACAGGTTCTGACAAGAATCCTGAGAAAATGAGAAGGAACTTTGTTCCTTAGTGCAAAGTCACTAAGCCTGTTCAGTAAGCAGGGTGCGCTATTATGAGAAGGTGCAAAGAAGGCAGTGCTGCTTATTTTTTCCCAGTCCTCTCACACATGCAAAAGGGACTTCAATTGGATAGGTAACAAAATGCAAATCAACAAAGGAAAGGGTGGAAGATTGTGCCTACTAAAGAGCACATTGGAGAGTTTGGGATAAATTTGCATGGATTTAGGTCAGTAGACTGTGATGGAATTCATGCCAGTGTGTTGAATGAACTGGCTGAAGAAATCTTCAAGCTATGGGCAACAATATTTACAAAGTCAAGGAAGAGAAATGAGAACCTATAGCAGTAGTTCCCAACCTTGGGTCACAAAAGCAATGCCAGCAATGCCACACACAAAGGGCTAGCCATGCTACATGCTGGTAGCTCCTTCGTTCCCACCCCTTGGTTGCCACTGCCTCCTCACTCTGCTCCAAGCAGTGAGTTGTGGCAAAAAAAGGTTGGGAACTACTAACCTAGAGTACCAGGCAAGGGCTGATGTAAAGCTTATCTTTAAAAAAAGAGAATGGAGAACCAAGAGAATTATAAATCAGCAAGCTTGAATTCTGCACTTAAGGAGATGATGAAACAAATCATAAAAATAATAATTTGTAAAGACCTGAAGGAGGAAGTAGTGGTCATTAGCAGCTAGCATGGACTAGTTAAGAATGAAACCTGCCAAATCAATCACTGTTTTTCTTTGAAGGGTAATTGGTTCAGTGGAGAAATAATATAGTTCAGGAGTGGTCCATTATTTTGACTGGAAGTCTGCTTAATGAGTTTTGGTGAGCTCTTGAGGGCCATAAAGGTAGCACTGCCCCTTAACAGGTGCCTTGCCTGTTGATCACCATCTTGGGACTAAAAGTCCTGGCCCTAACCCCTGACTTTTGCCACCAGAAGTTCCTCCCCTTGCCCTGGAAGTACTCCTTTTGGAGCTGGGGGCGTAGTTGCCGTCTGGAAACTGGGAAACCCCCTGCACAAATTTTATACTAAAAAACCCAAACATCTACTATAACTTATTTAAATGTTATTTTAAAAAAAGTCCTGACTTAAGTGCGTCTGTGTAGTGTATCTAGAGGCAATTGCATAATAGGTTAAATACAGTCTTACTCTTGTACATTGTGTATGGGAAGGGTATGGGGGTGTATGTGGAGCCTCTAGTTGGGGAGTGGGTGGGGGTATGGTGAGGAGGGTGTGGAGGGGTGTGGGAAGATGTGGGTTTGAGTATGGGTATGGTGGCATGTGGGTGGGAGTGACACACATGGCGTGTGGGGTCTGTGAGAGGGTGTGGGTGTGTGGCATCATGGTGTGGGTGTGTGTGCAGATCTGTTGGGGGGTCATGGTTGGTGGGTGGGAATGTGTGTGAGGGCTGTGGGAGGGTGTGGTGGGAGGTAGGGAGCCATCCCCATCCATCCCATCTTAGCTGCAGTGTGTAGTTCCCAGCTGCAAGGCTTGGACTCATATGGCATGGCATGGGGCTGCCCTGGTCTCACCTGGCACAACACAGTTCCAGCTGCAAAGCCAGGGACTGCCTGGCATGGAACCGAGCCAACCTGTCCCATCCCATCTTAGCAGCATGTGGTTCCTGGCAGCAAGGCAGGAACTCATGTGGTGTGGCATGGAGCTAGCTTGGCCCAGCCCATCCTCTCTGAGCCACAGCACATGGGTCCCAGCCTTGCAGCAGGAAACAGTGCTGCCGGGAGGGGATGGGCTGAGCTGGGCTGGCTCCGTGCTGTACTGTGCAGTTCCTGACTGCAAGGCCAGTCCCACATGACAGCCTCATAACTAAGCTGGAGAAATATGGGCTGCCTAGAATTCCTGTTTGGTAGATATGTAATTGATTGGAAAAACTGGAAGCAAATTGTAACTATAAATCAATTGAAATTGGAACCTCAGGAGGTCTCAAGTGGAATTCTACAGCAGCCTATTTTAGGTCCAGTGCCTTTTAACATTTTACTACAGTTGGGGTGGAGGCTGAAAGAGAAATCTTTCTGATAAGGTCTGCACATGACACAAAACAGAGTGTCTTCAAAAACTGGGGAGGATAGGATGAGAATTCAGAAGGATGTTAGTAAATTTGATAATTGTATTCCAGTATAGTGCAGCTTGGCACAGCAGTTGAGCAGTATAGATATCCCTATTCAGACTTCTGCTGTTTGTTCATTTGTGTGGTGTTGAGGTCTATCTTGAACTGGTGGTAACCTTTGTTCATCTAGGTGGCTATGCTCTGTGGCTTTTCAGTTGACTTCACAAGAAGTTATTAATTATTCTAACAGATTACTCAGCGAATCCAGAGGAGGACAGTAAAAAGAAACAGCCTGTTTAAACAAGGAAATATTAATAATATTTGTAGTCTTTGCATATTATGGAAAGTGCCTTAAAATGAACCACAACAAAACATGATTTACCAAATTCTAAGGGGCTATGTGGTCAGCAATCTCTTAATTAGTGTTTATAAATGCTTGTCTTTTCTTCCTAGTACTGCTAGCATGTGGAAAAAAACTTCATGCTGAAAATACTGCTTTTTAACAGTGTGTTCTGGAGGGAGTAATCTTCAGATCAGTTAAGGGGACATTGGGTGGGATTGGTTAGATAAAAGGAGAGGAAAAAGGGAAACTAGTTGTCTCAGGATCAGGGGAAAAGAGGGTAAAAGGAAGATATATGTGGTTTTCCATGGTGACCCTTAATGTTTTTAGATTCTCTTAGGATGCTTTGACAAAGAAAACCTGCTTGGCTTTTGAACATTGTTAATGCGTAATGAAAACCATTGTGGGAAATACAAATTTAGCATACTGAAGGCCAAGCACTGAGCTAAAACTGTCACTGGCCAAGTCTACATGGGATGCTAGAAACTCAGAAGACTAATTTTACCTCACAGTAGTGTGTCATGGTGAAAGCTGTACTAATGCACATTAGTGTCACCTAAAAGTTGTGCCCTAGCACTACTGTGCAGTAGTGTTGATTACTGCGAATTAATTTAATATCTGTTATTACAGGTACTAAACTTAATGTGTCATCATTACTGCACATTAATGCTTGTGTAAACATGCCCAATGTTAGATAAAAAAAAGGTTGAAGGTTCACCTCAGTCAGCTTAGAGTTGCTTTTATTTTCTTCTGCACAAACATCTCCTAGATTATGATGAGGGAAGGAACTTCATGTAATGATAGATCAGACTTAAAAAAAAGTCCCCAAGGAGGACTGTACTACAACAGCACATGCTTGCAGAGAACAGATTAGAAAGGCTGAGGCAGTGACTGAACTTAAATTAGCAGTGGAAATCAAGGACTTTCAGAAATCAAGGACTTTAAACTAGCTTTGCCTGGGGGTGGGGCCACAGGGAGAAATGATGACAGTTCCCAGCCAAGACAGGTGATGAGTACAAAAAGTACAAAGGTAAGTGGCAGGGGCCTAGATAGTCCTGGGATCGGGAGGAGGGGGTGTGCATACACCAATGGGAGGCCTTAAATGCTTCTACACTAATGCTTGTAGTATGGGGAACAAGCAGGAGGAACTTGCCCTCCTGCTAGCTAACACAAAGCCGGACATAGTGGGGCTCACTGAAATGTGGTGGGATTCAATCCATGGCTAGGTGGTAAACATCAAGGGTTATAGGTTGTACAGGTGGGATAGAATGGGGAGGAAAGGTTGGGGTGTGGTACTCTGTCAAAAAGCAATACATGTCCTCAAAAAAGCATGGGGTCAGAGGAGGGGCAGACTGAAGTGCTCTCGGTTAGAATTCAAGGGTGCTGTGGGAAGAGGGACTTAATGGTGGGTGTCTACTACAGACCACCCAACCAGGGGGAAGAGCTGGACTGGGAATTCTCAGGTCAGCTCGTGGAGACAGGTAAGTCAAGGGATGTGGTCATCATGGGTGACCTAAACTAGCCATACATCTGCTGGGAGGAGTAGTCAGCCAGGTCTAACCATTCATATAGGTTCCTAGCTGAGATATTCAGCACCTCAACCTAACCAGGAAGTGCACAGTCCCACCAGGGGAAATGCCTTGCTGGACCTGGTCCTGGCCACAGGCAATGACCTGATGAGGGGAATGCAGATTCTTGACCACCTGGGTGATAGTGATCATTGCCTACTGGAATTCACCATCCAGAGCAGGGTGTCAAAGGCCTGCAGCAAGACAGCAGCCCTGGACTTCAGGAGGGCTGATTTCAATGAGTTAAGGAGATTAGTCAGTGAGGCACTGAGGTCTCGGAGGGGAGGGGAGGGGAGTCCAAGAAGAGTGGTCGTTCCTTAAGGAGATGATCCTCCAAGCCCAAAGAATGACAGTCCCAATGCAAGTCAAAGCGGGTAAGAGTGCTCAAAAGCCCCCATGGCTCAACAAAGGCATTCAGGAATGTCTGAAAGCTAAAAAAGAGGCATACATCCAATGGAAGGGAGGGGCCATCACCAAGGATTATACCTCCATTGCTCAAGACTGTAGGGGGGCTGTTAGGAAGGCTAAGGCGGAGGCAGAACTGGGACTAGTGACCTGGATCAAAGATAAGAAGTCCTTTTTTTAAATACATAGGGAGTAAAAAGAAGGCACTGGGTAACATGGGGCCCCTGCAGGACATGCTTGGAATAGCCGACCTCTTTAACAAATTCTTTGCCTCCATTCTTCTGAACAGGGACCAGAACATCCCCCACACTGGGATCCCAGATGGACCCAAAAGAGGCACAGCCAGGCCCAAGGTCAGTGAGGACCTAGTCAGGGAACTTCTGGAGGGACTGGACATGTTCAAGTCAGCAGGTCTAGATGGTCTCCACACCAGGGTGCTGAGGGAATTGGCAGAGGTCATTGTGGGACCCCAGCACAGCTTTACAAGCACTTGTGGTGCTCTGGCAAGGTGCCAGAGGACTGGAAAAGTGCCAATATGGTCCCCATTTTGAAAAAAGGGAGGAAAGAAGACCCAGGAAACTATAGGCCGGTTAGTCTTACCTCAGTCCTGGGGAAGCTGTTTGAGAAAATTTTCCAGGAGCACATATGTGAGGGACCAGCAAGGGAGATTATGCTTAGGGGCAACTAATATGGGTTCATTAGAGGTAGGTCCTGTCAGACCACCCTGGTGGCCTTCTATGACCAGGCCATAAGATCCTTGGATGCATGTGTCATGGTGAACATAGTCTTTTCAGACTTTAGGAAGGCCTTTGACACTGTCTCTCACCCCATTCTCATTAAAAAGTAGTCCCTCTGATTACTACCCAATGCTGCCAGATCAGAAGTCACTGCAGGACTCTGGGTGAAAGGGTCTGTGGGTCTGGGGCTCAGGTTGTGTTCTCACCAATCCCTCAGGTCAAGGGATTAAAAAATAAGGTGACTGTGGTGTTGATGCCTACACAGTCAAATGGGTCACAAATTGGCTGGAGGGCCACACCCAGAGAGTGGTGGTGGATGGGTCATTTTCAGCCTGGAGGGAAATGGGCAGTGGGGTTCCCCAGGGCTCGGTCCTTTGGCCCGCAGTGTTCAACATCTTCCTCAGTGACTTGGACAAGGGGGTGAAAAGCACATTGTTCAAATTTGAAGATGGCACTAAGATGTGGGGAGAACTGGAAACGCCAGAAGCTAGGAATAGGCTGCAATCAGACCTGGGCAGGTTACAGGGGTGGGTGGATGAGAACAGGATGGGTTTCAATACTGAGAAGTGCAGGGTACTGCATCTAGGGAGAAAGAACTAGCAGCATACTTACAGGCTGGGGAACGTCCTTCTCACCAGCACAGAGGCAGAAAAGGATCTTGGACTCGCTATTGATTCCAAGATGAACGTGGGCTGCCAATGTGAGGACGGGGTCAGTATGGCTATCCGTACCTTGCCATGCATCCATAGATGCATCACAAGCAGGTCCAAGGAGATGATCTTCTCTATGCAACATTGGTCAGGCCACAACTGGAGTACTGTGTCCAATTCTAGGTACCGCACTTCAGGAGGGATGTGGACATCATTGAGAGGGTCCAAAGGAAGGCCACTCACATGATCAGGGGGAAGCAGGGCAGGCCCTACGAGGAGAGGCTATGGGACCTGAACCTGTTCAGCCACCACAAGAGAAGGCTGAGAGGGGATCTGGTGGCTGTCTATAAACTTACTAAGGGGGACAAGCAGGGAATGGGAGTGACCCTGTTCCACCGAGCACTACCAGGAGTAACTAGGAATAATGACCATAAGTTGACTGAGAGTAGGTTAAGGTTAGACATCAGGAAGAACTACTTCACAGTTAGGCTGGCTAAGATCTGGAACCAACTTCCAAGGGAAGTGGTGCTAACTCCTACCCTGGGGATCTTTAAAAGGAGACTAGATAATCACCTAACTGGGGTCATTTGACTCCAGCATTCTTTCCTGCCTAGGCAGGGGGTTGGACTTGATGACCTGCTCAGGTCCCTTCTGACCCTGCCAACTATGAAACTATGACAACAAGAAATCCTTCTTTAGGTATGTACATAACTAGAGGAAAAGAAGTGGGAGTGTAGGGCCATTGCTCAGCAACTCAGGACAGCTGGTTACTGGCACTCAGGAGAAAACTGAAGTCCTGAATGACTACTTTGCTTTGGTATTTCACTGGGCCAAGGGGAAAATCATGCCAGATAGGGTACAGAATGGGCTTAGTAGGAATAACCACCTTCCTATTATTGACATAGGACTGGTGCATGATCAATTAAAAAAATAGGCATATATAAGTCAGCAGGACTAGATGGACTTCATCTGAGAATGCTGAAGGAGCTGGCCGAAGTCATTGAGGAACCCCTGGTGAAACTCTTCCAAAACTCATGGTGCTCTTGAGAAGTCCCTGAGGACTAGAAGAGGGACAATGTTGTGCCCATCTTCAAGAAGGGGCAGAGAGAGGATAGGTAACTATAGGCCAATTAGCCTAACTTCTATCCCAGGGAGAATCCTGAAAAAATTCATTAAGGAGTCTGTGAGAGAGGCTTGCAAAAGGCAGGTTTCTGAATGACAGCCAGCATGGCTTCATTGCGGGCAGATCTTGCATTACCAATCTCATCTCCTTCTATGAGCAGGTAATTTGACACCTGGATAAGAGAGAGGAGGTTGACAGTGTATACCTTGGCTTCCAAAAGGCCTCTGATCTGGTATCCCATGATGTTCTCATAAGAAAAGTGGAGGATTGTGGGCTTAATTGCATGACAGTCAGGTGGGTAGGAAGCTGGCTATGGGGTAGGACCCAGAAAGTTCTAATAAATAGATCTGTCATCATGATGAGAAGTGGCCAGGGGTGTCCCTCCGGAGTTGGTGCTTGGTCCAGTGCTGGGGGTGAAGAGTTCACTGGCTAAGTTCATGGATGACACTAAGTTATGGCTGAGTGTGGTCACACTTGAAGACAGGCTGCAGATCCAGGCAGACCTAAACAGGTTGGCAAGATGAGAAGATCAGAAGCAGATGAAGTTCAATATCGAGAAATGTAGAGTTCTCCACCTGAGGATGAACAATCCCCAACACACCTGTTAGACCCTGACTCCATTCGGCGCTCAACAACTAGAGAGACAGTCCAATTACCCATGGATCCTGTTACTCATTTGCCAGAGCAAGCAGGGAGCAAACACCAGCTCACATTGCTTGCAACAGTTTTATTCAGAATGGAGACAGCTTTGGACTAGCTCTCACACCAATGGAATATGGGGAGCCACCTTGAACATTAGTTCTTTCCACATGGTATACACCTTGGTTCATAAATATTAACATTTACTCTGCTCTTGTTCCACCTCTTTCTCCTCCCATCTCAAGCTCCACCTCTGTTTACTGTTTACTTCATTAACATGGAATTGCCCATGCATTTCTTTCATTTACATGCTTCTCTGCTAAAAGCGCATGTGTAAGACCTTGAACTCGGGTACTCTCGGTCACTTGCTGGTTCTTTCTTGTTCTTTACTGATTTCAGCACTATCTCCAAGGTTTGGCTTCTTTCTTATTTCTTGATAATAGCTGGTGGGTTGCATCTTGTCCTTCTTACATAACAAGCTCTAATACTACTTTGTTTAGAAAACTGCTTGCTTAAGCATTTGCAAAGTTAGTTACTTTTAATATATCTTCCAGCTTTGTGACTGGCAGCTTTTTGCTGAGACACAGGACAAAGCCTTCATTCAGCTGCACACTAAGCACCCCCATATTCCATATTGTTATCCCAACATCCAAAATCCATATCATTACCCTAACAGCACCTACAGGCTTAGCAGCACCAAACTGACCAGCACCATGACTGAAAGAGATCTAGGGGTAATAATAGACCACAGTATAAATGTGAGTCATCATGCCATGCCATGGCCAGTAGGGCAAATAATATTATGGCATGCATCAATTGGTGCATCTCAAGCAAAACCAAGGAAGTGATTCTTTCACTTTACCCAGCATTGATGAGACCACAGCTAGAGTACTGCATCCACTTCCGGGCACTGCACTTTAACAAGGATGTGGCAAAGATTGAGAGAGTCCAGAGCAGAGTCACCCATCTATTCAGAGACTTGCACAGCAAGCCATTTAAGGAAAAGCTGAGGGACCTGGGACTCTTCAGTCTAAAAACGAGAAGGCTGAGAGGGGACTTGGTTTCAGCTTACCGCTACACACCAGGGGAGTACATCAAGGGCTTGGTGGACATCTCTTCACCAGGGCAACCTTGGGGAAAACCAGGAGTAATGGCCACAAACTCCTAGAAGATGGTTTTAGGTCCAACATGAGGAAAAACTTCTTCATAGCTAGGGTGTCCAGACTGTGGAATAAGCTCCTTCCAGAGGCAGTGAATCACCTACTCTGGAAATCTGGAGACTAGACAGTCACCTTGCTGGGGTCACCTGACCCCAGTTATCTTTTCTGCTTGGTGGAGCAAGCTGGACCTGATGATCTTTTCAGGTCCCTTCCAGCCCTTACAATGTATGAAAAAAACCTTGGATGCCATTCATGGTGGAGTTTACACATCTTATCTCTGTGCCTTGATGTTGAAAGACAGTTAGTTGCCAGAGGTATGGTAAGGAGTGGGGAAAAAAGATAAAAAGGCAATCTGACAAAACAGCTGAGGAAAGAATCAAGAGAGGGGCAGAACTTCATATTGGCTATTTCACGCACTAGATTCAGTTTCTGGAGGTTCAAAATGACTTTGCTGAAATTCATCCTCATTCAGATCCTCTTAGCGTACTCTTCCCAGAAGGCAGGTAAGAAGCCAAATGAATCGTGATACAACAGTGTTATAGCACAGCTCTTGCTCTGGGGGATAATAAGTGTGCCTAGTAAAGTCCAAACTCCATAAAAATATTTTCTAGTTCTGCTGAACCATTTACTATGCATTTGTACAGTAAATTACGCCAAAGGTGGATTAGCTTTTCTTTATATACTAAGGGTCAATCTACTATAAACAGAATACATTATTGATTATTTGTGTAGATCTGTTAAAATGGGTATGTTTTGTGAGCATGGATTATTCATATGAATAAAAGTTTGCAAGATAGGTTTTAAGATAATATAGCAGTTAAGTTATAAAAGGGAAGGAGAAAGTGAAAGCACTGTCATTCTGAAATTGCTGAGGTGAGTCAATATTTTAAAATTATATGAATTGAGTTTTTAAAGAGACACCTACGTGGGATGAGATGTTCAGAACTGCCTACAGAATTCGATATCACTTCTGTTTTTAATTAATGCTCAACATTAAGCATCTAAATCTGCTACTTATTTTTCCAACATCCCTGCCATCTTATGGTTTAATATTTCTTCTAACATTTAGTATTCATGTCTCTCAGTTGCATGCGACTTTCCATGGAGATTGTGTTGGTGGCCCTGATAGGTTTGTAGAGTTATTTCTCTGATATTTTTTTTCTCAAAGCATGCAGAAGAAAATGGTAGATTATTCCCCGCTAGACAAAAATACATGTGTAGAACTGAGGCAACGCGATTGAAATTGTTCCAAGTCAATAAGGTTCTAGGCCAATGATTCTCAACTGGCATGCCACAGCACATTTGAGTGCCATGAGTTATTTGTAAGGGTGACTGACTCGCTGCTGCCACACGGAATTGTCCTCCCATAATTTTGTTTCTTGAAAATGACAAGCAAGGCTGGACTGGAAGTTGTATGCAGCAGAGTGGAGTAAATGCTACCCCTACTGCTGTGCTTTCCTGCAGACAAGTGGTGCCCCCTGGCTTTTATATATTGAGGCAAAGGAGGGGTGGCACGTTTCTCTTGCACTGGGAGGAGAGGCTCCCTTTTCCCGCATCCACAGAAGGTACTGCTAAATTCAGAAAAGTTATAGCAGGGTGTCCTGATTTTTTTAAAAAGTTTGAAACCACAATCCTAGACAATAAGCTACTCATGATCCTATAGCTTATAATAATAATACCTGAGATAATATTTTCAATGTAAATTGAAAGGTTTGAAGTAGACACTAGTGTGGTCAGACCTTTTAACATGCTTAAACTGAAAATCTTAGATTATAAAAATGGGTTTAATAAGGGAGTGGTAGGTTGGTTAACATTTAGCAAGAAGAGAAATATTTAGATCATCTTCTGATTGTGACCTGTTATTTTCAGTCCTCTCTGCTTAGGGGTAAACCCTTCTTCATAAACACCCTGCTATGTTCATATTTATTTCATTAATTTCTGTGACTATCCAGGATGTGTCACAATTAGTCAGGTCTATGATTTCACTCATAATGCTGCTGTTATGGAAGAATTTCTTAAGGCACAAGGGTAATCTGCCAGCAAGATGAATACTTTTCAAATTAAAGGTTTGTTTTTTTGTGTGCCATATTTTTGGTATTATCACCATACTTATTAAACTGAAATAGTTCTTCAGTAAAGCAATCATTTACAGAGGTGCTGCAATTATGACTAATATTCAAGCCATGTTTATAAAGAGTGATCTTTTCTGTGTGTATTCCAACCTCTTCCCTCCTACAACCTGCACTTTCTCTCCATCTTCTCTTCTAATTGCTAGAGGTTTTCTGAAAACAACAGAGAAGTCTAGGTTTAGGTTTGGGTCTTTTAGGAAACACTTGTACACTGCAGAAGTTGCCAAATCAGTCTACCAAAGTATGATGAAATAAATAGGAACTTGTAATCAGTTGTTTATTTCTAGTTGATAGCTAGGATGACACACTTTGTGTGTCTTGTTTATGTAGTGCGAACAGGTGAAGAGCCCCCTGATGTTGATTTTAGTGACATCGTAAGCAGGGGAAAATCAGAATATGTGGAAAGCGACAGAGTGCAGTACCATTGCAACCCTGGGTACACGTTGGCTGGATCTGAGTGGATATCATGTAATGGAAGCTGGACTCCATGTCCAAAATGTTTAGGTACTTTGCAAGTAAATTGTTTTGACAGAGGTTTGGTCTTTGGGTTATTTAACTAATTTACGGAAATAGGTGTAAACCTCAGAGTAATTAAATCAGAGGAGAAGGGATCTATAGCTATAAAAGTGTTTCATTCCTGTATTGCATGGAAGTAGTTTCTGTACCATCTTTCTGGATACTTGTGTGAGCTCCATCTGTGTATCTGACAGGTCATAGAAGTTAAGGGCTGGAAGGGACCTCAAAAGATCATTGAGTCCATGCCCCCTGCTCTGGGCAGGAAATAAATTGAGATGTAAGGTAACTTGCCCACACTCAGACTAACTGCCAGTCATTTGGTTACCAGCTCACAACTCAGACCCTTCACCCACAGAAGAGGCCTGCAAGGAAGAAAATTGTGTGAATGTCTAATTTTTTCTTATGGGATTTGATAGCGTATTCATTCCTGCAGGTACAATATATTCTTTCTACGGTACAATCACAGCTGCATGCCTTCCTTCCTTGCATGTACCTAAAAATGCTTTCTTCCTTCAAGTCCCTTCACAAGCTCTACCTAGTTTGTCTTGCTTCCCTGCCCCCTACTCCTGGCAGCCTGCGCTTGACCATTTCTCACTGCCACTCCTTTAAACAGAAATAATGTGAAAATCTATACAGCATTAGAAAGCCCAACAATTTAAGATATCATGACAAATTCAATAACCCAAGACTAATCTGGGGCATGAAGACATTTTTACATATGTCATTATGCACCACCTCCTTCCACCCACACAGATAAAAACCTACCTCAAGTAATTTAATTCTTTACCCTTCTATTACATATTTTTCATAGAGCACCAAGAAGTAACTATTTTAGTCACAACCCAAAGACATATCTATATTTTTGCTTGTGAATATAATGAAAAGTATCAAAGTTGCAAGTTAAAAGTATAACTTGCCTTCTGTCCACATGCATACATATGCTTACAACTTTGGGAACTCTGCATATAGCTATAAGGCATCGTACAGTCCATCAGGAGTTCAGCAATGTCTATCTCTACCCTTAGAATCATAGAAGTAGGATCAGAAGGGACCTTGTAGATCTTCAGGTCCGACGCCCTGTCTGGGCAGGAGGCAATCTGGGCTCAAATGACCCCAGTCAGGTAGGCATCACTTCTTAAAGAGCCCCAGGGTAGAAGCCAGCACCACTTCCCTTGGAAGTTGATTCCAGATCCTAGCTGCCCAAACTGTGAAATAGTTCTTACGGATGTCTAATCTAAACCTACACTCCAACAACTTCTGGCTGTTATTCCTTGTTATCCCAGGGGAGCGCTAGGGGAAATAAGATCTCCCTCAAACCCTTCTGATCACCCCTAGTGAGTTTATGGTTGGTCACCAGGTCCTCCCTCAACCTTCTCTTGTGAAGGTGGAACAGGTTCAGGTGCTGTAGTCTCTCATTGTAGGGTCTGCCCTGCTGTCCCCGAATCATGCGGGTGGCCCTCCTCTGGATCCTCTCAATGTCGTCCACATTCCTTTTGAAGTGGGGTGCCCACAACTGGACAGAGTACTCCAGCTGTGGCCTGACCAGTGTCACATAGAGGGGGAGGATCACCTCCTTGGACGTACTTGAAATGCAGCCCATGTTCACCTTGAAGTCAATAATGACTCCAAGATCCCTTTCTGCCTCCATGCTCTCAAGAAGGGAGCTTCCCATCTTATAAGTGTGCTGCTGCTTACTACTGCCCAAGTGCAGCACCCTTCCAGTAATGGTGGGAGATGATAAAATACAGTAGTAGTTACTTTCTCACTCCCTTTATTTCAAATTTTGCATGGCAGTTCTAAGTCTCTTTGGGTCATTCCTGTCAGTCTCATTGCCTACAAACTCACTTCACTGAATTACCTATGACCATTGTTTATTGTTTGAGATTAGTACTCTAAATTGTGGCAAAAGATTAAAACTGGAGAGACACGTTTAAATGTGTGACTCAGACTTTTATATGTATGGAACAGAAAGATTGGTAAGAAATAATATATTTTATTTTTTCCTCCTTTCGTTTAGCCCCTTGTACTATCACAAAGGAGCAGCTGGAAGACAAAAATATCTTTTTAGATAGTAACAGAAGACGTACAGTTCTAATTCCAAGTCCTCAGACTATAGAGTTTTCCTGCAGCAATGGCTATAAATTTACCACTTCTTCTGTCAGGACATGTGTTGATGGGCACATACACTTTCCATTGAGTATATCAGGTAAGCATGAGCTTACTTGAGTGAATCATTTAACTTGGTGTCACTTAAAATAAAGCTAGAGTGAAGCTCAGCATATAGATAAAATAAAGAATTATGGGTGAAAGCAGGATAATGGGAAAATTTGACATCTAGTCAGAAAATGCAAGAAAATGTGGGATATAAATGTACTCATTTTTTTTCTCTCTGGTACAAGGTTAAAGTCAAACTAGCAAGGATCTCCTTCAGAAAACCTTCAGACCTCACAGGTTCTGAGTAGCTTTGTTGCCACTGGATATAATGAATATTGACAGTCCTCAGTCCTTATGTACGAACAGGTTTTGTTCATGAAGATGAATGGGTGTCATCATGGCCCCATTAGAGTAGAATCATTGTCTTCAGTGGGGCAAGGGTTTAATCTGATAATCGTATTGACTGTCATGCTTCCTACAATAATGTCTTACAATTGTAGACTCCTTTATCCTAAAACTGCTGTACAATTGATGACTGTAATCCATCAACCCTTCTTCTCATGAATAATCCATGCTTTTGAATGCAGTGCTTACGGTGGCATTCTCCACTGTTGGATGTAGCTCACATGAGATTTGAGTTTGTCTTTTGTTTGTTTTGATTCTGCTTAGAAACGGAAAGAAATGTGGACGTCCACCTACTATTGCTAATGATGATATAACCACTTTTGCTCTAAAAGGGTATGCTTCTGGCTTCTGTGTGGAATACAAATGCCAACGTTTTTACATACTGACAGGGCAAAATACATCTTTCTGTAACAGTGGAAACTGAACCAATTTGTTTGGGTAAGATACCTCCAACAATAATATTTTTTTTTCAAGGCACAACGATCACTAAAGGTCTCTACTTCTACATGTAAGTAAAAACTTTTTTTATTTTTCAGGGGTTCAAAATATTACTACAAATGTCAAATTATAGTAGGTTCAGGGTTAATTAGCTCAAACAAATACCCCTGCAGTACCCTTTTACAGTCCTTGTAAGCTCCAGGACAGAGGGAACCCTGTGGCATGGTATTCAAGCTTTGTCCTGCAGCTGACGCTGCTGTCTCTCTCCCTCCCCACTCTTTCACTCTTCCTTCATTCCTCTGCATGTGCAACTCTGATACCAGGAGAATGTCATGGCTCACTTCTGCTTGCTTTCTTCAGTCTCTCTCTCTGTCTCACCATGGTATAAATAGTCAATTTGGAAAAACATTAAAAGATTTGCAGCAAATTTTGAAATATGACACCTTCCACCAATATTTTGACTAGTTTGAAGACTGGAATACATTGAATACATTTATTAAAGGTAGAAGCCATTTAGCAGTTAGATTAAATTCACACATGATTAGGTAGCAGTGAGAGGTTGGAATGACACAAAATATGATGTCCAATACAGAATCTAAAGGGGAATCACAATAGAGGAACCATAAAAAATGGCCCCATAGAAATTTTAAGGGGTTGTCATAGACCACCAAGAACAGACTGGGCAGTGGATAGCAGTCTCTTTAAACTCATGGGAAACATTTTAGTTAATTATGCAGAATTTTAGCTTCCCTCAATAGACTTAATTGCTGATATTATTCTTAATGATAGGGCACAGACACTTATGGATTAGGGCAATACTGTGGAAAATTTAATTTTTAGCATGTAGGAAGGATCTTACAGAAGAGCTTGTTGTTGAAAATAATCCTGGATATAGTTGTTCTGAGCTGATTTTTAGTTCAGTTTAAAATGCCAAGTAGAGAAATCTAGAATTAAACAGGGGCTTTGAGCTTCAGAAGTTTGAGAAATGAAGGGAATTTGGGTAGGGGAGGGCATTGGATTTGGGATCTTCAGGACTAAAATGGCCGAGGCATGGGATTACTTCAGGTGCAAATATTGTCTAGAGCATGCATGTCAAGCAAGAGATGAAAAACAATTGGAGAGAAAATACAGACCTGCTTAGATGAAGATGCACTTCAAACGTGCATGATTAGAGGTCAAGAGAACAGATCTTATGAGGAGAGGCTGAGAGGCATGGGACTCTTCAGCCTAGAGAAACGATGGCGACTTGGTGGCAACTTTTAAGTATATAAAGGGTGTGCATCAGGAACTGGGAAAATATCTGTTCACCAGAGCACCCCAAAGGAAGAACATGTCTCATGGTTACAAACTGCAAATGTCTATGAAATCTCCTGCTCAGCTCTCTTTTCCAGGCTCTCTTCCCTAGGAGCCTTTAGCTTCCTATGGTCAGCTACTAATCTATGTCAGCTGCTCAGTTCTCCTAGGCAGCCTGCAGTCAAGCTTGGTCCCTGCCAAATGGCAGGCTCCTACAGCCAGCAGAGTGTAAGCTGCAGCAAACATTTGCCAGCCAGCCTGCGACAGTAACCTACACTTGTTATATCACAGAGTGATTTGACTCTTAGAAGGAACAAAGTCACTTCAAAGTCACTTAGAAGGAAGGTTAGCTGGTTCCTAATTCTTTTGAGGTCAAAAAGGTAGCAAGATTCAAAAAGGGAGTTGACTTTTCTGTACCTGGGAAAAATATCTAGAATTATATTCAATAAGGCCCAAACACTTTTGAAAGAAAAATAAATTTCATGTTTAGCCCATTTAACAAATTGTGCTATGAGGGTTTTATCTCTTGCTTGGAACTATCTGTTACCAGTCCACTATCAGCAGCACAACAGTAGACTGGAGGGACTTTGACTCTTATCTAAAATGGCAATGCCCACTTCCTATTTAGATGTATTTTTTTATGACAGCTTCAAAGGAAAAGTTTATCTATTTGGAAAACCTGGTGATATTTTGTTTGGTGCTTGTTGTTGATATTCAGGACTTGTCCATGAGTCTCTGCACCATCCCAATTTCACTTAGGCTCTCACAATAGAGACCTACAAGGTATATAGATCTCTGCAGAAAGGTGAATTTCCCCCCTCAAAACTAAAAGAATACGTATTGGGCTTGGGGCCTATTAAGGTCTTCACTGCACGATTCACTGTGGTACCCAGATATCTAAGGATTTGTACACACCACACGATTCCCCATTTACACTGCCGCAACTGCTTTGTGGTTACAGCAACACAGACATACAAAACTTTATATAATCCTTTGGGACATGCCCTAAATATTTTAGGTAAAAATTGTTTTAACTGTTTTTTTCATCCCTCATTTTTTATTTTGGCATTTCCTAATAAACTTTTAATTTTAGCTATGCTATGACTACAACACCTGAAACCTATATAAGGTGTAAGGTAATATTTTGTAATATGACATCTTTTCTGTGTACTTTGTGCTCTCTTAGTCTAATGACAATACAGAAATCAAAGATTGTTGTTTTCCCTCATACTAGAGATGTGTGCTGTCAGCATGGCAGAAATGCAAAGCTGTGGTGTTGAGCTGAGTGGGAGATCTAAAGGAAAACAATACATTCACCATGATGCATTTGTTGATTTTAAGTGTCAGTTGGGGTATGCATTTTAGGGCTGTGCATTTTAGGGCAGTCCCTGATTTGATTTGGTGGAGATTCGGCCTGATTCGGTAGCTGAATCTCTGAATCTGAATCTGAATCGAATGAGGAGATCCTTTAATTTTGCCAAATTGAATTTGAATCCTCTGAATAAATTTGGAAAGATTTGAGGTTTCAGACATAGACGCAGCTTTCAATGTTTTCTCTATATACCTCAAGGTAGCAGGTGGCTGATGCATATTGCAATGCAGGGGCGCATGGGGGCCTCCTCAGCATACTCAGCAGCAGACTCAGAAGTGGATGAGGAGCACTTCAGGTCCACCAGGGAGCATGCTTAGGGGCCTCCCTGCACTCCCCCTGGCTCAGTGACTGGTGCCTCCTGGGTCTGGGGGAACACCCAGGGCCCCCCATGCTGATTGCCAAGCCAGGAGAGCATAGAGGGCCCCCTGGCATACTTAGTGGTGGACACAGAAGTGGACCAGAGATGCTTCTGGTCCACTTCTGGGTTCTCAGCTGAGCATGCAGGAGACTCCCCTCCCCCCCACCCCGTGTTCCTGTGGGATGCTCCATCCACCCTAGCATTGTAGTTTTCACAAGCCATGCCTGGTATCTCAAGGTATATGGAAAAAACATTTAAAGCTATGTCTATGGCTGACTTGCTGATTCTCTGAATCAGCATTGAATCTTCAGATTCAGATTAATTTGAATAGAATCAGGACAGTGATCCAAATCAATTAATTGAACCACTGTCCCCAATTTATTCTCAATCCGAATCGAATATGGCCCATTTTGCATATCCTTAATGTACTTCCTGCACTGTTGTATGCTTCTAATTTTACTGTGCAGTGTCATTCAGGCCAAATTTCTTATTCCCAGTCCAGTAAAGGTAAATATTTCTTTCTTAAAGTATTGTTTTCTGAGACATTCTTAACTGGTAGAATTAAATAAACCTCCAATAGGTCTGAAAATTATGGCAAATAATGGAAAAGGACACGTGTGAAATGAGCAGAATATTGTTAATTAACAATAACAATAACCTCCTCTTATTTTCTGAAGAGGGCTTTTTGTTCAGAGAACAGATTTTTTAAAAGTTCAATATAGTTTTATGCATGAATGCTCCATTATTGTATTTATCACAGCTGTCATTGAACAGAACTAGTGTTTAAATGAAATATTAATTTAGACACATTTAGACGCACAAACTTACTTTTCAGAAAGCAGACACCCAATTGTGGAATTATGTTTTTATATAAAATTCCTCCATGGATTGAAAATTTGCAAGGCAACAGAAACCTGAGGGTGTTTATAGGCAGCTGAGGAGACAGCATATTAACTGTCCAGATTTTTTGGCTATTCAATTTGTGAGTGGGGAAAGAGGAAGGGAAGATCCAGACATAACTTAAAGCTGTTAAAATTCAACTTCAAATTGTGCATGCAGAGTCCTACAGGCAGCACTCTGCCAGCAAAGGACTGGATGCAGCGAGGTGCAGCAGGCAGCAATGGCTCCAGGACTGTCTGTGCTAAAACCAACTGTTGCACGGGGAAAGGCCTCACCAGTGTGTAGGTCTAAAGTAAGACCCTTTTACATCACTGTACAAGTATCAAAAGATAGTTCCAGGAGCTTAAAATGGGCTGTAAGTGGGAGCCTCTTAGAGGGAAGAAGCAGTGTCCTCAGGGCATGTTTCTTAACCTGCCAAGGCTCAAAGATGAAACTTGGTTCCATAGTAACATAGAGATATAAACAAATATTTAGTCATGCTGGAATTCCTGTAGGTCTCTATATACTTGGATTTTTCACCTAACAAATGATAACTAATGATTTGGAGAAGTACTTACATCATCTGACTCCCTGTTAAAACCCTATACATTGGAAATCTTCCTGGAGCTTTCAAAAGAGGCACAAGTTCCTCATTCTGAGAGTTGGTATTTCAGAACATGCAGCAGTAACAAACTGCTAGCCTTTGGTACACTTTCCTAGTGATCTCCCCTTCTCTCCACTGAGAGCATGTTTCTCTTTTGATTTTGAGGTAGCTAAAAAGAAGTGAGAGGTTTGAATTTTTTTTGTGATTTGAGGTTAGGAGCTAAGCATCTTCACCACAATTGTGCTAATCATAATAAACACACAGTGTGAGAAATCAGAAGATGGGAAGCAATTGCAAATGTTGATTTCAGAGAGAAGGAAAAGCTAGATTTCAGCAGCAAGCCTACCCTTAGTATAGTTAAAGCTGGGGTTCATTTAATTTTCCAATCTAACTTGTTGGATTTTTAACCAAGCACTCACTGTGAGGTTTACTCTAGAGAACTTTTACAGGTTTTATAACAATGTTGTTTTAAAATTAGTTGTCTTTAGTGCTGTGCACAGTATAACAAACGAATAATTAAACATGGAACTTGTGGGAGGGTTAAACTCATTTTAATCTGGTGTATGGATCTTTTTAGAAGTGCAATGTGGAGTTGTTCCAAGTGTTGAGAATGCTGACATCGAAGGCGAAGCAAGAGATAGCTACAAGTCTGGTGAAACAGTACGTTATCAGTGCCATCAAGGTTTTAGTATGATTGGAGCACCAGATATTACCTGTAGAGGAGGGAACTGGACCAAACCACCTACATGTGCAGGTACACCATGTGGTTTGATGAATTCTGAAGAGCTTTGTTAAACTTTCATGATAATATTTCTCCTAAGAGTACTTCAACACTCAGTAATGGATCAGACAGAATGTATAGGGGATGATCCATTAGAATGCTCACGGTATGTGCCTGCTGCTGAAGGACAACAAGGGGGAGAATGATTAAGTTATGAGCTGTACTCTACACCTTGTACAAGCTCAGAAAGTAGCCAGCTCATATACTGCTTGTGTAACATGCAGAGGGGACCATGCTCCCCCATAACTTGGTGTCGTCCATGCACTTGGCCAGTAAACTCTTCACCTCCATATCCAAATCATTGATAAAGTTGTTGAAAAACACAGGACCAAGCACTGACCTGTGATGGACACTCCTGGCCAATTCTCACAGGATGACACAGATTCATTCATTAGAATTCTCTGGGTCTTACCCCACAGCCAGCTTCCTATCCACCTCACTGTCAAGCAGTTAAGCCTACAATCCTCCAATTTTCTCCTGAGAACATCATGGGATACCAGATCAAAGGCCTTTTGGAAGTCTAGGTATACAGTGTCAACCCCCTTTTTCTTATCCAGGTGGCAAGTTACTTGGCCATAGGAGTAGGTGAGATTGGTAAGACAAGACCTGCCCGTGATGAAGCCATGCTGAATGTCATTCAGAATTCTACCTTCTGCAAGTGTATCAGACATAGATTTTTTTCCAGGATTTTCACTGACATAGAAGTTAGGCTAATTGGCCTATGGTTGCCCAGGTCCTCTCTCCTCCCCTTCTCAAAGATGGGCAAAACATTGGCCCTCTTCCACTCTTCAGTGACCTCCCCTGAGTGCCATGAATTATGGAAGAGTTTTGCCACGAGTTATGGAAGAGTTTTGCCAGAGATCCCATGATGACTTTGGCCAGATCTTTCAGCAATCTCAAATAAAGTACATCCAGTCCTGCTGACTTACAAATGTCATAAATTGTTGTGTGTGTGTGTGTGTGTGTGTGTGTGTGTATCTATCTATCTACCTAGAGATATATATTATCTAGATGGATAGATATCACCGTCCCAATATTTTAAATAATGAATGTGCAAAGTGCCCATGTTGGTATGGGAGCCATTACTGGCATCAGTGAAACACGGAGACATGAGGTTCCTTCACTGAAGATTTTTTTCCTTGAGGTCCCAGAGACCTGCAGAGTGTCATTTAAGCTCAAGTTTTGGCAAGAGGATAAAACGTACAAATGATTTATCTGTAACTAACATGGCCTTGTTTTTGCGTTTGGGATTTAGCTGTAACTGACATGATAGCTGTAAATAACATGGCCTTGCTTTTGGGTTTGGGAGCAATGGGAGAGAGTGTGTCAGAGTCTGGGTGACACAGCTACTTTGTTCCCAACCAGGAATTACAAGGGAAGCACTGCAGAGGTGTTTTTTGGTCACAAGGGGCATGTTTACATGAAACACTGGCTGCACAGTCTTGTTATTACTGTGCAGTAACAATGCATGGAACAAAGTGTGATTCAATGCTACTATGTAGTAGTAATGAGCTACTGTGCAGTCAGCATCACCTAAAAGCCATTTATACAAGTTTATACATGAGATACTGCACAGTCAGCATCTCATGTAGATGCAGCTAAGGAGTAACAGACTATGCTGTGTTGGAGACATTTTCCTTTTCCTTCCTTTCTCTTTCTACCCTATTCAGCACCTGTCTCTTCAAGGAACAGAAGTGTAGGCAGAAATGGGGAGACCTGGACTTTTTAATTACTCAAAATAAGCTCTTTTGAATTGAATTCTCTTGCCTCCTGTATTCCATTCAGATCCCATTCAGAACTATGTTCAACTGCAGTAGCACATGGTGATAAGTTTTGATCTTTAACAGGACATGACCAAGAGTCTGAGATCTCTTATTAAAACACAATAGCTTCTCTTTGTTGGAGTTTGTAGATTTTAGATCATGAAATAATCTTCTCTGTATCATGACTAAAAATAGGATTGGCTAAGTATTAGATGGTCTAAACAAAACTTACCCACACTTAAGGGAATATCCTAAGTTATTAATTTAACTTGAGGTTCTTCTCCCTGTGCTTACAATGTCTGTAAAAGTCCTTGCATCTCTTTTCAGATGGTACATGTGCACCTCCACCTGACATTGCTATGGGTGGGATTCTGGAGACGAAAAGACTGAGGTATTTTCCTGGTGAGAGGGTGGATTATCAATGTCAGCATGGTCTGAACCTTACTGGATCACAAACACTAACATGTATGGAAGGAGAATGGTCACCAGCAGAACCACCAGAGTGCAGAGGTATGTTTACTTAATAGACCTGTAGGAAGAAATAATTCCTGATTGGAATAAAAAGCTTCCCTTTCTCTCTCTAGCATTTATTTCTCTATATCTCTGTTTCCTTATCAGGGAAATAACAAAGCAGCTGGGCACTTGGGACAGCTACCACACATAGGTTCAGCCATGACTTCCAGTTGCTGGTACCAGTATAGTTGTGTGGCAGCTTGGCAGCTGTTATTTTTTGTGCCCCCTCTCCTCCCAAATTGGCATGAGGGGCTAACTTGGTCAGCCTGCCTCAGTTATGTCACTGCTCTTTATTGTGCACAAATGTATCATCACTTGAAAGCAAGAAAAATTAGATTATTCTATTCTGTGATATTTTGCAGCAATAGCAAGACAAATTTTATACCAGCATCCTATAGAGGAAACTCGATTTTGAGATCTTTATTATTCCATTTGTGACTGTTTGTGAGATGACAATATCCAAGGAAGGGCTGTGGGACAAACTGTGGCATTAATTCTTACAGAGTAGTACCATTGACTTCACAAACTGCTTAATGTTATGGCTTGGTTTACACCACAATGTGAAGAAATGTTGAAGCTTTCTCTCTCTAGATGTGGTCTCCAGGCCCAGAACCTGGTCCCATGAGATTTACTAATACATTAGATAATATAGGAAAAAACCTGGTGGAATCCTGGCTCCACTGGAGTCAGGGAAAATATTTCTGTTGATATCTGTAGGCAAATAACTTCATTCCTGAGCTCTCTGAAAGTAAAAAAAAAACCCAAACAAATGTAGCATCACTCTGTTCTTTATTTATTCCAGATGCTACTGGAAAGTGTGGGCCCCCACCTACCATTGAAAATGGAGATATAATTTCTTTTGCATTGCCATTGTATGAATTAGGTTCAGTTGTGGAATACAAATGCAAAACTACATATGCACTGGTGGGATCTCAACTTGTTAGATGTGACTTTGGGCAATGGATAAATCCACCAACTTGCAGAGGTAGGAAAAATTTTTATTAAATGGAAAACAACAATGAAGTGTTCTAGTGTGAAGATTTTCCATGTTAACACCCAGTTTGGGTGTCACAGACTCTGATTAAGTTTATCAACTTGATTTAAGACAGAATGTGTGAGAGGCAAACTCTGATCTTCAAGGTAGAGTCTCAGGGGCATTGGTCCTACCATCCCTTGTCCCGTGGCAAAGTGAAATAATAAGTGGCATTTATAACTAATTACTCTGAATTAATTATTTTTTTTAAATATAAAATGAGGAATTCACCACCTCCTCCCTCCCCAAAAGTCTTCCATTCTAATAGAAGCATTTACATTCATTCTCCAATATATTCTAATCTAAAAGAGTTGTTATAATGAAACTAGCATTTACAATAGGGGAACTGATTTATTCAGATATATGTAAATCACAGCAGATGTGGTAAAATGAAGTTGAAGAATGTATGGTAGAATATGCAATATTGGTTTTTGTCCATCAGTGAAGAGTGGATATGACACTGTCCTCCTTCTCCTCAAGATAATCTAAATTGGTTTGAAGACTATTCTGATAACTCTACCCTACATCCTTTTTTCTTAATGTTTGCAGTGGTCATAAAGGGACTCTTAAAAATACACACATATGTCTTTCCTGTTCCTTCAGCTACATCCTTTCTCCAATCTTTTTTCAGAACTATTATGGACATATTTCTTAGCCTGAAATGGAAGAGGAAAGACATAAATATCAATAACTGTTTAACTAAGCAAACCCTCTGGGAACAGGATTTATGAAATAAGGTGGAAGTGATGAAATTCCAATATCAGATCCACATTAATCTCCATTTTCCTTTTACCAGAGCCATGTGTAGCATCCACAAACGAGATGGAGAAAAACAATATTAGGCTTAAATGGATGCATGGAGCCAAATTGGTTGTTTCATCTGGATATGTTGTTGAATTTGAATGTAAACAGGGATATGTAAATGACCCAACATCTCCTCCTTTTAGAGCTTGGTGCCTGATGGGGGTATTGATCGTGAGCTCAGAGGTAAGTGATTTCCAATGATCACACAGTTCTGGTAATTCATTAAGCATTTATCAGATTTTTATGTGGACATTTAAGGTTAAAATTATCCATGGACATATGACAGAGTGGTATTGTAGCACCATTGGGCTCATTGTGTATAAACCCAGAGGAAATCCTTCTTCCTGTCTCAGGCCCGGTACAGTCTTTCTTGTGTGTTTAAACAAATGACAAGTGCAAGGGGCAACCAAATGAAAGTAAGACGATATGAGTATTACTTTAGCTTGAATAATCCAACCTCTCTTCTCTGGGCTTCTGCTAGTATTGAAATACATGGACAAGTATTGTAAACATCCTCCTGTCTTGCTCAAGTGTTCTGACCAGCCCCTTTGCATCTTAATGTGCCTGACTTCTATTGTCTTTTGCATATCTACAATTTCCCTCTGATTTTCTGAGCTCCATTTATGCTGGTAGCAAGTTCAGCCTTGGCCAAAACTTTCTTAGGAAACCTTCTGACCCATGGCATTTATGTTACAGTGGTCATAGCATCAATCCATCTATCTTTTCCAGATAAGGAACTGAAGGTGATTAAGAGTATTGCATCTGGACTTATTCATCTGCCCATACATGTTGTAGCTTCTGACCCAACAAAGATTTTGATTTAACATAGTAGGCTATCTCATAGTCCTCTTTGAGAAACCTCAAAATGATGCTTCATTTCCTTATACAGTATCTCCAGGTCCTGACTTATGTCTTGCAGTGCTTTTTTCTGTGAACATCTTGGAATGCTATGGTCTGTATCAGTAGGAAGGCTGCTGACCAAAGGTGACTGACTTGGTTCATTGCTTTCAAAAAACAATGCTCAAACATGTAACCCAATGTCTAAGTTTTCAATTGCAATGCTTTTGGGGAGGTCTGTTATGAGGAAAGATAGTGTACATGTGAGCAGTGAATCCAGCAGAGTTATAACCACTTTCTTCTTCAAGTCTAAATTGTGGCTCTGGAAACAGAGAATAGATTACTATGTCTACTCACAAAGTTTTACTTTTAGAATCAATATGATCAAGACTTTTCTTCGGGTCATCTTTCTTTCCTTGAAAAAAGAGCAGTGCTAGAGAATGGCACCTGGCATCTGAGAGTAAATTTCATATGTTGATTTCTGCTCCTATAGGAATATTGTTTAAATACATTAGTTGGAGGGACTTCAGAATGACAACATTTCAGTGCATCAAGGATTTAACCAATGGTTATGGAAGAAAGAGATTTTGGTCTTGGCCTCTTTTTTCATTTCTTCTTTTTTTTCTTACTCTAATGTTTGCAAGTTACTTCTTTCTAGTGCTATGACATACATTTACTCCTCTAGTTCCCTTTCCCTTTATTTCTTACATTTAGGCAAAATTCTATTTTCCTTTGGTTATCTTAAGTTGCATCTATTTAATTACATCTTGTTGCAGTTTTGGTAGTTACCCTCAAGTAGGAATTCTGTTTTTTTGCAGCATGAATATCTAAGTGTGCATACACATTAAACAATTAGACTTAGTAAATGCAGTAAGTATGCACTAGTTGGGGGTATATATTGCTGAGTACTTCCACCCCTTGTGGATGCATACCAACGTTCATGGCCTGAAAAATGTAGTTGGTCTAAAACAGTGGTTCTCAATATTTTTTGGTCCAGGACCCTTTTGTAAACACCAATGACCAGCTCCACCCAGTGCCGCTCACTTCCAACCCACTGCTCCCAGCCAACCAGTGTGTGAGGCAGGGGGTGGTAGTGTAGAGCAAAGGGGTTGAGTGTGGGGGGGCCCCAAGCAGTCCCAAGAAGCCCCTTGTAGGCTGGAACTCTGACAGCTGGCAAGGAAAAAGCCACACTTTCCTATGATTTTCTCCTTTAAAGAAGAATCCATTTTAAAAGTTTGTTGATCCATTTTAAAAGTTTATTCATGACTTTTTCAAATATTCTAGCAACCCATTTTGGGGACAAACCCATGGATTGAGAGAGGCTGGTCCAGGACCCATTATGGACAGGGGCTAAGTGGGGGATCTTCCCATGTTTTAGCCCCTGTAAACTGAATTATTATGGTACTCACCTTGGAAGCCAGAGACCCTATTTCTAGGCCTCATCAGCCCTTAGGGGGTCTGAATATATGCTGCTCTGATTTTACAACATAACACTACAACCACTAGGCCACAGGCCCTTCCTTAGCATTTTGTTTGAAGCTGGCTCTGTTTGCAGACAAGAAATGAGAAATATGGAGCAAGGAGGAGGAGAGCAGGCCAAAAAAGGTGTGTGGCTCAATGAGATACCTGCTACTGTAGAGATAGGGGAGTCCGGATTCTAGCCTGGGCTCTTCCTCCCAGTAAGACCAATTTTCCCCCTGAACTGCCTTCTGTACTCTCCCTCCCTGCACCCCCCGCCCCCGCTTGATTATTCGATTATTCAGTGCAAAGGGCAGTAGCTCAGTTTCACAAGGAGTGGAAGAGGACATGAATATTGGCTGACCTGTGGTAAAGTGGCTCTCTACTTCCCAGCACTATGCTAGGAAGTAAGGGAGAGACATTCCATTTTGATTCCCAGACTTATGCTTAAGTCTACATGTACATAGTTGTCAACTTGTACACATCCAAGATACAGAGTATCTATGCATAAGTGCCAAAAATACCATCTAGAAAAAAAATGAAAAGCCTGTCTTTAGATAACCAAAAGGGAATAGAATTCCACCTTAGACATTTGATGTTTCACTCTGTCGATCTGGCTTTTCTAGTCTCCTCCTCAGGCTTCATTCTTCTGCCACCATTTTGGCCTTAACCTCTCTCTTGCTTTCCTTTTCTTTTGATCATTTCCCACTTATTTTAGGGCCCCATTTATTTCAGTGGTATCTTGACAAAGTGGTTAAAATATCTCACTATGGTTGCAGAGTTGCGAGTTGAAGCCTTGATTTGGACTTGTACCAAATACTCTCTCCTGGCTTGGCCCAGCCATCAAGGTGTAACCAATCATTCAGGCTGGGAATGTGGGTCTGAAGCTGGCCACACCACTCCTTTCTGTGCAGAAGACATGAAAAAATATTTGTAAACAGATTTGTCATGGTTATTGTAATTTAATTTTCCATTTCAGTTAGATGGTACAGGTGACTATGCATCATGCTTTATAAGGTATAATTAAGTTACCTGCAACTGTAACAAGACTATGTTTACATTAACCTGGTGTGCATATCTTTTCAGAAATGCTATGTGGAACTGTTCCAAGCATTCTTAATGGCATCCCAGAAGGCAGAATGAGGGATTATTATGAGCCTGGTGCCACAGTGCGTTATCAATGCCAAGAAGGTTTTGATATTAGTGCAACACCAGTCATTACATGTCAAGCAGGGAAGTGGAGCACACCACCTACATGTGTAGGTATGATGTAGAGTTCATTTCAATAACTTAATTAATCCTTTATGATTTTAGATACTGAGCTCAATGAGGAGTGCAACGGGTGTGGGTTAATTAGTAGGGCTGTGTGAAACAGCACCATTCTGTTCCAGCTTGCATTGCGGCATTTTGATGGAACAGTGCGTTTCATTTTGAATTTTGCTTTTGTTCAAAACCACTGTTCCATTTTGTTTTGTTGAAAGGGTTTCACTGTTTTGATGTTTCACCCATAGGCTATAATGGGGAAGCTCAAAACAGCTTATAACTTTGTAATTTCTGGTCTGATTTGGATGAAACTTGCAGAAATAGTAAACTCTTTTAAGGGCATGAAGCCTGATGAGTTTCAAGGAGACAGGTGCAGGGGTTTGGAGAAACTGCACCTCAAACTGATGAGAAGTAAAACTCATGTCACGTGTGTGTGTTAAGCCACAGCAGGGTGAAAACTGCAGACATGCTAGCCCCTGCTGAGGCCACAATGCCTGCCAAGATACAGGGAGACAGGTGCAGGGGTTTTGGGGAAACTGCACCTCAGGCTGCAGACAAACCAAACTTATGACATGGGTGACACTGTGTGTGTGTGTGTGTGTGTGTGTGTGTGTGTGTGTGTGTGTGTGTTTTAAGGCACAGGGGGGTGAAAACTGTAGGGATAGTGGCCCCTGCTGAGGCCACAAAGTCTGCCAACTTTCAAGGAGATAGGTGCAGGGGCTTCCAGGTTCTGGGGACCTGCACTTCAGGCTGCTAACAGGCAAAACTCATGACATGGGTGCTTGTGGGGCTCTGTCTGTCTTGAAGCATGGAGGAGGGGGGAGGGGGAGTGAAAACTGCAGGCCTGCCAGGCTCTACCATGCCCACGAAGCCTGCCAGCTGTCAAGGAGATAGGTGCTGACAGGCAAAACTTGTGACATAGGTGGGTGACACTGTATGTGTATTAAGGTGCACCCTCACTGGTGCTGGGCCATCTACACAACATGGTAGTGTGCCCCAATGAGGTTGCCTCCCCCCTACAGCCTTAGTCTGGTCCACCACTTTACACGACAACAGGTATAAAATAACTTAGTGAGTGAACAGCACTAGCACAGATCCACCAGCAGCATCTCTGGTAGCCTAGCCAAACTGTCAAAGAGCCCTTCTTTCTTCTCAAGTAGGAGCTGCTGCTTCTCCAGTGTGTTTGTTAAGGTGTGCCCTCCCTGTGTGTATGTTTATGTGCATGTGAATTTGTGTTAAGGTGCACCTTCACTGGAGCCTGGGCCATCTACACAACATGGTAGTGTTCCCCAATGGGGTCTCCTCCTCCCCTACAGCCTCAGTCTGGTCCACCACTTTACATAGGAACAGGTAAAACAATAAATCAGTGAGCAGCAGCACAGTAACATGAGCAGCATCTTACGCAGCCAAACTGTCACAGAGTCTTTCTTTTATAAAGGAATTTAAAGCAAGCAGTAAAGATGTTGTACTGGATATGTGTTACTTGTGATGTGTGATGCCTTGTGTTTTTGTGTTTATAAGTTTATTATGAAAAAAATGTAATAGAGAAAAATATCTTAGGAAGCTTTTGGGTTGAAAAACTTTTTGTCAAGTTGAGGAAGCACCTGCGGTTGGTGTGTCTGCTGGTCCTGAATAAAAGGGATAGTAAAGAAGCCAGAGGCTGGCCTGGCACGCAAGGCAGGCAAGAAAGCCATTCAGTGAAAATAGAAAGGAGCCATCAAGGGGTGAGGGACAGGCTCGGGTGGGGGGGAAGGGGATATAGCAGCATAGGTAAAAGTGCAGATGTACCCGGGGAGTCAGATGTCCGGCAGGCTGCAGTGTGCCAGAACTCCACTGTGGATATTGAGTCCATGAGTTTCTGTACCTGCTACCTAGGAGGCTGATGAAGTGCAGTTCATAGGCCCAGCTCTGAAACGTGGTTTGTACATTCAAACAAGCAACAAGAAAACCCAAGTACCTGTGGGGGCACATTCCTCACCAAAAAGCACTCTGCCTCCAGTCTCTCAGGCCTGATCCTGAGAGGGAACAATTTACAAAACACATTTCACAAACTCAGATGATTCCCCCCCCTTCCTCAGAATTTCCCTTGCTAGGGCACTCACATCCAGATCCAGCACCAGCTCTTCCTCTAGCACTGGAAGGCTCAGCATGGGAAGGAAATAGGGGTGGAGTAGGCTGCCATGCTGGTGCTGCTGCTTGTTGTTGCCATCATGGTGGTAGTGGGGTTTATGGTTGGTGCTTGTGGAGAGGATGCAGTCTTGAGCACAGGCAGTGGCACTGGCACTGCTCCTCTCTCCTTGCTGCTGGTAGCAGCCTCATGCCTTTTAGCTGGAGGAAAGAGGCTGTCTCAGTTTGGTGGTGGCGGTGGGAAGAGGAGGGGACGGGAGGGGGGAAACTTACAGCTCTCCTTTTACCCACTCTTCTGCCCCTCCCTGAAACTGGCCAATGTGGCCACCTGCCTTCCCACCACACTTCATGGTGTGTTTCATGTCTTTCTTTCCTACAAATATATAAATGTATTCATGTTCCTACATAAATTAAAAAATGTAGGCGTGTGGTGCAAATAAGAAATGTTTAGCAGCAATTATATGACTTTGTCCCTGTATAAATTGAAAAGTGTAGGTGCAAGAACATAGGTAGGTGTGTGGTGCATACAAAAAATAGCTAAAAGCAAATAGAAATATGGCTTTGTCCATATATTAATTCTATAATATACGATGTATGCTGCAAAGCTTTAAATGTATAGAAATAAAATATAACTGTATTTCCCTTCCTATATAAATTAAATTCTATTGTAATCCTATCCAATAGAATTATAAAATTCAAAACAATTAATTAATGAATATAATAATAAAATAAAAGACCCTTGAAGAAAAAGGTATTCTGAATCTGAAATCCCTTTTGCTAGCATGTAGGGAATCCTTTAGAAGATTAGTGCTGCTAGACTAGCTGTAGTTGTCTGATGCCGAGCTGCTGAAGCAGAGCTCAGCATAACTGACACCAACGCAGAAAGCAGGGCTGTTCCAACAGTGCTGCCTTTTATGCAGTTTGTCCATCCCTGTGAGCACTGGGATTGGAAGGGACCTCAGGGAAGGATGACAGTCACTGGCCAGCTATGCAGTCAATAATGAGAGCAGTTCTTCCCCCCTTGCCCTTCCCTCTCATTACTTTAGTTTCTGTTTTTCTGCAGCCAAGCCCAGCTTGAGTTTCAAAACTTGAAACATTTTGAAAATTTCAAAACGCTTCGATTGCCTCATTTCATTTTCGAGGCTGTTTCGAAGCGCTCTGTTTCATTTCGATTTCACTGTTGCAAGCTTGAAGCGAGTCGAAACGAAACTGCCATCAAAATTTCACACAACTCTACTAATTAGCTCCACATCTAGTCCTTCAATGTCCTTTTATAGGTTCACAGCTTGTATTTATTATCTATGCTCCCCAAAGGTAACAACAGACCTCAGCATGAATATGAGCCTGCAGTGCAATGCAGTAGCTGCCAGGGCCAATAAAACCCTGGCATGCATCAATTGATGCATCTCCAGTAAATCCAAAGAAGTGATTCTCCCACATTACTCAACATTGGTGCGGCTGCAGCTGGAATATTGCATCCAGTTTTGGGTGCCACACTTCAACAAGGATATGCTAAAGCTCGAGAGGGTCCAAAGAAGGGCCACCTGCATGATCAGGGGCTTGCACGGCAAGCTGTATGAGGAGAGGCTGAGGGATCTCGGATTCTTCAGCCTAAAGGAAAGAAGGCTGAGAGGGGACCTGATTGTGGCTTACCACTATATCAGAGGCATATATTGGGGGCCTGGTGAACAACTGTTCATCAAGGTGCCTTGGGGGAAAACCAGAAAGAGCGGCCACAAACTCCTGGAAGACAGTTTCTTGCTGAAAATTAGGAAAAACTTCTTTACAACTAGGGTGTCCAGACCATGGAACAAGCTCCCTGCAGAGGTGGTGCAATCATCTACCTTGGAGGTCTTCAAGAGAAGACTGGGCAGTCACTTGGCTGGGGTTGTCTGACCCCCCAGGTGTTTTTCCTGCTCATGCAGGGGGCTTGTTCCATGGTCTGGACACCCTAGTGGACCTGATGATCCTTCGGGGTCCCTTCCAGCCCTATGTTTCTATGAAGCAAGCTGATCACTGTGCAAATACACAACACATGGTCTCTTCCCCAAATCATTCAGTTTTCTCCAACCATATGCACAGTTTCTGATACGCTCACAGTTCTCTGGGAAAGTGGTACTCCAGACCAGGTCCTCAGACACTACTGTGCTGACCCACCAGCTCTCTCCCTCTCTGCTCTCTAGTTTTCAGTTGCTTGGCTCTCAGACTCTCGGCTTTCCATGTCTCTGAGCAGGGGCTCATTTCACTGGCTCTTAGCCCTCTGACTTTTAGGCTTTCCATCTTTCCATTGTCTTCCTGCCTCTCTTGGGTTCCTCTCCTCAGGAGTCTTAAGTCTTGCCCTCTGGTTCCTTCCCCTCCTGGGGAGTGAGTCTATCTGTCTGTCCCAGCAGCCTCCGGTTCCTTCTGGAAGTCTCTCCCTTCCCTTCCTGGAAGCCTTTTATCTTCCTCCCAACTAATTATTCCTCTCAGTTGACCCTGAAGTCACTTATTACTGCTTACAGCTGGGCTGTAGCCTTTGCATGCTACTCCCAGGCCCTTTGAGCTGGCAGTTTGATTTTTGTGTGCTCTACATGGAGATAATGCACATTTAGCACATAATGCGCATTTAGCCCTCACAAGGAGGGTTGAGCACAGGAGAGATAGGGAGGATGTAGATCAAAGTTTCCCACCCATTTTCCACAGCAGTCCACATAGTGAAAGACAAACCATATGAAAAATATTAAGCCATGTCCATTGCTGTGATAGACCCTTACTTCAGCATTAAAGTTTATTAGAGCACCATATTCTGGGTAGTCTTTAGCATCACATTGGGATATGGCTAGCCTGGTTTAAATCGTGGGCCTAGTTCAGGGCATGGTAACTTCTTTAATTTTGGAGTTTCTCCCATGCTCTTCCCTGTTTCTGACTGGCAAAGGGGTCCTGCCAGCCTCACTTCTTGCTCCTGCTGGCTGGGAGATTAAAACAACAGTTTTAAATATGTTGTAGTTTTTGCCACCCATCTGGTCAGCAGCAAGCAGCAGGGCCCCTCTGCCAGTCAGCATTGGGAAGCAGAATTTGTGGTATATTTAAAACCACAGTTTTTGTCTCCTGGCCATCAGGAGTGAGTGGTGAGTAGTGGCCAGGGCTGACAATCAGCTGATTGGTGGTCTGGGAACAGCACAGGTATCTGGATTGATAATCATCTGATTTTTAACCTCAGTCTGGGGCTGGGAAGGTGGGAAGCTGAAGGGCTTCCCCTCTGGATGCTTTTAACTGTGGAGTCAGGCAAGTTAAAGTGCTCATCAGGGAAGTCCTTTAGCTCTCCCTGTTGGTAGCCTCTGATCTTCGATTGTCAAATAGGCTGATTGTTAGCCCTGCCCAAACAGCCCTTGGTCTTGATCCTCAGTTGGGGGCCAACAATCAGCTGATTGCTGTTCCCAGATCACACACATGGGCTGGTTTGAGATCCCAGTGCTGTGTAGGGCCAGAACCAACAATTGGTCCTGGACCCAGGCCTGCAGACTCTCATCTTTCGATTAGCTGGTACAGGCAGAGTCTGGGATTATGTGTGGCATGGCAGGAGGTATGACTGTTGGGATTGGCAGTCAGATGCACCTTTAAATGAATGCATGTCAGGGGCTACAGTGATGACTACACATAAATGAGCAGGCTTTGTTCAGTTGCTGTGCACAAGAACATGCTAACAGAATGAGACCTCCTCACAACATCATGCATTGTAAAATACTTGTCACAGCAGATGTTGCGTCAGTTGAAAGAGCCAAAGCAGGAATATTAGTTAATTTAATCACTATGAGATTCTATGAATTTGCAAATCTTACCAAACACTTACAACCGCAACCAAATTCAGTTCAAAAACTGTATGTGCTGATTGCATACAAGATGCCATAGGCAAGGTGCACTGTTGATTTCATCTAGGGATCAAGGTCTACAAAAGACATACAGAAAGATAATAAAACAAAACAAAACAGTACTTTGGACCCAAGGGATGAACCTTGCTATTGAAAGTCTACAAAGCAACATGAGAGCATGGTTTCTGTCAAACTAAATCTCATTGTCAATACAAGTTTTATGAATCAAAATCTCAACAATAGAAATTATCAGCATTCCCATTATGTCCATTGTGTGAAAGGTTCAGTTTGATAAATCCACACAATATCCATCATGAGAAAAGGTGGGTGATCATCAGAGATTTCAACACTCATGGTATTAATTAGTATTATGACAAAAAAACAAAGACAGAAACTAGTTGAACTGTGTGCAGATACTTCCTGAGGCCAATCAACAACTCAGAACTCTCTGATTTTTTAATACGTGCCAGTAGAAGCTGGAATCCCAACCCAGTGTTTGTCAACAGCAAAATTACCAGAACATGTACCAAAGTTATGGACTCCATCCCTTACTTGCAGCAAAGGCCAATCACCATACAGAGAAAAACAATTATAACAGAAGACTCAATGCTCTTCTTTGCCATTTCAGTTTGAAAAAAAAAAGCAAACTGGGAAGACTTTACCAAATTCTTGATGCAATGATACTAAAGCCCAAACCATCACCAAAAAAATTATAATCAATTTGTTAACACAGTACACACTTCCTCACAGAGATGCATTTCAAGAGGCTGCAGAACTAATTGTGTGAGGGCTACCACCTGAAATCACCAATCATCTAGGGTTGTGAAACCAGCCAATTGACCACACATTTTTTGACTGCAGTCAAAAGTTTTCAAATATTCTATAAAGCCAAGAATGCCCTTTGTTAGGTGCTGGCCTACCTCTTTCTATTGCATCCTAGTGTCATTTGTTACAAGGGCAGGAATGAGGGCTCCCTGCCCTTCAGCTTTGCAGGAATTGGTTCACGCACACGCACATGCATTCCATTTAGGAGCAGGCACCCCTACCCTGCTCCGCTCTCTTGAGCGCTTCCAAACTCCGTTCCCTTCCTTCCAGTACACCACATGGGCTACAAATGTATTTGTTGTTCAGTGAGAGTGGGCCTAAGCCCATCAAGAACTACATGGGTTCTCTCAATGGCTGGGGAGAGGCTACTAAGTACACAAAAGATTTCTTGGGACAACGAATGACAAAATAGGAGTGGGAGTGAATGCTACTAATTAATAACCTGGGTGCCAATGGGGGAACCTAATTCAAAATCTCCAGCCAGCAGCCACTGGCCCCTGAAGACATCTTGGGAGCCATTGGACACTGCCCAGGGAAACTCAGCTTATGCATTGATAGGAGAAAGGAAGACAGCATTGTAGTGGGTCTGGTCCCTTTCAGCTAACATCTCTTTCTTGGTCTGGTAAGGAGGAGTTTGTCCTTAGGGTCCCAGGATTTCTTGGGGCTACAAATGAGCTGAGAAAGCAATCAAAAGCAGCACCATGGGAAGATTCTCCTACTGGCCACCTACCAGAGAAGATGGGACCACCTACCCCCTCCAGGTGATCTGGTGGTCTGCTCCATAAAGCTCTTAGTAAGGAATGGACTTTGGAGTCCTCCAGATGATAGTAACTGTTAGCGCTGAAAGCTATTGGTTGAATTAAATACAGGAGATACTGTGAGATTATAGAGAAAGAAGAGAAGCCAAAGTTGTCATTTTGGAATACTTTTAGTAGAAAGTACATGGAAAAACTGTTAAATCTCAGTTGAAATTCTGTTCTTTTGACACATGCAGGTAGAATGGAGTAACTTGTATTATTGTGCTAGGTTTCCAGCTACTGTGAAAGAAAGACTGTTGCAATCAAACAGCCAGAAAGGGCAAACTGATCTACACCAACACCTATCACAAGGGAACATATTCATGTGCTTAGTAGTCAACAGCCAGTCAGTCCCAGCATGGGAAGATTTATGCATCATTACTCAAGCTCTGCCCATGTTAAAGCTCCATTAATATAAGCATACTCCATGACCTCAGATTACTATATCATGAACCAATGACATGCCAGTTCCCCTAAAATGTACATAAGTTGCCTCTTTCACCTTTAGAATTATGATGCCAATAAACAAATCAGTATGACCTGAAACAGGGTATAGTTTACCCATTGCTGGAATCCAGCCTCCCAGGGAATTATGCTAAACTGCATATTTTAATTCAGGGCACATGTGGAAAAGATAAAGTGTAAAGTTAGCACACAGAACAATTTACTGGAAAAGCTCAAATATTCTAAATGGGAACCAGCCCAACAGCACTGTGGACAACTTCACTTTCATTCTACCATCCAAATATACATGCTGTGTATGAGAAAGATAAGCACATGCAAAGAGCTCCACACAGTCTTGAATGAAAGTTGCCAGTGCATTACAAGATGCCTTAGACAAATAGTGTGACCAGTCTGGATGAGCCTTCTGGGACTGTCCCACCAGACAAGAGAGAAGTTGTAAGCAACACTGAATGTACCTAACATATTAAAGACATGCTGTATGGACAAATTGCAGATGCTGGCTGAGTGAAATTTAGAAAAAGGTTTTACATTAAAAAACCCACTAGACTGCCTCCCACACCAGCAGCTATAAGAATGGAAATATGGTATTCATGCCTCAGCATGATCAATGAGATATTGAAAATGAATGTGGGTGCTGTTAAACACTGAATGTGGGTGCAGGAATAGACTGGCCATCCTGAAGGTGTTCAGAAAGAATTCAAAAGGATGAAAAATCAGAAGGCAATGCTGGCTACTCTAGTGATATAAGCACATTAATATGGGAAAGCATAAACTATGGGAAGACCTGTTCTGGCCTGTGTGCTCTTGAAATATCCATGTAACACTGAGGACCTTACCTACCGGATAAAACAATTTAATTCTTGACATTTGGATACAAGCCACAAGCCATTTCCAGACGTTAAGAAGGTCCAGGAGCCGTGCGTGTATTTGATAGCTCGAATGGCTAACAGGGAATCCTTACTATTACCAAGGTCATTCTAGAAAGGAAAGCAGAATTGCCGGGTCTCTCGTTTTTGGTTCTGCACAATCTAAGTAGGAAAGGGCAGAATCTGGTTAAGGACTAGACTCTGCAGTGGGAGGTGACATTTGCTTACTATCACTCCAGAACAGTAAAGGTGAGAAAGTAAACAGAATGGCTACGTATCAGAGAGTACAAATTACTGTGGGGAGGATGACTAATTTGCCTAGTCACAGAAAAGCTGCAAGCACACCAAAAATACTGACTAAAGAAACTAGAAAGTGGGAGAAAGTTGTCATGAATTCACTCAGGTAATCTGGTTGGGTTTGAGTTGTATTACTTCAAAGAATTGTCTCGTAGTCTTAGCTTTTTAAAAAAAAAATTTGATGGCTTGAGTTTGCATGGATAATCCTGTATAGGTAGACATGGCTAAGTTTCTTATGTAATACAACTAAGACTGCCAGAGCTGGGGAGCCTAGAGATCTCGACTGGCCCAGGAGTGGGGCCTAGCACCCATCAGGTGCCAAAAGTCCAGAAGGGGCCACTGCCAGAGTCTGAGAGGGTTGGGCTGGAGCCTAGAAACCAGGTCTGATGTTGTGGGCCTGGGCTAGAAGGCCCAGTGAGAGCAGAGTCGAAGGAGGCCAATAAAGCCAAATTCCCTACAAGGTGAATGATGGTATAATAACACTCATGAGGCATGGGGTAGAGGTGGACAAAGTCACTCAATGAGACCTTAAATACAGGTGCTCTGCAGAGGCATAGACATGTCAAGAGGGCCTACTGAGCTTGAGGGGTGAATTGATTCATAGATGCTAGGGTCAGTAGGGACCTCAACAGATTATCAAGTCTGACCCCTTGCCTAGGCATGAAAGAGTGCTGGAATCAGATGACCCCAGCCAGATGCCTATTTAGCCTCCTTTTAAAAACCCCCAAGGTAGGGGAGAGCACCACCTCCCTTGGAAGCCCATTCCAAATTTTGGCCACCCTTACCATGAAGAAGGTTTTCCTGACATCTAGCCTAAACCTGTTCTCCATCAGTTTGTGACCATTGTTCTTTGTTACCCCAAGAAGTGCCCTGGTGAACAGAGCATCTCCAATCCCTTGCTGCATTCCCCTAATGAATTTGTAGGTGGCCATAAGATCATGTCTCAGCCTTCTCTTGTGGAGGTGGAAGAGATCTAGTTCCTTCAGTCTTTCCTCATAGGAAAGCCCCTAACCATATGAGTGGCCCTCCTCTGGACCCTCTCAAGTTTATCAACATCCTTCTTGAAGTACAGCACCCAAAACTGGATGCAGTACTCTAACTGCAGTATGATCAATGCTGCATAGAGGAGAAAAATCATCTCTTTGGTTCTATTTGTCATGCATCTGCTGATGCTTGATAAACTGTAATTAGCCTTGTTGATGATTATGTCACACTGACAACTCATATTTCTCTTGGAGTCCACTATGACTCCGAGATGTCTTTCTGCTTCTTTGCTGCTGAGAGGGTCACTTCCCAGCCAGTAGGTCTGCTGCATATTTTTGCACCTTAGGTGCACCACTCTGCACTCATCCTTGTTGTACTGCATCTTAGCGTGTACTTCCCACTTTTCTAAACTGTCCAGGCCTGCCTGCAGTCATTCCCTACCCTCCAGAGTGTGCATTTCACCCCACAATTCAGTATCATCTGCAAACTTGGACAGAGTACATTTCACACCCACATCCAAGTCACTGATGAAGATACTGAAGAGTACACATCCAAGGACCGAACCCTGTGGGACCCCACTACCCACATCCTTCCAGGTCAATACTGATCCACCTCATACCACTCTTTGGGCATGACCACTAAGCCAATTTGCCACCCACTGAACTGTGTAACCATCTATGTCACAGCCTCTTTATTTATGAGACTGGGATGAGATACTGTATTGAAGGCCTTACTCAAATCCAACAAAATGACATCCACCTCTACTCCTGCATCTAAGCATTTTGTGATTGAGTAGAACAAAGCCAGATTGGTCAGGCATGATCTACCTGCTATGAATCCATGGTGTTGCATTATTTTTCCTGGTAGACTCCCACAAATATGATCCTTCATAATTGGAAAGACCCTTCCAAGGATGGAGGTGAGCCTGACTGGCCTATAATTACTCGGATCCTCCTTCCTCCTCTTCTTGAAAATTGAGACTAGTGAGATCCAGGAGAGACCTGGTGGTGATTTGCATGGACTAAGGCTCCAAGACCCATAGGAAGCCTCCCTTGCATACGCCTCAATAATCAGAAGAGGCAGTTGAGCAAGCAAGGGATGGCTACATTAGAGGTTGAGCTGGACAGGAGTTACATGGCCACCAGGGGGCAGGTCCTAGACCTGCCACAACCCCCAATAAAGAAACCATCAGAATCCATTCTTGAAGACAACCAGGAGTAATACCACAAACTCCTGGAAGACCACTTCAGGCTCAACATTAGGAAAAACTTCTTAGTTAGGGTGTTCAGGCTGTGGAATAAGCTCCTTCCAGATGTAGTGCAATTGGTCCCTTCCAGCTTTACAATCTATGAATCTATGAATGGTTCCTACAGGTGCCTTTCCCAAAATGCAATATACCTGGCCCAATGCACCAAATAGCTTTATGGCAACTACATGGATGAAACTAAACAGCAACTATGCACCAGAATGGCATGTTAAAGAAAAAATATAAAGGAAAAAGTTGTGTACACATACCGTTAGGAGCATATTTCTCTCAGAATAACCACTCCATGTCTGACATCACCATCCTCATGCTCAAGGAAAATCTACCTGACACATCTAAAAGGTAAATTTGGGAAGAAATATTCATCTGGCTGAACATCAAGAACCAGGGACTAAAGATTGATATTGGTTTTATGGCATGTTATGTTTTACCTGACTCCTGAATTCTTTCCAAACATGAAACTTGAGAATTACCCTCCTTCCATTTGACATGCCTTTATCTCCCAGTAATCAGTTTCTTCTCTTCTGTTAATTGTGCATCTGTTGCCAATGACAATTTATCTCACTTCCCTGCTTAACAACTGTTCTTTAAAGGCTGTGTTTGGTTTGCTCTGGTCAAACCTGACAAAGAATGTCTTGCATTTCAAGACTTATTTACCTCTCTCTCAACTACACAGTTGGTCCAAAAAAAGATATCACCTGAAGAAATCCTTGCACCTCACTTTTATTTTTCTTGCACATTTCTGTCTAGTTTACCTTTATACTCTCCTAATATTCAAAGACAATGGGAAGCTCATAGTTACCATGGTCTGGGCACCCTTTCTCTAACATGCTTCATCATTTAATGCTCATATAGGGTGTCTGTACACAAGCAGTGAGGCTGCTTCAACATTTTTTAATTAGAGAGCATCGAGTCTACCAGAACATGGTAATTACCGCAGTCCAGCAGACTCAAGCGTCTTTTGTATCAGTGTCCCTGCACTGAAAATTGTTGGCAGGAGCCCTTTGACTACAGCTTGTTCAAGGCGCTTTGGGATCTTTAATTAGAGAAGCTCTGACAGCAACTTTAATTTAAGTGCTCCCCTCTCCTCCACTCCTGGAGTACGTGTATAAATGCCCACACAAGATGCATACTTCAGAGAGCTACAGTTACTTTAATAATAAGTGGAAAGATAGGGAAGGAAATGCCTTGGTATGGGAAAAATTCTATCTAAAGGTCTTTCCTTTTTCTGTGAGGGGTTTGGGTGGTGAGGCATGTGGCTGCCAGTCCAGAGGTTGTAAGCTCGAAGTCACAGCAGAAGTGCTCACAGTGCAGCCCTATCAGATTCCAACAAATCTGCAAATTCTGTTAAATACTGTTAGACCCTGGCTCTATGCGGCACCCAATGACTAGGGAGACAATGCTTCAATTGCTCAGAGAGCAAACACCATCACACATTGCTAGCAACAGTCTTATTCAAAATGGAGACAGCTTTGGGTGAGCTCCCAGAAAGCTGGGAGGCAGCAGAGAAGTTTTGCAGATTAGTATTTTTTCCCCCACATTGATACACGTTGGTTCAAACTCATTAACATTTACTCCACTTTTGTCCCTTCTTTGTTCCACCCATATTCCCTCCTATCTCAAGCTCCACCTTTGTTTACTGTCTGTTTGATTAGCATGGAATTACCTATGCATTTTATTCATTTACATGCCTTTTTCCTATGAGTGCAAGCCTAAGACTGACCTCCGCTTCCTTTGGTGACTTGCCATTTCTTGCTGACTCCTTCTTCGTCATCTCCAAGGTCTTACTTCTGCTTTATCTCCTGATGGTAGCTGGTGGGCTGCATCCAGTTCTCTTTACACAATTAGCTATATATCTTGCAAAACCATGACATTCTTAGGAAAATACTTGCCTAAGCATCTTGCAATGTTACTTTTAATATATCATTCTGCCTTATGATTATCAGCTCTGCTAGGCCACAGGTTACAGCCTTGCATTCAGCTGCAAATCCAGTGCTCCCCAAGATCCAAATACAGTCACCCTAACAAATACTGTGTCACAAGGACATAAAAAGGAAAAGGGAAAGGCTTTTCTCTTTGCCTGACAGTCAGTTTTTTGAGGTCAGCATAGTAGTATGCCTGGATACCTATCAAACCAGATGTTTTCACAGTAACACACATTCTTAATTTGTGAAACACAGCCCTGGATCAGTTGTTGACAAAGTGAGGCCACTCATTTTGTTATTTTGCCATTTTTTCAATATTCTTGTTTATTAAACAATGAGCCACATGTTGCTTTGGCTGTAATGAGTTATCTGTAACCCTGCTCAAAGCAATCAGGGTGATTATTCTGTTGCTTTCATGTTATTTTAATGGCCTATCAAGGTGTATTGATAGAGGCAATCTGAAATACTTTTGTTCTTATAGTGTTTTCTGAAAAAAAACAGTGATGTATTTCTTGATTTCTGTTCTTCATTTCAGAGGGCGGTGGAAGGTGTGGGAAACCACCTGCTATTGACAATGGAGATATAACTTCCTTTCCATTGAATGACTATGATCCACATTCAACACTAGAATATAAATGCAAACATTTGTATGTAATGCGGGGATCTCAATTTGTTAGATGCAAGTCTGGACAATGGACAGACCCTCTAGTTTGCATAGGTAGGTACCAAAATTATCAAATTAAAAGATTTGAGATAAGTTCCACAAATGGGGAGATTTCAGTGTTGGGGCCAAAATTAGTTGTTACTATTGCTGAAGTTCCCTCAGATCAAATTCATTAATTTAATTTTAGATAGGAAGTGTGGATTATCAGAGGCAACAACCCTACCTCCTTCTGTCCTTTTGCCAGTGAGAAATAATACTGTATAATCTAACTAATTACTCTGAGTTCATGCTGATGTTATGTTTTGAATATGTAAAGAAATGTCTATGAAAGCTATGAAATCCTCAGACCTCCTGTAAGATTTCTATGCTAATAAAAGTATCTACATCCTTTTCCAAAATATATTGTTTTCTATAAAAACCTGTTATAACAAAGCTTATAACAAAGCTAACATTTACAGTACAGGAATGGAGTTATTCAGATATGCTCTTTGTTGAAGGTATAAGCCACAGTAGATATTGTAAAATTCAGTTCAAGAACTTATGGGCAAATATATCAGGAATACTTTTTGCTGCCCTTCAATGCAAAGCTTATATGGTTCTAATCCTCCTTCCAGTAGGGGATGCCCTGTGTTGTATGTAAACAGATTTAATCAGCTCCACCCCACACACATTCCAGTCTATAAATGATTGATTATTCCTGGAGGAGATGTGGCTGGGACATATTTTCCTGCACTGATTCCCAGATGTAGACCTATGTAACTCCAAAGAAGCTCTTACAGACTAGTTGTTTGTGTGTTATCAACCTTAGCTTTTCCTTTTCAAATCTCCCCAGAAAAATATATGTTCTCTTATCAAAAAGAACAGAGGGAGAGTGAAAGTACAGGTTATTAGTAATTCTTTATCTCATTAAACTTTCTGGGGACAGGGCTTGTAAAATAAAATTGTAGGGAATGAAATCCTCAACCCCCTGAAAGATTTTGATACTAGTATGTCAGATCCATGTGTAACCAGCTGCATGACATTTTCCTGTTTCCAGAGCCCTGTACAGCATCTGAGGAGGATATGGCAAAGAACAATATTCAGCTGCAATGGAGTCCAGGACATAAATTGTATTCCCCATCTGGAGATGTTATAGAATTTACTTGCAAAAGGGGATATGTGAAGGATCCGGAATCTCCTCCTTTTAGAGTACGGTGCCTGGAGGGGGAATTAACATATCCTAAATGTAGGCTCAGAGGTAAGCAGTTTTCAGTGACACTGTAGTATTGGTAGAATTAGTGATGATGTAACTGTGGTAATCCAGTAATTATGAGAGGAGCAAGGATTTCTTAGGGTGATATTTTTTACTAGACCAACTGCATAGTTTGGCGACTTCTTTTCTTTTGCTAATCATTTGTCTACTCCCTAAGAATTTTTCTTACCCTCCACCCCCTCCTTCCAACATGATTTTTATTATGTTGTGCTGGCTGATGATTTTTATTATGCCGGCTTTTACAGCTCATCCTGATGATGATGAATGTCTTGCATTTGAAAGCTTGTTTAACTTTATTCCAACCATGCAGTTGGTCTAAGAAAAGGTATCACCTAAGGCGTCCCCTTGCCTCTCACTGTAGTACTAGTCAGTCTAGGATTTAAATAATTCTAAGACCACTTGACAGAGTGGTAGTCAGACTCTGTTGTACTAATTTCTACTCATAGGAAAACATGATTCCTGTCCCAGATAGTTTGCAGTCTAAGCACACAAGAGAGGGTGCAACAAACAGAAGCAAGTTCTGCAAGCATTATTGGACTGAGATGATCCAGTGTCTCCCCTCAGTCTTTTGTAAGTAGGAAAAATTAGTGGAAAAGAATTGTATATGACCTGCCTTGGCCAAGTTGGGTGGCTGGCCATGTTCCTCCTCTTTGAGGCTGACTGCTGTTGTCATCTGTGAGCCTCTGAAGCAGATTTTTGAGTTCCATAGGTTCTTTCTGCAAGCTCACCTCTGCTAATCAGTTCTGCATTAATCAAAGCTTTCCTAGTCTTCATTTTTTCCTGGGAAACTTTCTGAGCCATGACAGTTAATTTGCAGGTCATGTCACCAATCTTCCTATCCATTGAAGACAGGGGGTGTAACTGAAACTGTTTTAGCTGATCTGTCCAGGCACTTTAGAGGTGCTGTCTCAAGAAAGACTTTTATAGGTTTTGGTGTTTCATCTTTTGGTTCTTTCATGAAACCCACAGGAAGATCCTTTTGAAGCATCCCCTTCTGAAAGGGGTCTGATTCAGGATGACCCGGACAGGCTTACAAGTGAGCGGATCAAAACCTGATGACACTCAAGAAATGCAAGGTGATCTACCTCAGGAGAAAGAACCCATATCATACTTATAGGATTGGCAGTGCTACACTCACTATCACCACAACCAAAAGAAACTTTGGGGGTTATGATTAATCACAAGATGAACATGAGCCACCAATGCAATGCCACAGCTGGAAAAGCAAATAAAACTCTGGCTTGCATCTACCGATGCATCTCAAGCAAGACCCAAGAAGTCATCCTCCCACTTTACTCAGTCTTGGTGAAGCCACATCTGGAGTACTGCATCCAATTTTGGGCTCCACACTTTAGAGAGGATTTGGACTCCTCTCTAAAGCTTGAGGGAGTCCAGAGGAGAGCCATGCTAATGATTAGAGGTCAAGAGAGCAGACCTTATGAAGAGTGGCTGAAAGGCATGGGACTCTTCAGCCTGGCAAAGCAAAGGCTTGGGGTGACTTGGTGGCAGCCTATAATCATAAATCATTTAAATCTATGAAATATTGCTGTTTAATGATCTGCATTGATGGGTAAGACATTGATAAAAGAGGCAGGAGACAGGTCTGCTAACCAAGCTGTGGTTGATGGCAATGAACAGGGTATAAGCTTATCCCAATGTCCACTTCATTGCCTGTGACAGTGAAGCACAAGTCTCTAATTACAGTTTTACTGGGGAAGCCTGATATGGGGAAAGATGGTATGTATGTTAGAAGCATATCCTTTCTGAGCCTCCCTCTGTTCTCTAGTTTTCCCTTTGATAATGCACAGGTATGTACACTGAGTCTATCAGTCAATATTTATGACCATTCTCTGAAAGAGGACTCTATTACTTTTTCACTGGCATTTTCATATCACCATCTAATATTTCTTCCCTCACTTAATAGTCATATGTTATTAGTTGTGTACAGACATTTGGGGAGGTTAAGGGGAGGTTAGATCATGTTAAAAATTGCCATGTGAACTAAGGTAAATTGGGATGGGGAGGTTAGCAGGGGTTTAGGAGGATCAGGGAGGCAAACAGGCTCTGGGAAAGGACTGAGGTGTCTGCAGGAAGATCAGGGGAGCAGGTGGGGTCTGCAGGGGGTATGGAGGGTGCTAAGGTCCAGGAGGCTTTTTTAGGATTGGTGGGGTTTGCAAGGTCCAAGGTGAGGTGTGGGGGAGGGGAGGTTGAGAGGTCTCTTTCTCTTCCATCTCCTAGGACTAGTGGCTGTTTTAAGCTCCCACACCTTCAGACAAGCAATCCCCTCAGAGAACTAATCAGCTCATTCCTCCCACTTATCTTCCCACTGGGACTTACTTCTTCAGCACTAGCATCAGAAAATGGTGATAAAACTTGCACCAGAAGCACCTTGCAGGATGTGGGGTTTGGTGGGCTGGGGGAGCATGCTGGTCTATGGGGGGAGGGGTATCTGTGTGGGGTTGCTAAAAATAGCTCAGTGCTAGGGAGGGGGTAAGACAAGTGAAGCACTAGGGCTGAGGCTAGTGGCTGGGCTTTCCTAGCCCTGGGTCTACACTGGTAAGTGCACAGAAGTTCAGTTAGATTGTTCTTCCTGGTCCTAAGGTAGACCACCTTGGTGATGCAGTTAACTTAGATCAGGTTGGCCACTTTTAGACTGATCCAACTGTTCTGAACTTCTGTACGGTTCTCATGTAGATCAACCTAACTAGTATAAGGTCTGTACTTGGGCGAACTAAGTTAGATTGAATGGTAATTTTTAAGGTAATCTAACTTCCCTTCACAGATTCACAGAAGTTTAGGGCTGGAAGGGATCTCAGATCATTGGGTCCAGCCCCCTGCTTTAGGCAGGAAAGACTGCTGGGGTCAAATAACCCCAGCAAGGTGTGTATCCAGTCTTCTTTTGAAGATCTCTGGGGTAGGTGCCTGCACCTCCAGCACTGGGAATCTATTCCAGAGTCTGGTTACACAAACCAGAAGTTTTTCCTTATATCCAGTCTGAAACCTCCTTCTAGGAGTTTATGACTCTTGCTCCTGATTTTTCCCTAGGGTGCTTTGGTGAATTGTTTTTTGTCTAGTCCCTGATGCTCACCCTTGACATAGTTGTAAGCTGTCACCAAATCCTCATGAAGTCTTCTCTTTTCTAGGCTGAACGGTCCCATACCTGTCAGCTTTCCCTCATATGGCTTGCTCTTCAGGCCTCTAATCATATGAGTGGCTCTTCTCTGGACTGTCTCAAGCTTGTCCTCTTTGAACCTCACCAATGCCGCGTAGAGTGGGAAAATAGCTTCCTTAGTTTTGCTTGAAATGTATTGGTTGATACATGCCAGGGTATTGTTTATTCTGCTAACTGTAGCATCACACTGGCTCATATTCATTTTATGGTCATTATGATCCCCAGGTCGCTTTTGGATGCGGTGCTAGCCTGTAAGTTTCTTGCAGGTTTTTTGTCCCCAGACAGAAGACCTTACACATCTCAGTGTTGAACAACATCTGGTTCTGGTCCGCCTATCTAACTAATTTGTTGAGGTCCAGCTGGATCGTTGAGCCTACCCTGAGGCATGTCAGGCTGGGCATCCCTGAATGTCTGCATGCAGCTATTATGTATCATTCAGTTTTCTTACTGTTAGGTTAAGCATACAGTTTTCTTACTGTATGCAGGGTAAGCATACAGTCACAATACAGCAATACATTCCAGTTTGGCCTAGACACTCCTGCATTCCATAGGCTTGTCCAACCAATTGGTCAAATGTCCAGGGGTAGAGTCTGGTGGGGAGGCGGAGAGACCTGGTGTGCCAGGCAGGCGGCTGGGCAGTCATTTCCTTTGTTCCTATACAGGAGAAGCAATGTCTGCCCAGCCACCTACCTGGCACACCATACTGCTCTGCCTCCTCACTGGACTCTGGCCCAGAACTTTTGACTAGTTAGCAGGGACTAGTTTATGTAATCCAGGAGTGTCTGGGTGAAGCCGGGACATATTGTCACCCTAGCAATAGACAAACTACTCAGATTTAAATAATTAACTATTACCAACACAAAATAATCTGCAGCTTGCATATGTGTGTTTTATACATACTTTTGGTTGTTTCTCAATAATTCTTTAGTAATTAAACCTTTGTCTAATGCCTTTAAGCAAGTAATTTCTTGTTGTCCATCTCTTGTATAACTGACATTGCAGTGCTTATCATGTTTACTTTGAACTTTCCTCAATATTGGCCAAGTCCTCACTGTGATCAGCAAATCTCTCAAGATGGCTCCTAGCCTGCTACTAAACCACCCTCCTGTTATCTCACCTAAACCAGGAAGAATTGCCAAGCTGGAACTGCCATTGTTTATTTGTTTAATCTTCATTCAACAAGAATTAGCATCTCACAGTTTTTCGCTCTTGTCCCATAGGTGACATTAACCTCTTTTGCCCTTTATGTTTAGCTTATAGGAAAGGCATGCTTAGCTTATGTGAGGTCTTCTGGGGTCATTTTATATTGGAAGAAGAAATTGATGATGGTTACAGGTGTGTTTAGTGTTTATTTGCAAAGAATCTATACCAAGATCTATCTCCTTGAACAAACAGAAATCAAAGGAAAAGGAAGATACTATACAGGGCTTCTTCTCAAGGCCCAGCAAAAAATGCTTTTCTTGTTCTTTCTGACTTTCCTAGTGATTTCTGACTGCTTTTTAGTCTCAATAGAAGCCCCTGCCAGGGCATTTATTAGTCCCCACATTATTTCATCAGCCAGTTTTTCACCAGGTCTTCCATGCTTTCTAATCTGAGGCCCTGGTTTTCATTTGTTTTCCTTTATGCAATCCATCCCACCCCACCAGCTTAACAATAATATGAAACATCCCTTGAGTAGGAGAGACCTGCTTGATTTCCCATTATTTTTGTTTTCTCCAGTTTACACTGAATATGCAATATAATTTTGGATCTTGCTAATGGTTAGGATTTCCCCATATTATCATGGTTATTCCCACAGCTCACATATAATATGTCTTTATTATCTCACCTTGAGACAAGCAGCCAAGAATCCATAGGTTTATGTGTGTAAATGGTAGGTATAAACGATAGGAAGTAGGGTTAGAGCTTCTGATCTAATTATAACATCACTTTCCAAGGTTTGGAATCACATTATGAATTACACTTAATATACTACATTTGTTTCTAATATTAAAATGGAAGAACTGTTTGGTTTTGACAGCAAGCATGAAGTTATTTTTCATAGTATTCATAGTAGTATTTATATTCACTTTCAGAATGATATAAAATGAATTAATATGCAGCTTTTCTGCTGTCTTGAAATGCCATTTTTGTGAGTTATCTAGGGGGGATTTTTAGTGGCACATTTATTTCAGAAATTAATATTCATAACTTTTTGTTGTTTGTTCTGTACCTGACAAGAACTTCAGGATGAATGAAGAGAAGCATTTAGCAGAACATGTTTAACTCAAATCTGAACATTCAAATTCATTGACAGGTTTTTTATAATGTTTGCACACTATACCAATTATGTTAGCAAGATCATCTTTCTGAACTGATATATGTAATCACTTGTTTATTTGTGGCCAAAACATATATTGTTAATGCTAATGTCAAACAAATCACAAAATATATCGCGGGCTAGTAAATAAATTTAGACTTAAATCAAAGGAAGGTTTTTCATGAAAATTGGAAAAGGTAATTTAAAGTAAAACTGCTCACTTCTCTGCTTCCTCACCATATATGGGACAAGAAGAAACACAATTTCCCATCAGGATTAGAACAGGAATGGCTGGATGTCTTAGTAGAAGCTTTTGTTTTTTGAAGACTATTTTCCATGCCAGCAACTTTGGGATATGTAAATATGAGCATAGAGGCATTTTGAAGTTTGTCTCATTTTATTAACAGCTGTTCATGTTTTTGTCTAAATACTTTTGCCGAGGCAGGGGCAGAGAAGAATTTATTAGAATCTGCACAAATTAGAATAAAACTTATAGAAAGAGAAAGGGAACGTTGCTGGGATGCTATGTTGTCCCAGCTGCCTGCGGAGGGTTCGGTATTGAGAGTATGGTCGGGGTAGAAAGGTAAGAAAGGCTTATTGACTTAACAAAAACACAACTGCGCACAGTAACAAGGCAAACAATGGCAGACAAAAATAATTAATGTTGGCAACTTATCGGCAGTCCCCTCTGATGCCTGATGTGCGACAAGTTTCTCTTTCCACAAAGCTCAGCAAAGTCAGGCGTCCCTGATCAGTGCTGTCCAAGAGGAAGAACCCTGGTATTCAGTTCTTTGGCTCCTTGCGATCCATGGGCCCACTGATCCAGGTCAACAGCTAACTAATCCTTTTCACAGAGCTGTATCTTCCTTCAGAATGATTTCTGGATGTTTTAGCCCATTTATAGCTTCTGAACAGTACTAATAATTTACAGCCACTCAGGTTTTTTTACTTCAACTGTCCTTAGACTGACCAATAGCAGTACAAGCCTTGCATTCCTTTTGATAAGGTTCATTTTAACTACGCCATAGGGCCTTACTACTTCAAAGCTTTGCTAAATTTACTAGGCCTTACTTTACACAAGGCCTTATTATATCTTAAACTTTAATTAGGCTCTTAGCAACAACATACAGCTTAATATCTAAACAAATACAGAAAAACGTTTGGTCTAATCTTCATAGAGCCTTCAGCAAGCACCTTTATCACACAGACATAATTTTCAGCACACTTTATCTATGTTTTATAACTGCACCAAAAAGAAACAAGCCCAAATGTATTCTATGGGTACAGGCAGACATTAATTTACCCACATGATGGAAACTTTGGAAATCTTTTGCAGATCGGAAACATCATGAGTTGTCTTGCCACACCTTCAAGGTTCCTGTCTCTGAATAGAAAAAAGTGGCACAAGAACTTGAGCTGTTTAGTTTTTACCAGTTGGGGAAGAAGGAGAGCTGACATCTTCCTCTACTATCCTGTAGTGCTGTTCTCATCCTCTAGTCCAGTGATTCTCAGCCCATGGGTTGTGATCAAAAAGTGGGTAGCAAGAATGTATGAAAGAGTTGTGAACAAACTTTAAAAAATGATTCTCTTTTTTTAAATGTGAAAATGTGGGAAACTGTGGCTTTTTCCTTGCAGGCTGGCAGAGTTCCAGCTTGCAAGGGGCTGCTTGGGGCCCCCAATGGCCTCCCTCCTCCTACATCGCACATCCACCCCTTGCCCCACAAGCTGTGGGGCAGCAGCTCAGGAGAGAGGGAAACTGAGTTGGGACTGGCCATTGATGTTTAAAAAGGGGTCCTAGTACAAAAAATGTTGACCACTGGTCTAGTCCTCCCAGTAACATGACAGGGAGAGTTGGTGCCTGGGGCAAACCCAGGAGGAGTGCAGGGAGGGGCACACGGTTCCAAGAGCAGGGGGTGGGAACAGGATTTGAGAGGTGTGGGGGCACATGTTTCTGAGTCCAACAAGGGGGCAGGAGGGAGGGAGAGAAAGCAGCCCAAAGCACAGTGAGCTGTCAGCAAGTCCTATGGGTTATATCAGGGGTGGATTCAGGATTTGGCATGGGGGTACAGGAGCAGCCACTCTTGCTGCAGGGATGACTGCACCTTGCTGCCAACCCCTTTCTCTCCCCACACCAGTGTGTGCAGACTGCAACATTGGAGCCTCTGGAGATGTTTTTAAAGTCTCTAAAACAGATAAAATATTCCTCCCCTCCATCCTTTCCCCTGTGTGCTCAAATGAACATCCCTTTCCTTCACCTGCTGTGTCCCAGGCTGGGGAAGGTTCAAAGCCACTCTTGCCAATTCCAGCAGGTGAGAAAGGGACAGCAGTAGTCATGGACATGGGTGTGCATGTGTTCTTCCACCCTGCCTGCCCCCCAACCCCTCCCCGCCTGGAGCAGGTATAGGAAGAGAGAACCCCCTTGTCATTGTCTCTGCTGGTGTCGCTGTTTCCAGCTTAGCCCATCTCTGTTCAGCCTGGCTGGAGCAAGCAGGAGCTGCTTTGAACCTTTCTTGGCCCCTGGACAACAGGAAAAGCAGAAACAGGAGGTTGGGGTGGGAGACAAGGGAAGAGGACCTTCCTTTGAGATTCATATGCTTTACAGGGACTTCTAAACCCCTCCCACCCAGGGCTACCAGGGTGTGATCCAGTCCAAAACGGGGGGGTGCACTCTGTTTGTATCCATCCCTGGGCTGTGCTGTCCCCACTGTTGGCAGGGGGTGATGAGGACAGAGCTTCTGTCTGCAATGGAACTCCAACTAGCTACTAGTATCAAGGACAATAAAAAGTCCTTTTTTAGATATGTGGGAAGCTGGAGGAAAAGCAAGGGCAACATTGGACCTCTGCTAAACCAGATGGGACAACTGACAACCGACACCCAGGAAAAAGCCAACCCATTAAATGGGTACTTTGCATCAATCATTCACCAGTCCCATTGGATGCCCCTGCCTATTACAGGACAGGGAGGCCCAGATGAGGGGGATTCCTTGCCCGCCATTAATGCTGACCTTGTGAAGAAACACCTTGAGAGGCTGGACATCTTCAAGTCAGCTGGCCCTCATAGTCTACACCCCAGGGTACTCAAGGAGCTGGCTAGCATCATAGTTCATCCCCTGGCATGGATCTTTGAGAACTTCTGGTGAAGTGCCCGAAGATTGGAAGAAGGTCAATGTAGTGCCTATCTTCAAGAAAGGGAGGGCAGTGGATCCAGCAAACTACAGGCCCATCAGCCTGACTTCTATCCTGGGGAAGGTCTTAGAAAAGATTATCAAAGAGGCCATTCTTAACAGACTGGCCAATGGCAACACCCTGAGGGATAGCCAGCACAGGTTTGTTGTGGGTAGGTCTTGCTTGACTAATCTAATTTCCTTTTATGACCAAGTGACCTATCACCTGGACAAAGGAGAGGAAATTGATGTCATATATCTTGACTTAAAAAAAGCCTTTGATCTGGTATCCCATGATTATCTCTTGGCAAAACTGACCAACTGCGGCCTCGGGTCCACCACGATCTGCTGGCTGGGGTATTGGCTCTGTGCTTGGATGCAGAGGGTGCTGGTTGACAGAAATCAATCGATTTGGTGTCTCATGACCAGTGGGGTCCCTCAAGGCTCTGTCCTTGAACCCATATTGTTCAACATCTTCATTAATGATGTGGACATTGGAGTCAGAAGCAGACTGGCCAAGTTCATTGATGATCCCAAACTCTGGGGTAAAGCATCCACACCTGAGGACAGGAGGGTGATCCAGGCTGACCTTGACTGGCTCAGGAAATGTGCGGATGAGAACCTGATGGTGTTTAACACTGAATAATACAAGGTTCTGCACCTTGGGAGGAAAAACCTACAGCATCCTCATAGGTTTGGCAGTGCTCCACTAGCTAGCACTACAGAAGAGACTTGGGGGTCATGATTGACCACAAGATGAACATGAGCTTTCAATGTGATGCTGCAGCTAGTAAAGCAAGCAAAATGCTGGCTTGCATCCATAGATGCTTCTCAAGCAAATCCCAGGATATCATTCTCTTGTTATACTTGACCTTGGTTAGGCCACAGCTGGAGGACTGCATTCAGTTTTAGGCTCCACAATTCAAAAAGGATGTGGAGAAACTTGAGAGAGTCCAGAGAAGAGCCACATGCATGGTCAGAGGTCAGGAAAACAGACTTTATGACGACAGGCTAAGAGATAAGGGATTCTCCAGCCTGGAAAAGCGCAGGCTCAGGAGTGATCTGGTGGCCACCTATAAGTTTATAAGAGGTGCTCACCAGGATCTGGGGGAACGTTTGTTCACCAGAGCACCCCAAGGGATGACAAGGTTGAATGGTTTAAAAGTCCTGCAAGACCTTTCAGGATGGGCAGGAGGAGGAAGTTCTTTATTATCCGAGTCCCCAGGGTTTGGAATAGCCTGCCATCGGAGGTCATTCAAGTACCTACTTTGAACACTTTCAAGATAAATTTGGATGTTTTTCTTGCTAGGATCCTATGACTCCAGCTGACTTCTTGCACCTGGGGTAGGGGAATGGACTCAATGATCTTCTGAGGTCCCTTCATAATTTCATAGCTGGTAGGGTTGGAAAGGACCTAAGCAGATCATCTAGTCCAACCCCCTGCTAGGTGGCTGTCTAGGTTCCTTTTGAAGACCCCTAGGGTATGGGCAAGTGCCACTTCCCTTGGAAGTTGGTTCCATCTCCTAGCCATCCTGACAGTGAAGTAGTGCCATAGATTCATAGAAGTAAGGTTGGAAGGGACCTTGTAGATCATCAAGTCTGACCCCCTGTTCTGGGCAGGAGAGAAAACCAGGCTCAAATTACCCCAGCCAGGTAGACATCAAGCATCCTCTTAAAGACCCCCAGGGTAGGAGCCATCACTACTTCCCTTGGAAGTTGGTTCCAGATCCTAGCCGCCCTGACTGTGAAGTAGTGCCTTTGGATGTCTAGTCTAAATCTACTTTCTAACAATTTATGGTTATTATTCCTTGTTACCCGGGGGGCGCTAGGGGGAACAGAGTCTCTCCAAAACCCTGCTGGTTCCCCATGGTGAGTTTATAGATGGCCACCAGGTTCCGCCGCAGCCTTCTTTTGCAAAGGCTTAAAAGGTTAAGGTCCCATAGCCTCTCTTCATAGGGTCTGCCCTGCTGTCCCCAGATCATGTGGGTGGCTCTCCTCTGGATCCTCTCAATGCTGTCCACATCCCTCCTGAAGTGCGGCGCCTAGAACTGAACACAGTACTCTAGCTGTGGCCTGACCACTGTCACACAGAAGGGGAGAATCAGCGACTTGGCCCTGCTTGAGATGCATCTGTGGATGCATGACAAGGTACAGTTAGCCCTACTGATCATGACCTAGCATTGTCGGCCCATGTTCATCTTGGAGTCAGTGATTTCAAGATCTTTTTCTGCCACTGTGCTCTCAGAAAGGGAGTTTCCCAGCTTATAAGTGTGCTGCTCATTCCCATTGCCCAAGTGCAGCACCCTATACTTGTCAGTATTGAAACCCATCCTATTTTCATTAGCCCACCCCTGTACTTGTCCAGGTCCTGCTGTTATCTGTCTTTCCCTACTAGCATGCCCACCTCACCCCAAATCTTTGTATCATCAGCAAATTTAAACAGGCTGCTTTTTACCCCATCATCCAAGTCACTAATAAAGAAATTGAACAGTGCGGGTCCAAGGACCGAGCCCTGGGCGACTCCACTGTCCACTTCCCTCCAAGTCAAAAAAGACCCATCCACCACTACCCTCTGAGTATGACCCTTCAATCAATTTGCAATCCATCTGACTGTGTAGGCATCAGTGACACAGTCATCTAGTTTTTTAATGAGGATGGGTTGGGAGACGGTGTCAAAGGCCTTCCTGAAGTCCAGGAAGACTACATCCACTATGACACCTGCATCCAATGCTTTCGTGACCTGCTTGTAGAAGGCAATCAGGTTGGTCTGACAGGAACTGCCCCTAATGAAACCGTGCTGGTTGCTAAGCATCATCCCTGCTGATGGCCCATCACAGATGTGCTCTTTGATGACCTTCTCAGAGAGTTTCCCCAGGATTGAAATAAGACTAATGGGCCTATAGTTGCTCGGGTCCTCCCTCTTCCCTTTTTTGAAGATGGGGACCACATTGGCTTTCTTCTAGTTATCTGGCACCTGGCCAGAGCACAATCAGTGCTCATAAAGCTGTGCCAGGGGCCGTGCAATAACCCCTGCCAATTCCCTCAACACCCTGGGGTGGAGAACATCTGGATCTGCTGATTTGAACACATCCAGACCCTCCAGAAGCTCTCTAACCTGGTCCTCCCTGACCTTAGGCCTGGCAGCGTTTCTCATGAGTTCCTCTGGAATCCTGGTCGGGGATACCTGGTCCCTGCATAGGAAAATGGAGGTGAAGAATTTGTTAAAGAGGTCTGCTTTCTCCTCTGGTGCAACCACCAGATTGCCAAGCATATCCTGCAGGGACCCCACGTTATCCGGTGCCTTCTTCATTCTCCCTATATAATTAAAAAATGTGCCTCCTGATATTTAGCCTGAATCTACTCTGTCAACTCATGGCTGTTGTTCCTTGTTACCCCTGGTAGTGCTCAGGGGAACAGGGACTCTCCCATTGCTTGCTGGTTCCCCTTGGCAAGTTTATAGTTGGCCACCAGATCCCCTCTCAGCCTTCTTTTGTGGAAGCTGAACAGGTTCAGGTCCCATAGCCTCTCCTCATAGGTCCTGCCCTGCTGCCCCGTAATCATGTGAGTGGCCCTTCTCAGGACCTTCTCAATGCTGTCCACATCCCTCCTGAAGTGCAGCACCGAGAACTGAATGCAGTACTCCAACTGTGGCCTGACCAGCGTTGTGTAGAGGGGGAGGATCACCTTCTTAGATCTGTTCGTGATGCATCTGTGGATGCATGACAAGGTGCGGTTAGCCATACTGACTGCATCCTTACATTGGCAGCCCATGTTCATCTTAGAATCAATAGTGAGTCCAAGATCCTTTTCTGGCTCTTTGTTGATGGAGAAGGGAGTTCCCTAGCCTGTAGGTATGCTGCTGGTTCTTCCTCCCCAGGTGTAACACCTTGCACTTGTCTGTATTGAAACCCATCCTATTCTCATCCACCCACCACTAACCTGTCGAGATCTAGATGTAGCCTGTCCCTCTCTTCTAGTGTTCTCACTTCTCTCCATATCTTAGTGTCACCTGTGAACTTGAACAAGGTGCTTTTCACTCCCTCATCCAAATCACCCATTCCAGCCCTAATGTCTGTGAAATCTATTAAATTTGTTGGATGGAGGGAGTGGGGGTGGGACTGCTGTAATTTAAGGCACTTTCTGTGAAACGCCATGTGTTAGAGGGAAACTGTGCATCTGTCAGCACCCTGTGTTCCAGCCCAGTGCTGCTTGGCACAGCAGTATAAAGATGCCTGCACTCAGATTCTCAGATTTCTACTTTTCAGACTTCTGATATTTATTTCAGTGAGTGGAAGGCCTTATCCCATAAACTACCCTGTCCTGACCTTTGTTTTTATAGGTGGTCATGCCCTGTGGCTTCTTGGGTGTCTTCACAGAAGTAATGAATCATTTTAACATAGTACTTAGAAGCCACTGAGAAGGACATAACGAAAGAACCAAAGCCTGATTAAAATATGTAAATATTAACAACACAGATAGTACTAGTATGTGATGGGAAGTCCCCAAAAACCACAACAAAGCAAAACCTGGTTTACCAAAATTCTCAGAGTCCACATGATCAGTGACCTTCCAATCAGTGTTTATTAAACTCTTGCACTTACATAATGGGAGCCCTTTTTCCTTCCTGCTGTTGCATTCAATGTGAGGGCATATGGACAAAAGCTTCATGCTGAAAGTACTGACATTTGGCTGGTTAAGCAAAAGCCAGAAGAGACTTATCAGAGAGAGAGAGAGAATGAGAGAAACTATCCCAGAGTCAAAGGGGAAAGAGGGTAGAAAGAAAAGTGCATGTGTTTTTCCAGGGAAACCCTAAAATTTGCAGTTTCTCTCTTGTTGCCTTGAAAACAAGACATTGTTTGAATTTTTGAGCAGTGTTAAAGTTACACTTACATTATTTAATTTTTTCTTTGCAACCTAGGAAGGCATGGTTTAGTACAAGTAGCCAACCTATGTTTTAAAAGTGCCTAACCATACTCTATCTTAAAAGTACCTAAATAACATACCTCTCATTCCTGGTTATTTCACATACAAGACATTAACACATTAGATAGACTTCAAACAAATCTGTAGTTGTTGCAGCACTTGTTCTGTCTTATTTTTGGATTTTGGATTGACTGCCTGCATATGAAAAGTTTTTGTTGAAGCACCTCCTTTTGTTTTTCATGCACCATCCAGTTCTCCAGACTAGGAGGCTGAAAATTGCAACAAACATCACCTGACCTGGTGATTCTCTTGACACTAAAGGGAACTCTCACCTTATTTCTGAATTAGTCATGGCCTCTGTCTTTTCTGAGCAAACACGAGACACCATCCAGCCAAGAAGGAATCCTGTTCTCAGTCCTTGGATATCTGACTGTAGTACAAGAAACTCTATGTTTACAGACTGAAAAATTAATGCTTTAAAAGTACGTTGTAGATGCTGTGTTGAAACCCATGCTAGGAAATATAAGTTAAATTTACTGAAGGAGAAACACTAAGCTTGAACAACCTCTTATTATTAGACATAGCAGAAGATTCCTCCAGTATCCCATTAGCTTTGTGAGATGCTGCTTGGCTCCATGGAGATGCAGTATCCCTTCCCAGTGAAGTGAGGAGGGGGCTGGTGTGAAAGGGCCACACAGTGGCTGAAAGGGCCACACATATACAGGAAACACTTGCTATTAGCAGGTTCAGAATTTGCTGTTTCAAATATTTGCGAATGCTGAACCCGCATCTTGCGTACACTCAGGAGCTTTGCACTTGCTGCCGGGCTCCCGCCACTCAGCACCTCCCCCCATCATATTTTCTTCATCTGCCTATGTTAGTAAACTCAATAAATTTAAGGTATCATGACAGATTGAATAAATTAAGACAAATCTTGATCTAATAAGCGTTTGCACAGACCACATATAGGATTATAGGAAAGTAAGTCTGGAAGGATCATCCCTGACTAAACCAGTGCAACCAAGTGTCTATTTAATCTTCTCTTGAAAACTTCCACGGTGAAGATTCCACAATTTCTCTAGGTAGCTTATATCAGTGCTTGACCACCCTCATAATTGGAAAGTTGCCTCCCAGTCTTGAACCTAAATTTCCCTTGCTGAAACTAAAGGCCACTGTTCCCAGTCCTGCTTCCTATGGCCATAGAGAAAAGTCCATTCTACTTCTAATAATCACCCTCACATGTTTGAAGACTGTTATGAAAACCCGCCTTAGTTTGCTCATCTCCAGACTAAATGACCCTAGCTCTTTCAGTCTTTCCTTGTAAACCAAGTTCCCAGTCCCCAGTCATTTTTGTTGTTCTGTACTGAACTCTTTCCAAACTGTTCACATTCTTCTTGAAATGTGGGTCCCAAAACTGGACACAGTACTCCAGATGAGGTCTCACCAGTGCTGAATAAAGCAGAAGAACAAAGCAGCAGAAGTGCCACTCCTATTAATACCACTCAGTCTGTGATTGGCTTTTTATTTTGCAACAAGTACATACTGTTGGCTTGTATTCAGCTTCTGGTTAACTGTAATCTGCAGGTTTGTCTGTGCAATATTGCACCATAGCATGTCATTCTGCAGTCTATATTTTTGCATGCAATTATCCATCTCAGCTTCAGGACTTTGTTGAATCTTATGTTTGTTTGCACATCATTTTTCCAATCTACGAAGGTCATTCTGAATCCAAGCCCTAGTTTCCATGGTGTCTGCAACTCCACTTAGCTTGGTGTTATCTTCAAATTTGCTAAGTGTGCATTCAATTCTATGATCCATGCCATTAATGAAGATATTAAACAATGCTGGACCCAGGACAGACCTCTGGGGAACCTCACTTAATACCTCCTACCAACTTGACATTGAGCCATTTGTGACTACTCAGAGAGCATAATGATCCGTTCAGTAATGCTTTCCATGTAACCCTGTGTCCATATGTTATGTGTGCACACAAGCACATACCTGACTTAGGGAATTTTATCTTTCCCTTTCTATCACATGTATAACACAGAGTCCCAAAAAATAAACTTCTTGGTCACACCTCTAAGCTACGTTTACCATACGTATTTTTTTGCTTATAAATATCATGAAAATTATCACAAGTGGACAATAAAACCGTTGTAATATGGCACCTATCTACATATACTTATAAATGTGGGAGCTGTGAATATGGCTCAATGGCATGAATCAGCACATGTGAATTTCAGAATTGTTCAATCCTCCTACCCTTATAGTAATGGTGGAAGACAAGAATATTACAGCCTTTACTTTCTCACTGACTGCAGTACAAATCTACATAGCTTCACTTAAATCTGCTCAGTCACTGTCTGTTTAGTTGGCAGGAAACTCACAGGACAGTTTACTTAATACCATCTGCTCATTGCTAGAGATATTTTTGCAAATTGTGGTGGAAGAAAAAAAATAGACGTGGCTTTATGAAATAGGCATTTACATGAATGGAACAGAAAGATTGGTAAGCAATAATGTTTTATTTTTTCCTGCTTTCACTTAGCCCCATGTACTATCACAAAGCAGCAGTTGGAGGGCAAAAATCTGTTCGTACTCAATAATCAAAGACGTACAGTCATAATTCCAAGTGCTAAAACCATGGAGTTTTCTTGCAGCAAAGGCTATGACCTCACTGTTCCATCTGTTAGTTCATGTGTTGATGGCCACATACATTTTCTGTTATGTATATCTGGTAAACATGATCAATCACAAAGAATTTTTTCTTACTGAAGTGAAATGACATGAAATGATGGGATAATGCCATCCAAAATAGAATTTTATGTGAGTTACATTGGGACTTAGAGCAGAGAGAAAATAAAGAACTGTAGGTAATGGCAGACTGGTGAGGAAATGTGAAGTAATGTGGGACAGGAACAGCCTAATTTATTCTCTTTTGTTCAAAGATAAAAGTTAAAACATCAAGAATCTTCTTAAAATGAATTTCAGTCATCCAAGGTTCTGAGCAATCTTTATGCCACTAGATATGCTGAATATTGGGAGTACTCAGCACCTACATATGAACTAGTTTTTATCATGAGTATGAATGGGTGTCATCCTGGACCCATTGGAGTAGTATCATCATCTTCACCAGGGTCAGAGTTTAGTCTGATAGGCTAGGGACAGAAGTTGCACTTAAACTGGCTTAAGTAATCAGAAACTGGTTTTAACTTGTAACAGAATGGAAGTTCAGTGCACAGACTTAAGTGACTTGGGTTAAACCAGTTTATGAAACTTCTGTCTCTGCTTCTGTTTCAAGTTAAATCATAGCCCCAGCATTCCAGAATGCTTTCCAGTCCTGGGGTGGGATGTTCTGTCTGCTTCAGCAGAGAAGGGGCGCAGGATAAGGGGTGGATGCAGGGATTGCCCCCCGCCAGGCAAACCCCAGCTAGAATCTGGGGCCAGGGATGGAGGTTAAACACCCCTTCCCCTGCTGGCTATGACTATGGACTACAAATCACAGAGGCATCTGAAATCAGCCCCTGCCTGTGCCTGGGATTAGGAAGAGTCCTGCTGCTGTGCCTCTAGACTGCAAATCCCAGAAACCTCAGGGGCACCAGGAAGAGGAAACAAACACACAGCCCATGCTGGCCATTGCCGGAGAGCCATGCTCTAGTGCCCCATGGCTTCTGGCCTGAGCCACTGCAGGCATGTGGTTGCATTTCCTGAATCAAAGGTTCATTTCTGTTTCAATTTAATATCTTCAGTCTAGACTAACCTGCAAAGACTGAATCAGGCTTTTTGACTGTCTGTACTTAGCCATAAAGTGATTGTCATACATCAGAAAATAATGTCCAGTATTTTCAGACTCACTCTCATTCTGATCTGCTATACCAGTAATAACCCTAAGGCTTCAGCCCTTCCTCTGATGAATGATTCCTTTTCATGGAAGCAATGCTAACAGTACCACAATTCACCTTTGGATGTGGCTTCCTTGATGTTTAACCTTGTGCTTTCAATGTCTTTTTTTCTTTGTTTTGATTCTGCTTAGAAACTGGAAAGAAATGTGGATGTTCCCCAACTATTGGTTAATGGTGATATAACTACTTTTCCTCAGAAAGCGTATTCTTCTGGCTCCTCCGTGGAATATATATGCCAACATTTTTATACACTGGAAGGACAAAATACATCTTTCTGTAACAATGGAAATTGGACCAAGCTGCCAGTTTGTATAGGTAAGATAACCTCTATGGCAAGAACTTTTTGTTTTCAAAGCAACTATCACTAAAAATCTCTATTTATAGATATAAGTGAAGATCTTCCTTTTACTCTTCTTGGATTAAAAAAATAATTGCTACAAAAATATAATGCAGAGCGATTTTACAATTATAAGTCTAATTATATATGATGTCTTTTGAAGGCAAGAAGTTGGCAAGATTATAAAAGGTGGTAGAATTTTCTATGCATAGCAAGAAAAAACAGAATGTTTTTTGTTTTTGCTGTGTTTTAATAATCACAAACATTTTTAAAAGGATATTGAATCTCATGTTCAAACTCATTTAACAATTATGATATGGAGGGTCTGTTGCAGAGCACCTAGATGCCCTGCTCCTAAGAAGGAAAAAAACTGCTGGGAAAGAGCCCTAGCAGTGAGTAAGGAGCCCAGCTGTTGGTTGCCCAGGCAACTGGAGATAACAAGAGACCCACACCTGCCAGTGGTCACTGACTGAAAGGGGCAGGGCTGGGCTCCCTTAAAAACCCTAGGGGCTGAGACCAGAGAGGGTTCCCTGCCAGCAGCCAGGGAAGAAGGAACTCTCCCTGGGCAAAACTGTGAGGGGAGGCCTGGCTGCAGGTACAGCCTGAGCCAGGAAAAGGATGGAGCATCCTTGGGGTGTTTGAATAACATGGTTATAGTCAAGCAGCTTTAGTATATGTTATAGCTGAGGGGCTTGCATTTTGTTTACTGTTTAATATCGGTGGTTTGGGTGAGGCTACTAGGGGTTGGAGGAGGCCTCATAGGAGACCCACAGGGACCCCAGCCCTAGAGAAGGGGGCAGCACTGTGAGAAGCCCCAGAGAGGCAGAGTGAGGGACAAGGCTGCGGAGAGCCCAAGAGTTAGAGGACACAGATTGAGACAGGGCCCAGAGAGGGCAAAGAGGGCCATATTATAACAAGGCTGTGACCGACAATGTCAATTGCATCTGTGAGGCTTGGAGCATGGTAAAAGGGTGGTTGGAGCCACACACAGTCCATAAGGCTAGGGTGCCCTGAAACACCCACTATAGAACAGGGTGCACAAAGGGGTCCAGGAGCCCATGGGCTCAGAGCACATCTAAACTGTGTCTGAGAAGATGTGAAGACAACCTCCCTAATATAGTTGAACACGAAAGATCTGGCAGGTGAGAATTTGAGGGTGCCCTTGGGCCAACTTGGCATGGGAAGGGGGCCTTGCGAAGTTGTTATAGTGGTTTGTCTCTATATGGGTACTAGCCTTTCTTGCAACAATGGAATAGTGTCCACAGCAACACTGACGCACATTCCAGCAATATTCCTGTGGCTCAGATACATCTTGTGGTTAATCATGACCCCCAAGTCTCTTTTGGTCATTATGTTAGTGAGTGTAGCACTGCCGAGCCTATAGGTCTGATGTGGGTTCTTTTTTCCAAGGTGGAACACATTGCATTTCTGTCTGTTGAATGTCATTAGGTTTTGATCTGCTCACCTTGCAGGCCTGTCCAGGTCAGCCTGAATCCCCAGCCTATGCTCTAGAGTGACCGTGATTTCCCATAATTTGGTGTTATCTGTGAACTTAGCCAGTCCACTTTTAACACCTGAATCCAGATAATTTATGAATATGTTAAAGAGTACTTGTTCGAGAACTGAACCCTGGGGGATGCCACTGGTCACCATATGCCATGTTGACTCATTTCCATTGACTATCACTCTCTGGGTCTGACCATGGAGCCAGTTTCCCAGCCATCGGACTGTAAGGTTGTCAAAGCCACAGATCCCCAATTTTACCATGAGGACATTATGGAAGACCAAATCAAAGGCTTTTTTGAAATCCAAGTAAATGACATCAGCCTCTCCTCCACTGTCCAAGTGACACCAGGGATCTCTCCTCCATTGTCCATGGATCTCTTAGTTGTTTCAAATTTGAAGAATACATTTTTGGAGGCTCAGTACCAGTTCCTTGCCACCAGTCTTGTAGATCTAAGCAGGTATGCTATGTAATGAAGTAGCCTTGTTGTTTTTCTTTTCCTTGAAGGCACACTAGACTTGTTCAGTGACAGAAAGGTTAGCAAGGGATCCCTTTTGAGGTTCTTGGGGGATGGGCTTGGTTGCTATCTGCCACAGTTAAGTCATAGTGCCTCATGCTACTGAGAATATCTCAAAGTACTCTTTCCATCTAGCTTGAATAGTTTCATTGTATTTGAGGAGCACTGAAGAGGAACATTGTATCTGGGAGGCATTTATTGACTATGATCACAGAAAAGTCTGACCAGGGAGGCTGGGACATAGATGGTTTTTGTTGCCCAGAAAAAGCTATGCATGTCATATTTGTCAGCACAGAGATGGATCTCCTTGGCTTTATGTTGCCACTACTGATTTTTAAATTCATGAATCCTCTTTTGAGCTTTGGCTTTAAGGAACTGATGCCTCTCTTCCTTCTAAAGAGATGAGGTGTCATCTTGCCAAGCAGAAGATGGTCCCCTGGTCAAGTAGGGTTTAGATCTCAGCATTGCTGTCATCAAACCAATCTAGGTGAGTATGGGTAGTATAACCAATGGATTCAGCACAAACCATATGGACAGAAGTTTTGAACCCCTTCCAGAGTTCCTCAATGTTGCCTTCATTTTTGGATAGGGCAGAGAGCTTTTTGTGGTGACACTGTCAGAGATCCTTACAGAACTCATGGAGAATTTAGTGTTGACAATCTTTCACATTGCTTTCTGCTGTTTTCAGTGTTTTGGAGCAAGCCAGATGTTCAGAATGGATCTGACAAGATGGTGACCTGTCTGGCAGTCACTGGTTCCTTGTATGGCTTGTGTAGTACAGACATTCATTCAAACATGTGGTCTAACAATTGCATAGTCAAGGAAGTGTCAGTGCTTAGAGTGAGGGTGTCTCCAGGTGATCTTGTATATGTCCCTCTGTCTAAAGAGGGTGTTTGTGAAGACAAGACTATGCCCCATGCATTTGCTCAGAAGGAGGATTTCATTGGAGTTGTATTTCCTTACTCCTTCCTTCCCAGAGGTACGACTCCAGAATTCCAGGTTATATCTGATTGGTGCTGAAGCCACCAAGGAGATGATCTTGTTCTTCTTTTGAGTATTAGTCAGTCAAGGCCACAGTAGAATTGTTCTTCGACATAATTGTTAGCATCAAGGGTTGGGGCATAATCACTGATGACAGCGGTGAACTGGCTGCTGAGTTTCATAAGACAGAGTGTCATAAGACATTTGTTAATGCCCACAGGAAGCTGCTTAAGTTGACTGTTGATTATTGATGGAAAACTTGACACTATGAATTCATCTACTTTGGGTCAGTTTCTCCTTCCAGAAGAAGGTGTAGCCTCCACTCCTCTCCCTCAGATGGCCTTTTATCTATTCATCCTGTCTCACTCAGATCTGCAATCTGTGTTCCCTGGAGATAATGGTAGTTCTTTTTGTGTGTGTGTGGTTTTTTTTATCGTCTTAGTTATTCATCAGGGTGTGGATGTTCCATTTGTGACAAGCATTGTTGTCTTAAGATGTTTTTGACAGGACAGAGTGATCCTGTTGGATATGGTTATCCAGCTAGGAGAAGATTTTTCTAGACCCTAGACTTTTCTAGGCCTTTCCCCATATGGGTTGAGCAGAGAGGATCCCAAAAAGGATTGCAGAGTCACAATAGCAGCTGCCAAATTGCACCCCTGTCTCATTGCATCGATGACCACATGCAAGATGGTCATCATCCTACTGCCACCTGTGTGCAGACTCATGGCTGGAGATTGCCAGATTCACTATTCCTATCTCCATCACCACTGGCCCATCTCCACATGGACTTTGCAGTTTGGAACAGGAGAGTGTTTCCTGTGGCAGAAGAGACTCCCAGTGATTACTCTAATGGAACTGCCTTACTGGTGAGATCAATAAAACATAGCTACAGGTTTTGGAGTTTTTCCTAACATTTGGACTTGGCAGACAACTAAGATCATTGCTCCATAGGGTGGCCTGAAATCACACTAATATTTCAGGAGGTCTTATTCAGCAGGAGGTAGAAGAAGGCTCAGGAGCATCAAGGTAAGGATTTTCCCTGTTGTGGAAAGAAGGGCAAATATCTCAATAGTTCCTGCACACAGACATACCTTCTTTCTTGAAGATACTTATGATATTCACATTACTCAGGTCCCTAGAAATCTCCTCATTGTTCCTATCAGAAAGAACAATTTTGTGGAGTCTTAATACTAGCTCCACTCTGCTAGGTACGCTATCCAGTCCAGTAGTTTTGTTCTTAGTTTCCTTGATGGCATACCAGACTTTTCTAGGATAAGGAGGGCTTGGAAGGTGGTCTCCTTTCAGGGTGCTGGGGGTGGATTGATGGTGCCATCAGTTACAGCCAACTCGTGGCTCAGGAATGCCTCAAAGTTCTCTTTTCATCTAGCCTCAGTAGATTTCTTGTCTTTGAAGAATGTTGAACCATTTTGGAATCACAAGAGTGTAGGACTGTGGCAGCTTAAGCTGTAGATGGATCTCATTTCCTGGAAGAACCCGTGCATGCCATTTTATTTTGTCAGCATAGAGTTGGATCTCCTTGGCTTTATATTACCACTACTGTTTTTTGATTTGAGAGCCACCTTTGAGCTTTGGCTTTGACAAGCTGATATTTATCATCTTCCTGCTGAGATGAGGTATCCTCTTGTCAAGCAGAATGCTCCCTTCTCTTCAGGTCAAGGAGGGCTTGGCTCTCAAATGTAACTGCAACCAAAACAAATTTGTTGTGGATGGGTGGCATAGCCAGTGGATTATGCACAGGCCATAGGGACAATGGTTTTAAACCTCTTCCATATTGCCTCAATATTGCCATCAGCTGTGAGCAGGCCAGAGTGATTCTTAATTAAGATATCATTAAAGATCCTTTCACCTCCTGAAGAGATTTTATGTCGAAAAACCTTCACGTTGCTCTTGGCTGACTCTTATGTTTTGGAGCAAGCCAGATGTTAAGAGCATAATCTGTCAAGCAGTTGTTAATTCCTTGCATGATTTGTGCAAGAGGCTTCAAGTCTCTGCTCTGTACTGGCAGGCTTTATCTTCATTCTAGCCTCTAGTACTGAGCGCAGCCTTAGTTCATCCACTGTACCAGTCATGCAGTGTGTGGATCATTGTTATAGACTGGGTCAGACTGGTCAGAATAGGACATGGTTAGTACTTCAGGTGGGAGCAAAGTTTAAGTTGTGGGTAGGTGGGGAAAGAGGAATAATAGGAACAAAGGCTTCATGGGGAGATGTTGGGGTGCAATGGCAGTAGGGGACAGGCAGCACCTGTGGTTAGGTCCCTGATCCTGGGTGAGGGCTGAAGCCCAAGCCAAAGCAAACATCTCTTCCCCTCCCACTGCTCTCATACTCAGTTCTAAGATGAGGGGCTTCCCTTGCCATGTTAAATGGGGTGGAGGGAGGGTGGTAGCTTTAGAATCGCCTCAGTAGTTTTCTGGGCATGTTCACACATGCAAACACGTGCACTTGCAGCACCTCAAATAAAAGCAGTACAAATTTGAGCCAGGGTCTTTTGCCATAGTGCATGTGTACAGAAAGGACAGGGTGGGGAAGAAAGGGGGAGGGGTTGTGTTCTATGTCAATGAACAATATATGTTGACCCTCATCAAGACAGAATTGAAGGATGAGGAAGTAGAAGGATTGTGGGTTAGGTTACATGGGGGGCAAGGAGAAAGGGATTGGTGGTAGGGGTCTGCTACAGACTCCCACACCAAGGAGAAGAACTAGATTTGGGGCTCCTGAGGCAGCTCTCAGAGACCATAAAAGCTAAGGAGGCGGTAGTCATGGGGGACCTAAACTACCCAGACATCTGCTGG
>JAGPOW010002138.1:719894-761873 GCA_030014935.1 Caiman crocodilus | reverse complement strand
TTGCTGCAGCTGGTGCAGTTCGTCGTCCCCCTGCTCACCCGTCTCAGGTGAGTTTCCTGCACCTTCTTTCGACCCCAGGGGTCCCTCTCGGGTCCCTAGAGACGGCCCGACGCCGTCACATTATGTCACAAAAAGTATGCTTTTTGATATAGAGGAGTAACCATGTTTTGGAATTTCTTTGGAAAGATCTGGTGTCAATGGAAAGTTAAGACTGAGAAACTAAGCATACAGAAATGTAGATCTAAAGCTGCAAGTGCATTTTTTGCATGCACATGTTCTGGTATATATTCCTTTAAAATATAGTTTTCATTGAACATTATGAATTATGTGTTTATGTCATATGTGATGCAAATGAAAATTTCTTATGCATCTTTACGAATGATATTGCAATGTAACATGGCAGAAATCAACAGTTACATAGATTCTTTGTCTGCTTCCCACAATCCATCCCTCTTTGTAATGTTCACTTGGATTCTTCAAGAAAGACCCTTCTCTCAAGGGGAAATCCTTTCTGAAAAGAAGCAGTAGAACATCCCTCCTCAATGCACTGTCCTACTGAGTCAATCCTGAGTAATCCAAATGACAGCACCGTTGATAGTGGTCCAGCTAACACCCAAGTGACCCAATTGGTAGCATTTGTATGCATACAGGTCAAAGGACTATCAAAGTTTATTAACAGTCAGTCAAATTTTTATTTTTTTTTTTTTGGGGGGGGGGGGAACAAGGCAGCAAGGAACAGCAGGCCACCTGCTCACTACTGTTCCCTGCCACCCAGCTTCCCCACCTCCCCCTGCCACCTGACACAGTGGGGAGCTGAGGAGCCATGCAGAAAATCTCCTTACTGCTTCTTGCCCTCTCACTACCCAGGCACCATGACTCCAGCAAGGGCAGAGGCACGAGGCTGCACCCCGCAAAGCAGCAGTAGCCACTAAAGGCACATCACAAGGGCAGCGGGGGGCGGGGTGGGAGCTCACGCTGGTAAGGAATTCCCGCACCACCCTGCTCTCCCTAGCCGCACTGGGTTGCACCCATCAGCTCTGGAGGCCCCGGGGGAGAGAAGCAGGGAGGGAGCTTGAGCCTGCAGCCTGCACCTGCCCCGATACAGATCTGGGGGCGTGAGTCTCCCCTGCTCCCTGGGAGTGCATTCAGCAAAGGGGAACTGGCCTTCTCCCTCCCCTTCCTCTGGACAAGTCACCCGTGAACCCATCTCATTCCCAGCTGGGGCTTTGCAGCTGCACATTGCAGCCCAAACCCCAAGCTCCACCCAGCTGGGTAGCAGCCTCAGCCTGCACTTGCCCCAGGTACAGATGTGGGGGGCCCGGGTCCCCCCTACCCTGTGGGAGTCTATGAAGCAGTGGGGAGCCACCTTGCCCAAGCCCACAGCAGGGGGGAGCAGGGGCAGGAGCTATGGACCCGGGTCCATACCCCTGGCAGCTGGGGGGGCCCCTTCCAACAGGGCTGAGGGAGTAGGTGGGGGCAATGGGTACCAGTAAGGCTGTGGAGGGGACATTAATTTTAATCATGGCTTTTGGGGGTTGTAGCAGGGAATTTGTGATTTTTTTATCAGGGAAAACCAGGATCCCTGGTCATCAGGCTCAGAGGGTAGTAATCAATGGCTGGATGTCTAGTTGGTATGAAGTGAAGTTCCCCAGGGGTTGATGCTGAGGCTGGTTTTGTTCTGTATCTTCATTAATGATCTGGAAGATGGGATGGAGTGCCTCCTTAGCAAGTTTGCAGACGACACCAAGCTCAGGGGAGTAGTAGCTATGCTGGAGGATAGGGCTAGGATTCAGAGAGACCTCAACAAATTGGAGAATTGGATCAAAAGTTATCTCATGCGGTTTAATAAACAGCAGTGCAAAGTCCTGCACTTAGGATGGAACAGTCCCACGTACCACTACAGGCTGAGAACTGACTGGCTGGGCAGCAGCTCTGCAGAAAAGGAGTTGGGGGTTACAGTGGCCATTAAGCTGAATATAAGCCATCAGTGTGCCCTTGTTGCCAAGAAGGCTAACACTATAGTGGGCTGCAATAGAACTCAGTTTATTTATTCTGGAGAAGAGAAGACTCGGTGGGAGGATTTAATAGCAGCCTTCAACTACCTGACGGGTGGTTCCAAAGATGGAGCTGGAATGTTTGTTGCACAATTTACCAATTGCTTAAAATTGGTAGAAAAATTGAGTAAAAATTGAGACTTTATGAGGGGGATAAGGCAAGATGCCGCGTTTATTGATTAGAATATTCAAAAGAGTGCTCATACGTACACACACACGCACACACACACACACACATTCACTCACTCCCAATTACTTTGCAGTTGTTATAGTTACTGAAGTACGTTGCTCAGTACTATACTAGGTGGCCAGCCTTGGAGCATGAGATGAGCAGGGCCTCGTCTGGCCTGTGTCTGTGCTCCAGTGATGTGTAATGTTACCCAACCCTTTTCTTCTTGATCTTCCTCTTTTATAGGTAACCGCCTACCACTGTCATACCTTCAGCTCCACCTTTTTGGCTGGGTGCCTTCTTTGTCTGAATCTCATTATTTTTCCACCCTGGTGAATGGTCAGGTTCACACATCACTGTGCCAGGTATTGGTCCTCAAACACCCTATTTACTACATTCTTCCGTTATCGCTGGTGCAGGTTGTGTTGGGTACAGACAGGGCCTTCATCTTACCTCTTTTGCTTATTGTATTCCTTGTCTCTTCAGCCTCTCTTTGAATTTCCCTCTGCCTTTTGGTAACTTGTGGGTTAACACATTGTCCTTCTAGTAGATTTCCATTCTCTCCACACTCATCCATTCATGCATGCAAACTATAGTTTTACAACATAATTATTATTCATCATTTATATTCTATAATAACTAGCTCAAATTGCTACATGTTCTCAGTGGTGGCTGATAACAGCAAGGAGCAACAGTCTCAAGCTTCAGAAAGGGAAATTTAGGTTAGATATTAAGAAAAACTTTCTCACTAGGATGGTAGTAAAACACTGGAACAGGCTACCCAGAGAGGTTGTGAAGTCTCTATCCTCATAGGTTTTTAAGACCCAGCTAGATGAAGCCTTGACCGGCATGATCTAGTTTCAAAGATTCATAGATTGTAAGGGGCTGGAAGGGACCTTGCAGATCATTGGGTCCAGCCCTCCCACTCTAGGCAGGAAGAAGACAACTGGGGTTAGGTGACTCCAGCAAGGTTGCTGTCTAGTCTCCTCTTGAAAACTTCCAGGGTAGGTGACTGCACCATCTCTGGAGGGAGTTTATTCTGCAGTCAGCACACCCTGACCATGAAGGAGTTTTTCCTGGTATTAAGCCTGAAGCCGCCTTCCAGAAGTTTGTATCCATTGGTCCTAGTCTTCCCCGGGGGTGCCCCAGTGAACAACTGTTCACCGAGTTCCTGATGCACTCCTCTGATATAGCAGTAAGTCCCCTCTCAGCCTTCTTGCCTTGCAAGTCCCTGATCATACGGGTGGCTCTTTTCTGGACCCTTTCAAGTTTTTCCATGTCCTTTTTGAAGTGCAGCTCCCAGAACTGGATGCAGTACTCCAGCTGTGGTCTCACGAGTGCTGAGTACAGTGGGAGTATCACTTCCTTAGTTTCACATAAGATGCGTGCCAGTGTGTTGTTTTCCCTGTTGACCATCGCATCACACTGACGACTCATATTCATACGATGGTTGATCACTACCCCTAGGTCCCTTTCAGCCATGGTAAATGTCAAGCTATTGCCACTGAGCCTGTATGTGTGTTGAGGGCTGTTTGCCCCAAAATGGAGCACCTTAAACTGGGAAGTGTTAAACTTCATCTGGTTCCAGTCTGCCCAACTCTCGAGCCTGTCCAGGTCTGCCTGTATCTGCAACCTATCATCTGGTGTGACCACACTGCCCCATAACTTCATGTCATCTGTAAACTTGGCCAGCGAGCTTGTCACTCCACTATCCCAATCATTGATAAAGATGTTGAAAAGCACTGGTCCAAGCATGGACCCCTGAGGGACACCACTGGCCACTTCTCGCTAGGACAACACATGAAAACTCTCTGGGTCCTACCCTTAGCCAGTTTCCCATCCACTGAACTATCGAGCCGTTGAGCCCACAAGTTTGGGCCAGTTGGGGCTGGTTCTACTTTGAGCAGGGGATTCAACTAAATGACCTCTTGAGGTCTCTTCCAACCCTTATTTTCTATGAGTTTGTGATTCTGTATCTGTGCCTGAAACGAGTCAGCAACCTTTCACTAACACTGGTGAAATTAGCACAGCTCCACCTTAAGGCTGGCTGGAGGCAGCAGCTCTTAGATATTCCACCCCAGATGGTGCACAGTGGGAGAACATCTAACAACTGCAGCCGTCTGTGACAATATCATTTTTGGGCAAGTTTGGTAGGCTAGATAAAATCTTAGTGGGCTAGATCCAGCATGGCGGCCATAAGTCTGGCCTACCTCATACAATATGCCCTCAAATCTACTTTGGCATTCCTGCTAGCTGTGAATAGAAATTCATTAAATTACTATATATTTGAGATTGAACAGAACATTTATTTTTGTAAATATATTCCTTATTTTTCAGTGTTAATGTTCTTCACTTTAATCTTCTGGCTCTAATCACTGCCCTGCCAAGCTGAGTCAACAACCTCTTACAACACATCCAAACCAAATTACTTTCTTCCCTTTCTTGTTCCAAACACTCCCCTCTACCCCATACCTATATAAAATGAGCTTCCATCACACAGAATTGCGTTTATATAAAAATATAGACACCGTACCCTACAAACACTACTGCAGTACACTTTTCCATTTGAAGTGACAGTGCCATGTAGAGAAACACTCTATGCTTATTAAAAGGTACAGATGCCTTAGCTAAGCTGCTACCTTATAGTAATGTCACAGTGTGTCAGTGTTAATACTTGTGTGTTAGCAGGGGTTTCTCTAAGTAACTACTGTGCATTCTGGCTTTCAATATGCTCCAAAATCCAAGTGTCTTGGATGCTATAAAAATGCAAATTTGCTACCCTACGGTGGTGGTGGTGGTATCTCCGCCTTTAACGGTAGTATTCACTGACTGCCAGTGTGTAGGATAATTTCAGTCCCTCAAAACAGTATATAAATGGGAATGATTGGATGTTTGATCCTTGTGCTGGCCCTTCTGCTCAGCAGTAACTGTCACCCTACCTACAACAAGAGACAGGGTCCCTTCAGTAAGGGGGTGGCATATGGTGTGTTTAATGACATGCCCTATATCCATCCAGAGGAACAGTGAAATCATCGGATCCAATTTCCCCCACCCAAGAAAGGAGAGGAGACTCCAAATAGTTCTCATCAGATTTTTCTTCCCAACTGATACATTGAGGTCGGAGAAATGCAATTCAGTTCCAAAGGCTTCTTCTGCCAGTGACACACCCCTTCGTAAGGAAGTTCTCAGATAACTGGTGCTGCAGAACCAGGCAGGACCATACCCCCCCGAGTTCACTCAGTCCCTTGCATTCCTGTGCAGAAGAGGTAAAGCACCTTTTCTGTCTTGCTGTGGATACAAGGAGCTGGACCAATGGCTTGAAGTTGCAGCAAAGTTTAGATTGGATATCAAACAACGAGGCAGTGAAATAGACTGCCTAGGGAAGTTATGGACTCTGCATAAATGGAGGTGTTTAAGAAGAGGTTGGACAGCCACTGGTTGGGGATGATCTAGGCATAGCTATGCCTATGTTCTAATATGGGTATTTCCCATGCTTCTTAGCTTTGTGGTTGCCTTGCCTCCCCCCTGCCCCATACCTTGCCTCCCACCTCTTTTCTGCTACATATGTCAAGGTGTTTTTAAGCCTTCCCAGAGGTGTTGGGTGTTGGCTACAGCCAAGGCTGTGGGCTTTGACTGGGATTTTTCAGTGCTCTGTGACCAAAACCTCTAGGTCCTGGCTAGAGGGTCGTGCTCCTCTATCCAGTCTTCATATTTGAGGTCAGGAAGGAATGTTACCTCATGGTCGGAGTGATATGGACTGTGGCGTTTTTGCCTTCCTCTGTAGCAGGGGGCATGGCCCTCGTCCTGGGACCTCTTGAGCATGTCAACAACATTTTATAGAAGCAGGACTTTGGCTACCATGGTCCCCCTTCTTTACCTATGACAGATTAAGATGTTAAGTCTATCTTGTGTCAGGAATGATGTAGTCTTACATAGAGTTACATTATGGTTTATATAGCATGGTTTGGATAGGGATGATCCTGCCTCAGGCAGGGTTTGGACTAGATGACCTCTGGAAGTCCCTTCTAGCCCCACTTCTCTATGATTCTATGATTTCTCTGGAAATACCAATGGGGCAGGTAGAGGCAGACATTTTCAAAAGGCAGATAGCAGGCTGTAATCTATCCCACACTGGAAGAAACCACTTGTTTTATCAGCCAAAATTGTAGGAGCAGCCCTAAAACTCCCTTCCAACTCAAATGGGCCCTAGGGGGGAAAAAAATCTCTGAAATAAGGTAATCCATCAAAAAGATCCATAGGAAGTAAGGCCTAGTTTTGGGGAGCCAGTGCCTCAGATTCAGTTCCCTGACTTGGGTCCCATGAACATATAGGGCAGCCAGGGCAAGATCTGTCAAGAACCATCTGCCATGCCTCTTCCCACTTGCCAGACAGCTGATTCTGCTTTGTGAAAATGCCTTAATTATTACCAAAGATCATAGATTCATAGAAAATTAGGATTGGAAGAGACCTCACGAGGTCATGTAGTCCAACCCCCTGCTCAAAGCAGGACCATCACCAGCTAGATCATCCCATCTCAGGCTCTGTCTAGCTAAAAACCTCCAAGGATAGAGATTCCATGACCCTGCTGGGTATCCTGTTCCAGTGCTTTATTTCCCTTCTAGTGAGCAAGTTTTCCTAAAATCTGCCTAAACTTCCCTTGCTACAACTTAAGACCATTGTCCTTGTTCTGTCATCTGCCACCAATAAGAACAATCTAGCTCTAAATTCGAATACACTGGTGTAAGCACTGGAGCCTATACAGCTTATATATTGCTACACTAGAATATAGGAGCATATCTACAAACACAGCAGCAGAGGAAGTTGCTCAGCAAAAATGTGCTACTGCCTTTGTGAAGGCTGGAATTCTCTCGCCATGAATGCTAGTGTGTTCGAATGCCAGCCCCTGCTAAATTCTGACAAATAGGAACAGCAATATAGGAAAAGGAGTCATTTCTAGGCTGGGTCTGCACATGGGGAACAAACAGAAACCTAGAGAGGTGACAAATAACAATGAAAGCACTGCTACAGTACAGAATTTCAAGCCATCTTCAGATGTTGGTGTACCAAGCACACTCCAGTCAGCCAGTGTTGTGACAGTCTCTCCCATCCAGCTCTTATGTATGACATGCATACACATCTGGAATATATACCCCCACTGCTGATCAGATCTGGCAATTTCCCTGCCATTGCTGATTTGGCATATTCAGCACTGAGGATGTGATAGCAGCTGTAATGTGAAAATCTGGAGAACAGCTTGGTTTCTTTCCGAAAGAGACTGCAGTCACAAATCTCTTGCTTGAAGTCTGAGCCAGGATAGGATTTAAAAGCCACCAAGGTTCCTTCAGGAATGAACACGTTGGCACCAGCGTTCCTTTTCAACTGCGCGGCATACGAGGCCACACAAGCATGCCTGGCAGCATGGCATATGCGCACCTGCGCAGCCCTGCACGCCACACAGCTTAGAGGAAACGCTGATTGGCACTTTTCCCACAGCCTTAAAAACTGACCTGCTCACTCTGTAGGTTCTAGAAACACCCAGTCCCACTTCAATAATCCACTCCTTCTAGTATCAGAATATATCTTGGCATGAATTCCAGCTCCCACCACCTGACTCCTGGCTTTTACAGGCTTATCAACATTAAGTTTGAATCATCTGGGGAAAGCAGCAGTGAAGATTTGTCTGTTTAGTTACCTGGACTTGTTCTTTGGATTAGTCCCACCAAGTCAACAATCCAGGCCTTCAGAGCTCAAACATATGACTCCAGTATCACCATAGCTCCTGGCTCCCATCTGGTTATTACCTATTCAGGCATTTTGTTCAGTTTCAAACTAGCACATATTTCATTCAAAAGGAAAAAAGTCCTAGAATTTACTTAGCAAGAAATTAGGCCAAGGACCATAGAGAGCAGCCAGGAACATGTTACTGGGAAGCTTCCATGCAAAAAATTCAGTGGGTAGTATCCTGAGTATTTGATGTCATGGAGTCACATCATCTCCAGCCTTCCTGCCATCCAGGAACCTCAAGCATGACAAAGAATTCCCTCAAAGTCTTGAGTGATTTTAGTAATGCTGTAACCATTCCTTTACAACCACTCCCTGTCCACAGAAGATGACTCTTCCACCTGCTCAGCGTCAAGTTCTTCAGCAGTAAATGCTCTACTTCTTACTGTATATGCCTTGGAACGATGGGAAGGAGAGATCTGTCATCAAGTGCCTCTGCATAAGGAAAAAAAAGAAATGCAAGCTGGGGTCCAGAAGATTTAATTCAATCTTATCTAACCCTGCAATGCAGAGTGGGACAGAAGGTCCTTCATCCTCCAGTAGGTGTGGTCAACTGCCCACTTTTTGGTGGGAGTAGGAGTAAGAGAAAAGCAAGAGAAGAGGTGGAGGGGGAATCCAAAATTCGGTCCCAAATACAGGTTGAGACGGGCTTTGTGGAGAGCAGAAGGGATGTTGAGAGGGGGCTAAGGGGAGCTCAGAGATATGAGCAACATTTTTCATGAGTAGCTCTCAAAGAATTTTACAAAGGGGGTTCGTAGGATTGGAAGAGACCTCACAATTGGATAGAGCACTATCCCATCTTGCAGGGAGGGAAATCCAGGAACAGACTGGTGATGTGACCTGCCCCAGATAATCCAGGAGACTCGTAGCAAAGCCAGGAATAAATCCCAAGTTCTCTCATTCAGTATTATACCCCCCAGACTACAGAGTCTCTGAGACCAGTGAGCTATGAAATATACACCAGTTGTGCAGTCAAGCTGGGTTGTGCATTATATCGTCCTACACTTCAGCCCCTTGTTCACCTTCAGACTAGTCTCTTCAGCGAGGCTACAGTGAGCGTGCTGGCTCCTATGCCAGCTCTTGCCCTGTTACCTTTTCTCAAAATGTGTGGCTCAGCTCTCCCTGCAGGCTAGCCAGGTCCTCCAGGCTGCCCCAGTGGTTGATGGCATTCTCTATCCGCAGCTTTCTCACACGGCCCTGGAGATGGTGCAGCAACTTCAAGGCTCCAGAGTCATGCTGCCTGGGGAGAGATGCAGTGCTTATGGAGGAGAAAGGTGCAGAGCAGAGATGATGATGTTCACCCAGTTCCTGTGGGTTAGAGCAATGGCAAACTTTTAGCCTGGAGTCAGAACATGCTGAGGCAGTATGGCCTCATGGACAGAGCCTGCCTATAGTGCAGGAGAGTGGGGTTTATTGCCTGGTTGTGCCACAAATTGGTTAGGTGACCACAGACAAGTCACCTCCCTGTGTCTTAGCTTCTTCATGGTGCAGGGATGGAGCCTGCCAGGACCTGACAACACTCAGAAACAAAGCTTTGTACCATTTCCATGGACCAGGCACAGGATTTGGGTACCATTAAAATGCAGCCAACTGAGGCACAGAAAGGGGTACCTTGTAAACAGCTCACAGCCTTGTTGCCCAACCCATGATGAAGTACATACTCAGCAGACTTTAAGAGGAATTTCAGGAGATGAAATGGAATTTTTCAAGTTTGAATATGGCCAGGACACTGGAGCTCAACCCTCAAAAACACTTACGGGCTTTTTGCAAATGAGGAGTAGTATGGATTTTATACTTCATCTGAAAGATGGTATCTTCAGCTGAAAGTCCTCAGTTTCTTTCTCCTTACAACCAGCAGCATGAAGCACCTGAAGCACCACCACTGCCTCTTCTGTGGATAGTTGCCACCCAAGTGCTGGTCATCAGTGATCTCCAGGATCCCACAATAAGAGGGCATAGCCTCCAAGAGCACTATCTGCTTTAAATCAGTGTGCTGTACTGAGCCCAATCCCTTGATCCACAGACTAACGCTGCACAGCACATGGCTAGAAGCTTTTCAGCCCTGAATTGTCATGAAAGAGTCAGAATCGACCCTTAGTGAAACCATCAACAAAAATAGGTTCCCTGATCTCACCCAGGCCTCTGTCACCATCCTGGCTTTAGCTGGGGACAAGTGTTTCTCCATTACTGAGGAAAGGTGTCTGGCTTCTGAGTCTGGCCTCTCCACAGCCCTCTGAAGGCCCACACGTCTGTCCTTGCAGGAGTGCCTGTGGGAAAACAGTACATGTCCTCAGGCAATGTAAGGAAAAGCAGGTCCCTGTGACTTAGACCCTCATATGCTAGAGCAAGCTACCCTTGGGGAGTACTGCTTACTCCTTCCACAACTGGGTCTGGCAGTTGATACAGTGTGGAGTAAATTGTAATCTGAGAGGAGCATGGTGCCCACAGACTTAGAAAGGGCAGTATAGAGCAGCAGGCACCTACTCCATATACTCCATACTCGCACCAAGAATACATTAGGGCTGAGAACAGGCCCAGGACTGATGCATGTAAATGGAAAAAGTCATACTGGGTCCTGGATTGGGCCCCAAATGGCACAGACAAGTCACTGCCCATCCCCAGGGGCTTCCTGCCAAGCAAGTAATTATATTTCTAACTCCCTGATGAATAAAGACAAGTAGTAGTGGATGAAATCCTAAGGCCACATAATCCAGTTCTACCTGCCAGCTACTGGTTCTCAACTGGCAGGAGGAAAGCAGATCAGCAGGGAACACATGAGCAAGGCCATCCAGTTCTGGACAGCATGGAGGCTAAGCGGGGTGAATTTCACCCTGCCTCCCCACAGCTCCCAGCTGCTACACGTGCTTCTTAGCCACGTCTTCCTCCTAAGCATTGGGCCTGACTCTCTTCTGAATGTAACTGTGTTACCCAAACATAAATTTGGCCTAAGGGAGTGAGCGCTATACTCAGTCAATGTACCAAAAATCCATCCATTGGTGTTAATGCTTTAATGGGTGACAAGTTATACACACAGGGTTCATGCCATGGAGCCAATGGGCAGCAGAGATCTGCTTTTCCAGACAGGCTAATTGATAGTTCAGTCACTTTATTAGTCATTTCTCCAGGAGCTGGCTCCAGGGGTTTCTTGCAGGGTGCTCTGGGTACACATTGCAGCTCTGGGCTCTCTGCATTCTCATGCTAATGGTTATGCTTCCTCTATGAACTTCATTTTTCATCTTTAGAGAAACAAGCAGCTGTTTCACTGACTCAGCTAGTACAGGAAAAACACCAGCAGCAAAGGGGACTGCAGGAGCAGGACTTGTACTCTGTGATCTTGTAATTATACCACTGTGGCAATGAGAGAGGCCAATTGGCTCAGGTCAATGAGTGTGGGATTACCAGGAGTAGTATATAGAGACAGCAGTTCATCAACTAATCAGGTGCCCCACCCTTTCCCCTTTTTATGGTGTATGATATCACAAACTCTGCCCCTGCCCCTTGGTGACATGGTGCAGGACATCACAAACCCCGCCCTGCCCCCCAGTCACATGACATGTGACACCACAAACTACACCCCTGCCTCCTGGTCACATACTGTGTGACAGCAGAAACTCTGCCCCAGTCACGTGATGCGTGACATCACACACCCCACCATGGCCCCCAGTTACATGAGGCATGACATCAGAAACCCAACCCCTGTCCCGTCATATGATGAGTGATATCAAAAACCCTGCCCTAGCCCCATCACATGCTACATGACACCATCATCACATGGTCTGTGACATCAGAAGGGATGCCCCTTTGGGCCCCAAAGCCTGCCCCTCACGCTTCAAAACCTGCCCTAGACCACGTAGTATGCCCTTGACCTATCAGGCCCCAGACTGCTATGTTGGCTCCAGAATTCTCTGCTCCATCACATAGTGTGTGACATCAAAAGGGTTGCCCGACAGGCCTCAACCCCCCTACCCCCATCCCTCATGTTGCACAGCACTGCCCTAGACCATAAGGCACAGGGGTGGTTAATCAGGTTGTCACCCCTCTAACAACCTGCCCCACCACCCCTGACCAACTAACAGAGGTTTCAAAGCCCTTGGGCCTACCCAAGAATGGTGCTGAACCAACTGGTAGAAGTAGAGGGGTGGGGCCATAAGCCCACCCCGTCCGTCTGCTTTCCAAAGTGGGCCCTCTGTTTGTCTGGGACTGCACTAAGGCAGAGAGGGGAAGATATGGATTCTTACACTATGTTGGTAAGACTCCTCATGCTCACCTCACCACCAAGACTTGTTGAACACCTGCACAGAAAGTGTTACTGTAATGATAGTTTTGAGGGGGAGATTAGAGAGGGCAGACCCCTAGGCCAAAGACTCCCCGAGATGCCTGAACCTGGTCTGGAGCCCATGTGAGCATGCAACAGAAGGCCTGTGAGCTGGAGACCCATGCAAGCATAAAGAAGCAGGCTTCTGAGACAGAGACCTAGACCCCCAAAACACTCATTATTTGGAAGAAGAAGGTGGCCTTGTGGAGAGCAGAAGGGATGTTGAGAGGATTGCTCAGAGATATGAGCAACATTTTTCATGACTAGCTCTCAAAGGATTTTACAAAGGAGGTTCGTAGGATTGGAAGAGACCTCACAATTGGATAGAGCACTATCCCATCTTGCAGGGAGCGAAATCCAGGAACAGACTGGTGATGTGACCTGCCCCAGATAATCCAAGAGCTCGTAGCAAAGCCAGGAATAAATCCCAAGTTCTCTCATTCAGAGAGAATGAGAGCCAGAGCCTGCGTGGAGAGAAGAGAAGAGATTGATGGGGGAGCGGACATGCTAGTAAGAGACTTGAAGCATTGTTGTGGGGGGTACTTAGGTTTTGATGGTGGTGGGGGAGGGGAGTTCATCCCATAGGGGAAGCGGGAGGTAGGAATAACCTAACATTGATTGAACAGCAGCTAACTAAGGTTTTTATTTGAATCCCCTTGTAGTTAGATGAAGCCTTTTTAATGAGTCAAGAGAGCCTGCCTGCCTGCACACCTATAAACCTGACACCAGAAAAAAAACCCAGCTGTTTTTGCAGAGAACAGAAACCAGGCCTTTCAGATGAAGATGAAGGTTTTAGAAGACAATTAGGCATTGAATCAACAGGTGCTGTTTCACATCAAGGACATAAAATCTTAATGCAGTCTCTCATGTGCATTTCTTTTTATGGCATAATGAAAAACTGTCTGAGAATGAGGCTTTTTGAAAAGTTCATGGGTTGTGTTTTTGATGAGTGTGGTCAAGGTCATCATGACTGTGTTACCTGGTTAGGTGAAGATAGAAATCAAACAATTCAGGAACTTTGCAATGAGCTGGCTATGGAAAGTGCTCGACTTGCCATTACCGCTATTGGATATGCCAAGAAAATTCTAAGAATCGCTGAGAAACATTTTGCTCAGGGAACAGAGCTTCTAAATGCTGTGCATTCTCCAGAAAACCCTAACGCTGCACTTTATGGCTTGATCACCGAGAATAAGCCTCTGGTACACTATATTGAATGTTTAATCAGCACTACAAATTATAAAACCTTGCTCAAGAGAAGTGTTTAGCAAAAACAGTTTAACATTTTTCTACTGGTCTAACTTTTGCTTTTGTGGGGGGGATGGGGGAGTGGGAGGGGTTAAAGATAAAAGCACTGAAGTAAGACTAAAGCACAACAGCTGTTTTCAGATGGACATATCACCATTTGCTTCAGTGCCTTGGATCCTTGGATCTCTAAGCACATTCATGTGAGGGGCATATTGTAAAGGTAAAGCCAATGAGACTTACTTGTCACTAGAAATTATTAAACCCCTTCTTAGGAGAAGGAGATTTAGCAAAATAAACCCAGTAAATATTATAAATGTTTTTGATGTAAATAAAGACTGATTTGAAATATATCTCACAGCACTTGTGTGCTATTCTGTGGGGTTCAGTTGTCATTTCTGGGTGGGACAGAGCATGTGGTTAATTTCCCAGGACCAGGGAATGTGTTGTAAAGATAAACCAGCCAGCAAAAAAATGTAGCCTATGTGATGAGAAGCTGCTTGCAGAAGTAGTCAGAGCTTCTCACAGCATTGTTTATATATTTTAAGATTAAAGGGTTATCTTTTCCAGAAGTCGTTTTTAGTGGTGACTCCGTTTTAAAACAGTTTGGTATATACTTTTACTTTATATAAATTATACACATACACACTATTTTACTTGCTGTATTATTTAATTTTTAATACAGAAGGCTTATCTAGTAGGAAAGCCATGACCACATGCTGCTTGCAGAAGCAGTCAGAGCTTCTAACAGCAGGGTTGTTTGCATAATTGAAGATTAAAGGATTATCTTTTTTAGTGGTGACTCTGTTTCTTTACCCCTTCATAAACAAAACAAAGGAATACCCTATTGGATACCTTGAAATCATACGTGACAATTTCAGACCCCTGTCAAGCTATTTTGGAATGTCCTCGGTAAAACTGCACCTGCCATGAAACCCTTTTCCCCTCTTTTCTCCAATCAGAGTAAATGGGAAACTTATGTTCCCACTGTCCTACCTCTGTGCAGGACCAAGACAGCAAAAGTGTGACCATACTGACAAGGAGAGGGCCCTCCAAGACACGTGGTGCACACCAGAATTTAACAAAGCCCAACGGGGTGCAAAGCAGCTAAAATCTATGACGTGTGGCATTTTGCCAAGTGGCCTAACACACTTTTTTTCATGTAACATAAAACTGCACCTCTGACAGAAGCAGGAAACCTCAGTGTGCCAATCAAGAATATCAAGACAGATACATGGACACTTTCTTCCAAACAGAAGGTGTGCTTTTATGCCCAGAGCATATTAAACCAAACCCCAAAGCACCAAACTACAAAGTTGTTTTTAAATTCTTCGTAAGGTAAATTCGGTCAGAGAACCAACGTACCCACCACCAGCATCATCAGAGACCCCGAAGAACTCTTTGGCTACCTCTTTTCTCCCACCTATGAAATTTCATCTTGTGACTTTATTGATAATGAGACAACCTGCATGCCTTGGAAGCACACCAAAGAGCGTTACATGCTCTCAGGTAACACAAACACCTTTATAGCCTGTTTCACCACTGCTTATGCGCACTTAGAGTTGTCCACTAGACAGATTGCAGGACACCAGTCTATACCACAACACAGCTACCATGATATTTGTGAGCCATGTGTGAGACTGGAAGCCCCTGCTAGGCGATTATTTAGGCAAGCTCACCAGAGAAATTCCACCAGATAAACACGTCACAGAGCTTGTGTCAGCTGGTCTGAAAATCTGCTGTTACAAACAGTCCAAAGGAAAGGTTTGCTTGAAAATCAAAGAAATTACCCTGAATGTGGCAAACTGTGAAAAAGTCAACTTTGAAACCTTGAAAAATCCCGATGGAGACACCCCTAAAACAATGGCAATACAACATCACTCTATCGTCAGGAACAAAAACAGATGGATGATAGAAATCAAAGCCTTGAAAAAAAAACACAGAAAGTTGTTTATGACAAAAGGGTCCTCACAGAAAACTTTAGCAGTCTGCCTCATGGTTTTTGAACATGGTATGCATTAGAAACACCCCTTTTCTGTGGTTTTGGTAGGACCTAGCAACTATGGTAAAAGTTACTTTATAAAAAATCTCTTGGCTCACGCTGATAGAGTGCTGTCTGTTATGCCTGAGAGTATTATGTGGTGCTAGAGGCTGTTGACAAACGTTACGTAAGGAGCTACTTTGCAAATATCCTTTTATCAGATTTGTGGAGGGTCTGCCGGACAGTCTCAACAATGACCATTTTAAAATCTGGTTATAGTAGATGATTTGACTGGTTGCAAGAGAGGCAAAATTGAGAAAGCCTTTACCTAGTACATACACCACCGGAATCTAAGCATTATGTATATAGTCCAAAATGTTTTCTGCCAAGGCAAAAGGAGCTGCACCATTACCCTTAACACAAAATACATGGTTTTGTTTAAAAATCCCAGGAATAAGCTACAGGTAGTGTCCCCAGCAAGGCAGATGTACTCAGGTAAGGCCAAATTCTTTCTGAAAGCTTTCATGGATGCCACTAAAATACTGAGAGAGGAACTGAGCAGGGTGAGGGGCTCAGGGCAAATCAGCCCATGGGGGGCCCCACCTCTGCTCCGATCCCATGGGCCCCAGACCCAAAGAAGCTGCCACCACTATTGGCAGTGGCAGCATCAGCAGCAGTGAGGTAGCAGGCAGCTGAACGCAGAGCCACTGCTCCGCTCAGCTCTGCACTGCCGCTGCTCCGCCCTACTCTGTGGGGTCCCCAAAGCACAAAGCCTGGGGCAGTGTGTTTCAGGAACGGCCCTGAAAACACCTTACAATTATCTGATGGTGGATTTAAATGCTTCTGCCCCAAACACTTTTAAATTAAAAAACAGGCTTTTTCCTCCCAGCCAGCCAGCTGTTACACTTAAAAAAAAATTAAATAACAGTAAGCAGGAATAAAAAGAGATGATGTAGCGGCGGACTCTTTTTAGCACCCAAGATGGTGGGAAAGAAACATGTATAAGCATGTAAAAAGATTAAATTAAATGAAGTGGGGTGAAAGGAAAATACACACACACAAGTTTTTAAACAGCAACAGCTTTATTTACGCAGCAGCAGTTGGCTGCTTTATTTAGACCAACCCTTGTGAAAGTCATAGCAAGAAATGCACATCTGGGCATGAGCCATATTTTAAGCAAGCCCAGCCACATGGAAAGGTTTATATTTACTTTTTTCAAACTGTATCGCCATCCTATCATTTTGTATTAAATTGTCAGAATAATACCATTTAAAAATGCTTTCAGATGATAGCCCCTTGCTACAGTGATGTAGCAAAAACACACAGTGGTATCCGGAGGTGACAGATCAGGGGTCTTGTAACTGTTTTGCCTGAAAAGCAGTGTCAGTAGCAGTCTTGTTTAAGAAGAACATAATATTTTGAGGAGAGAGAGTGCTGTTTGGGGGTAGCCACACGAGTTGAAAAACTCCACGTAGTTCCAATCCTTCGAGTACACCACCTGCCAGCGTTGTCCGGGCTGATTATGTGGGCGCGTGTTGACCACCAAGCTCAGAGGTCTTTGAGACAGCCAAGTCTTAGGGAGCCACTCACAGGGCAACACATCTAAGAAAGCCTCTTTGGCATAAGGGTCTGAAGACAAAATCCTGGAGAGCTGTTTGGTGTCCCTCTTTACATGTAGTCAAACAGGATGTTTCTCCTCTGATTTATTTCTATGACATTGTCAAAGACCCTGTACATGATCATGTTAACTGTGGTGGGTAAAGCCCCGGCAAAGTGTATTTCTGATCTCAGGTTCCAGGTTTTAATCAATGAATAATGATCACTACATTCCTGGTCAGGAGACAGGTCAAAGGCAAACAAGGTGTACCCCTGAGCAAACTCCTCACAGTTGATTAGCAGGGAGCGGTCTTTCATATGTTTACCGGCCGTCTGCACCAGGTACATGTATTCTCTCATGCAATTATCTTCCTCAAAATCCAGTTGTAGTTGTTTTGTCAGGGTTTGCTCTCCATTGCTGTAGAGGGCCACAAAATTAGTATTGTAATGCTTAAAGTTAAAGGGATTCTTAGCATAGTTCCTGCTAAAGGTGTCGTTATCCATGAACACAATGACGATGAGTTTGGGCTGCTGTCCCAAAAATAGATTCTCTTGATTACTGAACCTGGCTGCCAGTGGGGATGCTGAACACTTTCATGCCCATGCAGTCTATGGAGTAGTTAATGTTGGCTGTAAGCAAGGCCTCCACATGGCCCAGCTGGATGCCCGGGGCTACCATCACTTTTGTCACAAAAAGTGAAGCAGCTGTCATTTGTAGTTTATACTGGCTAGCCACCAGGGCATTCATCAAGCAGAGGCTGTCTTTACTGCTTGTCAGTTTACCTTTGACCTCCATGCCATTCAGCTAAAGTTTTTCTTGAAAAAACAAAGCACTGTAGAGATAAATGAACAGCTCTATCTTTTTCTTCCAGTCTGTCAGGTTTGCCCATCTCATAAACCTGTGATTACCGCCATCCGGCATGACTGCTTCGTGATGTCTAGGGGTACCTTTGTAAAACACGCCAGCAGAAAATTGGGTGGTGAGGGTGTAATTGCTGTAGTTGAGGACCAATTCAATGAAGACTCAGTAAGGATAACAGTTGTTGCTCTGGTTTATGAAATGATCACCCAGAGTGACATCCAGCTGGCTGAAGACAGAGGCCAGCGGGTAATTCACCAGACCCACAGTGGCCCCAGCATCAAGGTCAATTCCATCAGCTTTTACAATCTTGCAGCAAAGATACACAGTGTGTTGTTCAAATCCATATAATCTTTGCCATTTGCCGTGATGAAAAGTCAAGAGGGGTGAACTCAGTAATAGCTGATAGTGGCGGGATCTCAACATACAAGCTTTACTCAATGCTGGTCTGCGTAGGGGCTATTTGAAAGAAATCCAGTTTGGCTTTGGTGCATTCTTCAGACCTGTAGAGAACAAAGGCCATGGCGATTCAAATATATTTTTTTCCTCCAAGAGAGTGCCCCTTCTTTCTCCCAGGCTGCTTCTCCGTCTTTCATGTATGACTGTCTCATTGACTTACCCTCTTCTTTTTAAGGGGTTGGGGAGGTCCTTTACATTCAGAGCATAGTGCTCTCTTAAGGCTTCGTCTTTGAATCCACGTGAATCCAGACCCCTCCTGCTTCGCCAGTTTGCCCATCTTATCCAGAACAGCTTGGGAGGTGTGAGCAATGAAATCTTTGGCTATGTTTTGAAGCATGTTTTTAGCATGCGGCTTAATAATCTCCAGACCCCTTCTCAAAAGTGGAACAACTTTTCTAAACAGACTGCAAAATATGTCCCTCCTCGCCAGCCCCATACATCATGAGCACACCCTGATATCCAGTAAGACCATACCCGGCTTGGGCTTTATAATAATTTCTGTACAAGTTAGGGTCCCCATCATTTTTTACCATCACCATCGTGGTTTACTTATTGTAAAATCCCAAGGTCTTCTGGGGTCATAGGTGAAACTTAACAATCGCTTTACCAAAGCGAAATAAGACTTGTTTGTTCTGATCCATCTTTATTTCAATGCTGATTGTGTCTATGTGATGCTGACTCACAGGGACATAATATGGCTTGTCATACATGATGGGGACAAACGTGTTGTTGCTTCCACAGACAAGGACTCAGCATAATAAGGGAACTGAATAGTTCCGCAACGTTCATGTAGAGATACAGTGAATTGAATCCTCTGGTAATATTAGCCGTAAAGGTTTTTTTTTAACAGTGGACATGGAGAGCAATCCCAAAATATATTCTAGATCACCACCCATAGAAAAAGCATAAGGGCTATTGCTAGCCTTAAGTCTCAGTTTTCTGCTCGCTTGATCATAGATCATAATTAATTCAGGTGGAGTAGGGTGGCTGGAAATAATATGGTACATAAGATCCAGCAATTCTGTAATGGATAAATAATATGCCTGCCACAAGACATAGCCTCATTTTTCAGTCTGAGAAACTATTTTGAAAGGAGAGTCTTCATTAATGTTGTTCCAGCTGTGCAGGTATTGTATTTCTGCTAACCCTATCTCCCAGTTCACCAGGAGATCCAGAGGTTTAAGCAGAGGTTGTATGGTAGAGTTTGAGCTGGCTCTCTGCACAAAATCCCTGGTGCAGTTGTTGCTGGGCAAAGAGATGTAAAAGCTGCCATCACTCATCTCACCTTTCTGGCAGAGGTAATGGTTTTTCTTTTACCTCTATATGTTACAAATGTGTAGGCTTCCACCCAGCTATTAAATTTGGCTGAGCACCCCAACCATTTCACTAGCAACCGCTTCTTTCTCTCCTTTCCTTTTCTTGCTAGAACTTTTTCAATCCTGTAAACTTTGTCCTGTTTGGGGTTCACTTTTTGTAGTTCTTCAGGATAAGAAGACCCCACAAGAGTTTTGTTTTCATAATCTTTTAGGCACTATACAGGTGTCTGCATGTGCCTAATGCCTTCATCTGTTATGAAAAACTCATTGGTGAATGTTTGTTCTTAACCTTTTTCAAATCTTCCTTTAGTCTTAGACACCCTCACATGGTCTTCTTTTCTGAACAGGAGCAATGCTTCTTTTATTTTAAAACAGCCCCTATACATGACTTTCCACACCTGTGGAGAGTCTAAGAAGTTCACATCAACAGGCCTGGCACAGATAGTTCTGTGAAAGCTGTTGTTATAGCTCTTTATAAACTCTGGTAATACATCAGTGTAGCGACAGGTAGTGTGGGGTAAAATACTGTCACATTATTTATTTTAATGTTCTGTTAAACTGCTCTACCACACCACTTTCACTTCACTGTGTCACAAAATGCTGAATATTATACTGCTTTAATAGTTTGCTTAAAGGTTTATTTAAAAATTCTTTCCCCCTCATCAGTCTGTAATGTTTGAGGTACAAGTTTGAGTCTGTAAAGATGGTTTTAAAGGCCTGAGATATTTCACCACCTGACTTGTCTTTTAGACCCACAGCCCAGGCATGCTTTAATAATATGTCTATCACTGTTAAGATATACTTAACCACGTAATTGTGTTTGGAAAACTGCTGCATATTCACCAAATCTGCCTGACATTGGGCATCCACATCTGAAAGAACAGTCTTGTTTCTTTTAAAATGTCTTCTCACCAGCTTGTGTAGAGTGTAAGCGTCCTGATCTGAAAGCCACCCGGTTTCTGTTCACAACCTTATTCTGCCTTTTGGCTGCTTCCAAGAGTGATTTCACCCCACCAAAACTCCTGGCTTCTCCGGGAGCATAATAAATTTCCCTTAACACAGCCTCCCGGGTAGACAAGGCTGGTAACTGCAGTGCCCCCCTCACTAACACCTGCATGGTGCATTCAAGTGCCTGAGAACAAATTTAAACCATGGTACAACAAGGTTTATTAATCAGGTAATGAAATACAACATTCACAGTGGTCTTCAGCCTTGTCTTGAGCAGTTGTTCAAATCTACATCATGCAAAAAAACCTTTTCTGAACAGGTACACTACTTTTTTTATTTGAAAATAGTCCTCTGTACTTCATGGTGCCTTCCGCAGGTTTGAAGACCTGCTCAGCAACCTCCAGGGGCTCATAGCCCTGCTCAGTGACCTCCACAGGATCAAAGCCTTGGTTGGTGGCTATTGTCTTTGGACAAAACTGTTATATCAGTCTCCAGTCTTGTCTTCAATGGCTCTCTCTTTTGCAGACGAACAAAAACAGTTCGTGCAAAAGACCTTAATTTTTGGAGGGGTGCTGATATACAGGTTTCGAAAAATCTCTATAAATGTACCTGTATACATCTACCTGTAAAAAGATTGTGCAATTAGCACAGATCCCAAACAGTTAGAAGAAAAAAACATCCCCACAAAAAATAATCAAAATTAGTTACCTCAGCAGAGCTCCTTGGGACAGGATTGTCCAATACTTCCATACTCTCCACAGGCAGGTCTGACATGGGCTGTCCAGGGTCTGTCACGGTACGGTACCTGACCCAGTTTTGGGAGCCTGGGAATCTGTCTCACTCCCAAATCTCACTCACATCTGCCCCTGTCTGCCTTAGAGCAGTCTCAGACAAACAGAGGGCAGTTAGACAGGATGGGTTTGCAGGCTATACCGGACCCCTGTACTCACTCTGGTTGGTTCGACACTGTATTTGGGCAGGTCCGAGGCCCCTGAAACCCCTGCCAATTGGTTAGGGGTAGTGGGTTGATAGAGGGGCCACAACCTCCCTGCTCCCAGATAGACCATGCCTGTGCCTTGTACTTCAGTGAAATGCTATGCAGCATAAGGGGTGGGAGGTGTAGGGTTTAGGGCCTGTTGGGCAACCATGGGCAACTGGGGCCTCCTGAGCCTGGAGGGGCAGCTGCAGAAGCTGGTGGCAGAGCTGGCCAGCACCCACAGAAGCCACCAGTGGTGTTGGCAGTGGGGACAGCCCTGGTCATCAACCCTTCTGAAGTCATGCAGCATGTGATAGCATGGGGAATTCTGGAGCCAATATAGCGATCCAGGGGCCGATAGGTCAAGACTGTACCATGTGGTCTAAGGCAGGTCTTCAGCATGAGGGGCAGGCTTTGGGGTCTGAATAGGTGGCCCTTCTGATGTCATGGACCATGTGATGGTGGTGTCGTGCACCATATGATGGTGCCAGCACAAGGTTTTTGATGTCATGCATCATGTGACTGGGGACAGAGGGTGGGTTTCTGATATCACACATCATATGACCAGGGACTAGGGCAGGGTTTCTGATGTCACACATCATATAAGGGGAAAGGGGTGGGGCACCTGCCAAATTAACAAACTGGTGTCCCTATATATTACTGTCAAGCTTTTCACCATGGAGTTATTGCTGCAAATCTAGTATAGCAAGATAAGCAGTAAAAATTTGTTTCTACCTGGTGATAGTTCAGAGAGACTCAAGAGTTTGTGTCTCAGTCCCAGTCCCGCTAAGCATCCTTAGTGCCTTGTGCTGCTCCAACTGTAAACCACCCAGACAGGCTCCAGAAGGGAGGCCAGTGGTGTCTGTGGCTAATTTTTTCACATCTAGGATGATGTCCAGCTCTCAGAGTTCCCCTCAGTCTCTATTCAGAGATGCAGCAGCAACAGTACTCCAGTCACTGGGGTGCTCTTTCCTCATCACTGGCCTATCTGATCAAGGGTGGGTTTTCAAAAGCATGCAATACAGTCCAAATGCAGCTACTGACAGAATTAACCAAATAATCCAAGGAAGGCGGTTGGGACACTGTGGAAAATCCCACACCTCCCTCAAAGCCACAGAGTGAAACTCTTGAGCCCTCTACAGCCTGGCACTACCCTTCAGTGACTGTCCAACCAAGCAGAGTGGAAGCTGCATAGTACTGATTAGCATCACTTATTTGTTAACTATTCATGCAAGAACCACAAAGCACTTTGCCAAGGTGGGTATTTATTATCCCCATTTTATAGCAAGAAGGGACAATTGAAGCAGAGAGTCAGTCACACTGGAGGTACCAAACATCAGGCATCTCTACAGAAGCAACACTTCTGTCAAGAACACAGGCCCTTCCCTCCTTAGCTATTCCAAGTTGCTGGAATATTGGAAGCTCTGGGAGTCCCTGGTCTCTCTCATCACTCACGTCTCCATTTCCACATCCAGCTCCTTCTCCAACCTCTGGGTCAGCTTGCAGGCCACCTGGTCCTTCCAGCTTCCCTGGAGAGCCCACAGTTCACTGTCCTTGCACAGCCACTTCTCACCCATAGCCTCCTTTAGCTCACTGTGTTGCAGGGTGGCAATTTCCTGAATGTGCTCCTGCAGGACAAGATGAGCAAGCAGACTGCTCAGCTCAGCCCAGCCAACCACAGGATTTACATACCATACATAGACCACAGTGGCCAGCAGTGTATGGACCCAAATCAAAAGTTCCTCAAAACCTGGGGAGGACAGGTCAGATTCAGGCTCATCTCTTGGATTCAGGGGAGGAAAGCATGGAACATGGGTTAGAAGACAGGATCCTTGATATCTCAGGCAAGTATAAACTACCTCCTCACTCTGGCCCTGAATGGGAACCTAAGTAGCTCACCCCAGACCTTCTGCAGAGACTTTCTTGGCCATACAGAGTCCCAGAACATGTGATTTTAAGGGTGGGGAAATGCAACCTGCTAGGCACCTAGACACATTGCTACAGAGGTCCTGTAGAGGGGCAGAAGGGGGATGGCTCACCTCAGAGTTAGCATCTCTTGGTGGACAGTAGTGCCAAGAACAGTTCCTGCTTGGCTCTAGAGAGAACCCTGGCTGACGAGTAATGGCTAGGACTCAGTTGCATAGGACAGGGTCAAAGAGCAGAAAAGCCCACCTATGCAGGACCACTCCATGGTCATGAAGAGACTTACCTGAATCAGCTGCTCCTTCAGGGCCTCCAGAGCTTCCTCCTTTTCTAAATGAAGCTGCTGCTGCTGATGTCTCAGCTCCCATTTCTGCAGATACAGAGGGCTCTCACTGCCATCATGGAAAGTTAAACAGCATCCCTGGTGTTTGTCTGCACTGATGTAGCACTGGCGGGCAGTGTTTTGGCAACACAGGCAGCCACTAATGACTTTTCCCCTTCCTCTCCCTTCCCTGTGGGCATCTATCTGGCTGGCACTAGAAAACCTCAGGGACCATGTTTAGTTTCTCTTTGCTTGCTCACTCTATTCAGAGGTTGATCCTTGAAAAACACTAGAGGCTAGTGACCCGATTTGGTCCATTTTGTACCAGGCATTTCAGGAGCGGGCAGTAGAACCAAGATGAATCAGTGTGATCAACACAGAAGGGAAACATAGCACTGAAGACATTGTCCAGTGGCCCATTCAATTCCATAGAGAAATCTGTGCCTGGATTTAAGAACACTGTCATGTTCCTAGGTTACCCTCACCATGACACTATATCAAGGAGCACAATCTTATGACAGTTTGTCAGAGATGGCAAGCTTGCAGAAAAGCTGAAGAGTTGCTCTTGGTCCTACAGGAATTATTAGATTTCCCTGTATGACTGTTTTTCCATCTATGCCTTAGCACCCCAACCAAGACAGTGGCCACGTTGTGCTCTGTGCTGTACATAGGAATGAGAAAGAGTCTGTTCTTTGAAGACCAGGCAGTCTAAACAAACAGGACAGCCAAAGGATTTGTTACCCATGGGTCAGGTGTAGGGTGCACACAGACTCATATCTCAGGCAGTGGCCAGTCTCCAATGGTTCAGAAAAAGGCACTGGACAATTTAGCCAATTGTGCTGCAAAAAGAGGTTGATTCCCCACTGCCTCCTATAATTCACAGCATCTGCCTTAAGGCAAAGAAAGTTAGGACCCTGATCCTGGCCAGAAAAACAGCCAAGTTAATACTGGACAGAAAACCACATAGCCCATTTTAAGGATATGTCTATGTAGTGAATGAGCTCTTCAAGTAACAATAATTTCCTCTGTACGCCTATTAACTTGCATTACCTTTTCCATCTGGACCTGAAGGATAGTGTGTTTCTGAGCCTCTATCTCTTGCTGCAAGTCCCTGAGGTAGTGCTGAATTTCTTCCCTCAGTCCACGGAGGATCTGAAGGGCATGGCCGGGAGAGAGGTAAGATGGGCTCCTGGATAAAATAAACAGAATTTTGGGAAGAAAACCAGGAATGAGGGTGTACCCCGCACAGGTCACTCCTTGTAACAGTAGGTCTGCTAGGACTAAGCTTGGGTTGCCTGGACTACAAAGAAAGAGCTACCACTGTTTTGAACTAGGGGGCTCAAAGTAGACGATAGAGGGTGACTGAGCACAAAATTGCTAGCAGGTCTATACTTGAAGCACTCATCCTCTATTCTTTCCAAGGAATGTTCTCTTGGGTACAGCACTGTTGGAGATCTATGAGATCTGATCCATGTTTTATAATGAAATTCCTACATAACTAAAAGCTGCTTCCTCAAGTAGTAACATCAAAGCATGGACTGAAGGGCCTGGCAGTGTTGTTTCTGTCCCAGTTGTGGCAGCATTACTCTCAACCCATCATTCCTGTGAACCTTCTCCTAGGGTTCCAGCCACAAGAGTAAAGAGCCCTTTAGCAACCTCTTACTTCCCCATATCACAGGAAATGCCACCAGTTCTCCCCCAAGGATTCCACCCTGCAGCAATAGGGATACATGAATCAAGCTCTCACGCAGTTTTTCCAGATACAGAGAGCAAAATTCAGCCCTGAGCTGAGAGCCAAGGGCAGCCCAAAGCCTAGGTACCACCTATTCCTCACTGGCCATAAGCAGGATCTGTGTGCTGCCTAGACCTTTGGCAGGCCTCAGATTTATCTATGCACAGCAAAACAAATGCAACTGAATCTGCCTGGCTATTAGTCAGTGCAGGGTGAAGGCAGGGAGGCTTGCACTTAAACTAATAAAAGTATATCTATCTATCTATCTAATCACAAGCTTTTATGGCCCAAAGCTCATTTCATCAGATGCTGTGGCTGTGAAGGGTAAGGAAACAAACAGTTTGGGCCTCCAGAGACAGAAATCAGGTGGTTAAAGGGCTTCACCTATGTGCCATCCAAGAAGCGCTCTGTCCCCTGGCTCTCTCAGGCAGCAAGTCCTGAAGGTGCTGGCACACCAAGCCAATCTCCCCGGCCACTGAATGCTCAGCCCACTCAGCACTGGACAGCGCCTCCTGCTCCCAGAAGGATGTTTCACTCTGCGTGGCTCGCAAGAGGCACTGCTTCTCCTCTAGTTGCCGTAGCCTTGCTCTCAGTTGGTCACGCTCCTGTATTGTCTCCTAGGGTCACAAACACAAGAAAGAGCACATTGGCAAACACAGTAGCAATGCATAGGGGGTGCATGGGGGTGCATGTGCACCCCCTGAGAGTGCTGGTGAACCTCCTGTCAGGCTGCTCTCCCTGTTTAGGTGATGGGCAGAGGGATAGCAGGAGTACTGGGTTCCCCACCCTGTGTAAACACCAGCCAGGTAGTGGAGCTGCCACCAAAAGTGTCCATGCCACTATGCCACTTCTGGAAGTGGCACGGATGGTTTTTTGGTGAGAGGGATTGGCGGCCAGGGGACTCCCCACCCCTCAGTCAGTGCAATTAGCTGCTGGGGGACCCCCCCAGGTTGCTGCCTGGTGTCAGGGGGGTATGTGCCGCCCCCACCGCCCCCAACACAAGAGGCACCAGTCGCCCACGAGCAAACACTTGCTCTTCCTGGGCAGCAGGCTCTGAGCAGTGCAGGACAGAACATCTGGATTGCTACTGCTTGAGGTGAATGTCCATATCCTTTCCATTGGGAGGGCCACAAAAATACCCTGCTCAGCAAAGCTCATTTTTTCAGCAAAGCCCAATTTGGCAGTGTGACCAGGCAAATCAGTCAGATGCAAGCAGCTTCCCTCCTGGCCAGCAATGTCATCAGGAATCTCATGACAGGGTCTGCCCTGTCACTGTGCCTCTGGACTCATCATACCTCACTCCCAGGGATAGGCATGTGAGACCAAAGCATTTCCCCTGCCTCCTTAGATAGCTCCTATATCTGTCTTCCCACCTGCTCCAGTTCCTCCCGAAGTTTCTGTAATGCTTCCATTTTCTCCTCCTGAAGCAAAGTCTGCAAGTCTTCTAGGGCTACCTGCTTCTCTTGTTTGAGTGAGCAGGTAAGGAGTTCCAGGTCTTGGATTCGCTGCAGTACAAGCCATTAGAAACAAAGCATCACTGTAGCCCAGCCTAGCCACAGCCCTGACATCATGGGCCATCTTCAAGCCAACTTGCATGCTCAGGGCAGAATAAGAACTCTCTATCCTGAAGAAAGTCCATTACAATGTACTGCCTCAGCCCTCAGTCACATGGGAAGGCTGAAAAGAGTGCCTGACACAGCTACTGCCCATTGCTTAGTACAGACTGTAGATCAGGGGTGGGCAAAATGCAGCCAGCGGGTTGGATCTGGCCCGCATAGGAGCTTTGTCTGGTTACACCTGGCCATGGCACATCCTGCTGCTCTCTGGGGCTGGGGCAGCTCCATGACTGGACTGTCTTTCTAGGAAGTCCGGGCAGTGGCAGCTCTTTCCAGCTGCCACTGAAAAGCAGCTCTTCTCCTTTGCCACTGCCAGGAAGTTCTTGCTGTAGCTGCCTGGAGTCCACACCATGCTGGGTTGTCCTGTGTCTCCAACACTGCCACCTCTGGCCTGCCCTGCAGCTGCTCTGCACTGTCACCACTACCCCAGTGGGCAGCCCAGAGGCAGCAGTGACAGAGATGCAGGTGGCACGGGCTCCAGATGGCTGCAGAGACAACTGTTCAGCAGCGGCGAGGTGAGGAGCTGCTTTTCCCCCGTGCCAAGCAACAGTTTTTCTGCTCGGCACCATCACTGCTGCTGCTGCTCAGCCTGAATGGGCAAGTCCAGAGCAGGCATGGGGCATGCTGAGTCAGGGCTGTGTGCACTGGTCCCCATTGGTACCAGAGGCTGAGGCTAGTGATGCGGGCAGCCAGAAGGAGCTGCCACTGCCCAGCTGCCTAGAAAGGCAGTTCAGCTGCAGAGCTGCTCCAGCCCTGCTGCATGCCCAGGGATGGACATGCAGGACATGCCACAGCTAGTTGGTGAGGACTGGGTGCAAGTCCTGCTGGGGCTACACATGGTTGCCGGCGGCGAGCAGGTGCCACAGGGTGCACCGGCTCCAAGCTGTTGCAGGGCAGGGACAGGTGCTGACTGGCTTAGGGGGGCATGTGCAGGGGGGCTACCATGCACAACCCACCATACCCACAGCCACACCCTCTATCCCACACAATCACACACCCCACAAACACCAAACCCACCCACACCCTCCACAGTCACATGCAGAGGGAGCCATGTAACTTGCTACCCACAGACACCCCACAGCACACACGGACTCACACACATACCCCTGGGGCTGCTGGGAAATGGAGTCCACTACAGGCCCGACCCAACCCCATAGGTTGGACTTTGCCTTCCCTTGCACTAGGCTATTGCGTCAAAAGGTGAGAGGGCCTTACTCCTTTCCTGGGGTCTCACACATGTTAGTCACAGGTTCTACATAGCTAAAATCTGGGGACTTATGCAACCTTATGCACAGATCTAGGCCACCCTGTTTTGCTGCGCCAGTGCCCAGAACACAGCCCTGCTGAGCACAATCAGTGGGCACATGCAGAGCTGAATATCATGCTGTGTGCATGTGTTAAGAACTGCAGTTGCAGTTATGCAGCTGTGTGTACGCCATTCAGGCATGTGAAGTGAACTAGGATTTAGGCCTTAGTTTCTCTATGCCTCCATTTTCCATCTGTAAAATGGGGATAATAACCCAGCCTTATCTTACAGCAGTGTTGTGAGCTAAGTACATTCAAGGCTGTGAGGTGCTCAGATACTTCAGTAAGAAGCTATTTAACAACCTAAGATAGGGAGGACAGAGAGAGGCAATCATTTGCCAAAGCCACAAAGCAAGTCATTGCTTAAACTGGAATGAGACCCAAGAGCTCTAACTTAATTTCTACAGATGACAGAGAATGCTCCCTCCAGCCAGACTTTATGCTCATAGATAGTTTGTGGAAACATCAACCTTCTGGAGCTCCAGGATCCTAGTCTGCAATGCTGATCCCTTCCTCCTCTCTTTCTCCAGGGCCTTCTGGAGGTCAGCTTGCACTCTGTGGCTCCGCTCCTTCAGTGTTTCACATTGCATCCGGAGTGCTTCCTTTTCCTTGCCTTCCCAGTTACTTTGCCCTTGAAGCAGGGCATTCTGAACCTGAGATCATACAGAACCACATGAGTGTAAACACAACCCTATCCCTAGGAAGAACAGGTAATGAGAAATGAACACATCCATAATACACTGAACTGCTGAGCTGAAAAGCTCTGGTACCCACAGGAAGTTCCCAAAAATACTGGTGAGCAGCATGGATGTATAAAATACTGGAGCTGGATAGGGCAGTCTTCCGCTGATCTATCCTATGGTGATATCATGGGAATGATACCGGAGTCTGACCCCAAGAAAGAAGAAGAGCATCCCCTGGACCAATATGCCCCCTTCATCCATCAGCCTTTCTCCCAAGCCTCTCCACAAGAGGCCAGCCAGCAAAGATATGATTCCAAGGTTGATTGTGGGACAGCAGTGGTTTCTACAGCATACCCCCTACCTCCTCCCCTTGACAACAGCAGGTCCCTGCAGCCCTGGAGCCACCTCATACTGGCTTTCAAGCTTTATTGTCTGAGAGTGGGATAGAAACTCCTGCCCTTGTGGGGAAGGCTTTGTATCACACAGCCAGTATTCTGAGCCATCCATTCCCCATGAAGGTTAGAGGATTGACTGTACCGTCTCCTTGGCCTCTGCCCTCAACTCTCTGAGTAGTTGCTGGGTATGTTCCTTCTGCATCCTCATGGCTTCTTGCTGTTGGAGAAGTTTTGCATCTTGGGCCTGGGTAGAACAGTAAAGAGCTAAACAAGCTGCCTCACTAGTCCTTGTCCTTAGGTTTCAATCATTCTGGGCTGGATGGGTCTGAGGGCAGTGTGCTGTGTTCACTCCTAGTACTGTGCCCCACAGGAGTTCTGGATGGTGTGACACCAGGGTCATAGCATTCTTGTGTCAGTGCAGTTCCCTACTTAGGCTTGTGCCCCAGTGATACGAGCAGGACTCTAGCCTCCATGAAGCCCTGGACCATTGCCAAGTCCACCACTGATTCATGGCAACCTCCAGAACACCACAAAACAGCTTGGTTTCCCACTTTCATCCCCAATTAGGAAAGGAAACACTGTTAATTGAATATCCACCTGGTCTGGCCACTGCATTTCTGTTTCAGATTCTGTTATTACAGACAGCTCACTCTGAATTAAGTATGTACGGGTTAAAATATCTTCTTTAAATACATAGGGGGTAAAAAGAAGGTACTGAGTAATGCGGGGCCTCTGCAAGGCACGGTAGAAAATATGGTAATTGTTCCAGATGACAAAGCTAACCTATTTAACAATTTCTTTGCCTCCATTTTTCTGAGCAGGGACCAGGTCACTCCTCCCCCCACCCCCGGCCCCACTGGGACCACCGTAGGCCCCGGGGGAGGCACACCCAGGCCTAGGGTCAGTGAAGATCTAGTCAGGGAACTTCTGGAGGGATTGGACATATTTAAATCAGCTGGTCCTGATGATCTCCACCCCAGAGTACTGAGGGAATTAGCAGAGGTCATTGTGGGACCTCTGGCACAGCTTTACAAGCACTCATGGTGCTCTGGTGTGGTGTCAGAGGACTGGAAAAGGGCCAAAGTGGTTCCCATTTTCAAAAAAGGGAGAAAGAAGGACCCAGGAAACTATAGGCCAGTTAGTCTTACCTCAATCCTGGGTAAGCTTTTTGAGAGAATTATCCTGGCGCATGTCTGTGAGGGTCCAGCAGGGGAGATTATGCTTAGGGGCAACCAACATGGGTTCATTAGAGGCAGGTCCTGTCAGACCAACCTGGTGGCCTTTTATGACTAGGTTTACAAAATCCTTAGACACAGGTGTAACAGTGGACATAGTATTTCTGAACTCTAGGAAGGCCTTTGACACTGTCTCTCACCCCATTCTCATTAAAAAATTAGGGAACTGTGGCGTTGACACCTACACAGTCAATTGGTCACTAACTGGCTGGAAGGTCGCACCCAGAGAGTGGTGGTGGATGAGTCTTATTCGACCTGGAGGGATGTGGGCAGTGGGGTCCCCCACAGCTCGGTCCTCGGAGCTGTACTGTTCAGCATCTCATCAGTGTCTTGGACGAGGGGGTAAAAAGCACCCTGTTTAAATTCGCAGACAACACCAAGATGGGGGGAGAAGTGGGCACACTGAAAAGGAGGAATAGACTGCAATTGGACCTAGACAGGTTACAGGGGTGGGCGGATGAGAACAGGATGGGTTTCAACACTGACAAGTGCAAGGTGTTGCACATGGAGAGGAAGAACCAGCAGCATACCTACAGGCTGGGGAACTCCATTCTTGTCAGAGCAGAGGCAGAAAAGGATCTTGGGGTCATTATTGATGCAAAAATGAACATGGGCTGACAGTGTGCGGACACGGTCAGGAAGGCCAACTGTACCTTGTCATGCATGCACAGATGCATCTCAAGCAGGTCTGAGGAGGTGATCCTCCCCCTCTGTGTGACATTGGTCAGGCCACAGTTGGAGTACTGCATCCAGTTCTGGGTGCCGCACTTCAGGAGGGATGTGGACAGCATGGACAGGGTCCAGAGGAGGGCCACCCACATGATCGGGGGTCAGCAGGGCAGGCCCTATGAGGAGAGGCTAAGGGACCTGAACCTGTTCAGCCTCCACAAGAGAAGGCTGAGGGAGATCTACTGGCCATTTACAAACTAGTCAGGGGGGACCAGCAGGCACTGGGGGAGTCCCTGTTCCCCTGAGCACTACCAGAAGTGACTAGAAATAACGGTCACAAGCTAGCAGAGAGTAGGTTCAGGCTAGACATCGGAAGCCACTACTTCATTGGCAGGGGGGCTAGGATCTGGAACCAACTTCCAAGAAAAGCAGTGTTGGCTCCTACCCTGGAGGTCTTTAAGAGGAGGCTGGATGAATACCTTGCTGGGGTCGTTTGACCCCAGTACTCTTTCCTACCATGGCAGGGGGTCGGACTTGATCATCTGCTCAGGTCCCTTCTTACCCTACAAACTATGAAACTATGAAGGCTCTCACCCCACAGCCCAGGCATCCCAGCCTTCCAAGTCATAGGAGCAGGCAGTGAGAGGGAACTGCTGTCTCAGATAGAAATGAGACTGAGCAGCAGGGAAGATGAGTTCTCTCTGCCTCAGACTCTCTGTCTACCCTTGGGCCTGTCCTTTTCTGCTTTCCATGCCTCAGGTTTCCCATCTGTAACCTCGTGGTATGGTAAAATGAAACACTTCATCTGCCTCTATCTGTAAAGAAAATAAAGGTCACCAAAAGGAAGATGCCAGACATATTCTTATACTGGCCCTTACAAAGAACTCCGGTCCACATATGGGTGACACCTCCATCTATTGCCTGGGGAAAGGATGCTACATGGTGAGCACAGCAGTCACCTCACCAAGTCAAGGATGTGAGGCAACTGGAGTGCATGCATCAAGGCTTTCCTGCCAATAGATGCAATGGTACTGGGGACATGGCCCCTTCTCCTGCTCTGTTCTGAGATAAGACACCCCTGATTGTTCGTAGTTGACTCACTGCCCTGTCTCAAACAGGGGGCCAGAAAAGGTGGCCATAATGGTCCTTTTTGTCCTTGAAACCTACACACATGACACACATGCCATTGAGACCTACCTTACCTTGTCTTGTACCATGACCCATCCACCCCCTCTGTCCCAATCTGAGAGGAGAGGCATAGTTCACCTCCATAATCCTGGTGAGGTTCTCCACTTTCTTCTGGAAGGAAGAGGATTGGTCCTGTAAGGCTGTATCCTTCACCTGTTCCAGAGTCTCTGCAAACTGAGCAGATAAGAATGAGAATGGGGAGTATCACTTCTTAATCCCAGACTGAGCTAATTTGCTCAGCTGGAACATACCCATCCCCACACAGTGGGCACATCTACATGAGACACTACTGCACAGTGGTTACTGCATATTTATTTAGTACTTGTACAATCAAATACTAAATAATTGCACACTAACTAGAGTTATTGTGCAGTAGCATTTGCAAACACCTTTTAAGTGCTGCTATTGCACAGCAACCTAATAACACTGTGCATATTAGCACTTTTGGTGCTATGCGCTACTGCACAGTATTATTTGGCTATTGCAGTTAGCATCTCATGTAGATGCACCCACTGAGATGTAGGATGGGCCTGCCTGAGAAGGGGATGCTACTGGGCGATGCACTTTTGTTGCTGGTTTCTCATGCAGCCACCTCCTCCCAGTATTTCACAGCTGCATTACACAGAAAAAGCAGGATCACTGGAGGACATCATGAGGCCCACTCACCATACCACCTCTGTTTCTGGAACAGGACATCCTGCATCTCTGCAGGGGATGGACAAAGTGACCCTTGAGGTCACTGCCCATCCTGTGATTCTATGATTTAGTGCAACTCTTGAGATTCCACAGGGACTGAAGATGCCAAGATGCATCTATGCAAAACAAACCTCTTGGAGCTCCTGCTGCTTCTGGAGCTGTAGATCCTCTCTCTGCTGAGCCAGTGCCAGCTCCTACAAGCATAGGAAATAGCATCCTTGTCATCTAGCTCAGCCCCAAACCCAAAGAGAACTCCCTAAGGTCTCTTCTGCTGCTTGTGTCATTGTTTTGCAGGCTTCAAGTGACAGGAACTGCACAGTGGCAGGTTTTCCATCGAAGCCTGCCTGCATATGCTGCAGTTGGGAGTAACTGGACTGAATACAGGATGTGAACACATCCAGGATACCCAGGACAGTCCCTCTCCTATGTAGCTGGAGCAGGTCTGCAGCTTTTAATTAATATAGTTAAACTAAACAGGGAGAGAAAGAACATCAGAAAAGGAAGGACCCCCCTACCTCCCTGCTCACTAAGGGAAGCCTCTGTCTTTCTGTTGGCTCAGGCTGGGCTGCTTACAACTGGTACCTTCTCTTTGTGCACCTCTTCCAGCTGCCTTTCATGTTCTTCCTTTAGGCTTTCGAGAGCAGATTTCTGTGACTCCTTCTCCAAAGTCAGGGCAGAGACAGCCTCTTGCAACTGCTGCAGTTCCAGGTTCTTCTCGAACAGGATCTTCTCTAGAACAGAGCTCTTCACCGCCTGCTCCACTACCTGTGGTTGGCTCAGCCTGCTCAGGGACTGGTTCTGTTCACTCAGGCCAGCCTCCTGCTTCTGGAACAGAGAGTTGTGTCACCATCACAAACTCTCTTCTTTCCCCTCACTCCAATAAGGCATAGCAGTGACTGGTGTCTCTTCAAAAGCTATAGAACCATTCAAGAAAGGGTGGAAAAGACCCAGCATCGCTGAAGTCAGATCCTCCAAATACCAGAGCAGGACTGTACCCTGTTCCCAAGCTGAGCACCAGCTCGTGACACATGCCACTTCTTAATCACAGACTGAGCTTACCTGTCCAGCTGGAATAGAGACCTATCCCCAGGGAGGAACTGACATGCATGACAGGTTTGCCCGAGAAGGCGGATGCTACTGGGGGATGTACCCCTGGAGGTCCAGTTGGTCACATAGCATTGCCTCCTCCTTCTCAAGCCCAGCTGCCTTTACAGATGTCTGGGCTCCTCCCTGCAAGGGAGGGAGGCTGTAAAAGTATCATAGAATCATAGAAATTAAGGGCTGGAAGGGACCTTGAAAGATCATTAAATCCAACCCCCTTGCTCTGGGCAAGAATACTGCTGAGATCAAATGATCCCAGCAAAGTGTCTTTTCAGTCTCCTCTTGAAGACTTCCAAGGTTGGGGACTGCACCACCTCCTTGGGAAGTCTGTTCCAGATTCTGGTTACCCTTACCATAAAGTTCTTCCTGAAACCATCCTCTTAACAGTTTATGACCATTGCTCCTTGTCCTCCCCTGAGGTGCCCTGGTGAACAGTTTTTTCCCCAGCTCTTGCATACTTACAGATGGCTACCAAGTTCCCCTCAGTCTTCTCTTCCTCAGATCCCTTAGTTGTTCCTCATAAGGTCTGTCCTCCAGGCCCTTAATCATTCTTGTGGCCTTTCTCTGGACCCTTTCAAGATTCTCCACATCTTTTTTTACATGCAGCACCCAGAACTGGTCACAGTACTCCGGCTAGGGTCTTACTAGTGCCGAGTAGAGAGGAAGTATCACTTCCTTAGCCCCGATCACAATGCCTCAACTAATGCATCCCAGTATGCTGTCAGCTCTGTTGACTACAGTGCTGCACTGGGAGCTCATATTCATCCTGTGATCAAACATAACCCCGAGGTCTGTCCCTTTCAGCTATTATGCTGGCGAGGACATCTCCTCTTAACCTATATTCATGTCACTGGTTACTTCTCCCCAGATGAAAACCTCTGCATTTATCATTACTGAGCTGCATCCAGTTAGCAGTAGCTGGAAATGAGGAGGAAAAGCCAGTCCAGTTGCTTCTGCCAGTTGCCACTTCAACATACTGGAAGGTGAGGGGTCACTTCAGAGCCATGAGTAGAACAAACCTATCACCCACTAGCAGAAAAGGATCGGCCAGGAGAGAAAAGAACAAGGCACTGAAGTGGTTGGGCTAGGGATAAAGGGAACCGGGCAGCAGGGAGCACGTGGGGTGCAAGAGGAGACAAGAACAGTACTGCGGGGTGTGCCAGGATCAGAGGCATACTACAGAGTAAAAGAAAAACAAAGAAGTAATTGCAAAGACTACTACTCACTTGGTGCATTAAAACGGTTAATACACTAGCATGTGTGTTACTGCTCCACTACACTGCACTGCAGTGACCAGTGGGTGGGTCTGGCAATGGCCAATGAGGGCAAATGTACACAAGACCACATCTCGGTTAAGAAGCATTTCATACCATTGAATGTTTGAAGGGCCCTGGAAGGCTCATTCAGTAATGGGGCACCACCCCTGGCCTTGGGAACCAAACACACATAGGTGGTGGAAGGTGTGGGGGGTAATAGGGCTTAGCCACCTCAAATGCAGTGCAGCAGCAGGGCTGCAAGGCAGCCCAGCTGCAGGCTTCTGGCTGCTGCAGGAAGGGTGAGGGAGGGAGTGGGGCTGGGACAGGGGCAGGCGCTGCACAACCAGGGCAGAGCAAGGGACAGAGCCATGAGCGGCTCATCCAGACACAGCTCTACGTGCACCCCAGGAAGGTATGGGGGGCATGTGTTCCCCAAATCTGTGCAAGTTATGGTGGACTGCAGCTGTAGGCTGGGGCCAGGGCAGCACCAGGCTCTTCCTGGCGGTGGGCTGGGCTATGCTTAGGGTGGGTGACGGCAGGTGCAGCCACCCCAAAATTTGCTTTATCCCCCCACCCAGTGCTGCTGCCACCCACCCTGACCACAGCACAGCCAAACCCCATCCCATCAGAAACAGCCCAGTGCAACCCTGGCCCAAGCCCACAGATGCAGCCTGCCCTGCTCTGCTCCGCGTGCAGATCCAGGGGTACATGACCCCCATGCCCTTCTGGAGTGTGTGCAGTAGTAGGAGCCACCACCCCCTCCCCACTCCAGGCACCCCCCTTACTTTGCATCAGTATTCCTGAGACCAGGTGAAAACTGGTCAACAGACCAGGGGTGCAGATAATGCAGTAATGACAGTGGTCCACATAAAATTAGTCCAGAACAGGTGAAGATACTCTTACATCATTTGGATGTTTTCGTTGGCTGGGCCAGGCAACCTGCATCTGAGAGTGCTGAAAGAGCTGGCCAAGCTCATAACAGTGCCTCTGGTGGGGCTGTTCAAGGAGTCGTGGAACTCAGGGGTGGTTTCTAATGAGTGGGAAAAGATGAATGTGGTACCCATCATTAAGAAAAGACAGAGGGATGACCCTGCCAAATACAGACTAGTCAGTCTGACTTCGGTTCTGGAGAACATCTTTGGAAAAATTGTCAAGGAGGCCATCAACCACAAGCTCGCATGTGGTGGGGTAATGAGAAGCATCCAGCATGGCTTTGTAGAGGGAAGGTCATGCCTAACAAACCTGGTGTCCTTTTACAATCAGGTAACTAATTATCTGGACATGGGACAGGAGGTAGACGTCACCTACCTAGACTTCAGCAAGGCCTTTGATACTGTTTCCCATGAAATCCTCTTGGTTAAGCCAAAGAGTACTGGTCTAGACCAGGCTACAGAGAGGTGGGTTGGCAACTGGCTCAGCGGCTGATCCCAGTGAGTGGTAATTGATAGAGTGGCCTCATCCTGGAAGGCTGTCTCCAGTGGTGTACCCCAGGGATCAGTGCTTGGGCCTGTGCTCTTTAACATCTTTATTAATGATCTGGATGAGGGAGTGAAAAGTGTATTATATTTGCAGATGACACCAAGCTGTGGGGACAAGTGGGTACATCACAGGACAGGTTAAGGATTCAGGAACACCTTGACAGGCTGGGTCTATGGGCTGAACAGAACCAGATGAGGTTCAACAGGGACAAATACCAGGTCCTTCATCTGAGTAGGAAGAACCCTCTCTATATCTATACAATGGGTGGTGGTCAACTGGCTGGCACTGCATCTGAAAGGAACCTGGGGGTGTCAATTGGCCAGAGGATGAATATGAGCTGCCACTGTGACGAATTCACCAATAAAGCAAATAGAATTGTGGCATACATCAGCAAATGTGTCACCAACAGATCCAGGGAGGTTCTCCTCCCCCTCTATTTGGCGTTGATGAGACTGTGACGGGCAGGGTCCTCCAGAAGAGCCGTGATCTCCTTAAGGCCCCTTTCCTACCCATGTCAAGCTGGTCCAAGGGCACCCTCCAATTCTCGCCTGCCACGTCTTTGATGCTTATATAAGTTTGGGAGGCTGCCTTATGCCCTCTTGGACACGGTTCATTGGGACCTCCATCCCCGTAGTTTCCCAAACTCTCCGTAGGTCCCCCTGTATGATGAGTGCTTTCCAGGCACCCTAGCCTTATGAGCTATGCGTGGCTCCAACCAGCCCTGATACCACGCCCCAAGCCTCGCAGTTGGACTAGATGTTGTTCGGTCTCTTGGTCTATTCTCATGCCCAGCTCTCGGGCCTTCTCTGTACTGCCACCCAGCTCCCGGGCCTTCTCTGTACTGCCGCCCCCTCCTGGGGCCTTCTTAAGAATGCCGCCCCTCTCTTGGGGCCCTCTCTCTAGTGCCGCCCCTTTCCTGGGGCCCTCTATGCCAACACTGGGCCTTCTCTATAATGCTGCCCCTCTCCTGAGGCTCTTGGTGCCCACTCTGGGGCCTTCTCTGTGAAGCCGTCCTTCTCGGGGGGCCTTCTGTGTCCACTCTGGGACTTCTTGGTCAAGCCACCTGTCTCTCGGGCCCACAGCACTGCTATACCCTTTCTCCAGGGCTCACCGCACTACTACTCCCTCTCTCCGAGGTTTACCGCAATGCTGCACCCTTCCTCTGCAGTTTGCCATGCCTGCACTGGGGCTTCTCAGTAGTGCCCCCTCTCTGGGGCTCACCACGCCTGCACTGAGGCTTCTCAACCTCCCCCTCTCTGGGGCTCACCACGCCTGCACTGGGGCTTCTCAACCTCCCCGTCTGGGGCTCACCACGCCTGCACTGGGGCTTCTCGACCTCCCCCTCTTTGGGGCTTGGGTCCATGCACCCCGCCAACTGCGCCCTTACTGGTGCTGGAGTCCCTATGCTACTGTGCATCTCCTATGAGGCCTCCTCCAACCCCTAATAGCCTCAGCCAAACCACTGGCCTAATAAATAACAACAAAGCAAACACAAGCCTCTTGGCTACAACTTAACCATAAGCCATCTGGCTATAACAACATTGCTCCAAAGTCCCAGAGCTACCATCCTTACTCAGCTGAAGCTGTACCTGCAGTCAGGCTGCTTCTTGCATCTTTGGTTTGGGAAGCTCCTGCCTCTCTGGCTGCTGGCAGGGAACTGCCAGCCTGGCCTCAGCCCTGGGCTTTATGAGGGCCAGGCCCTGCCCCTTCTGGTCAGCTGACCTCCTGTTTGCCCCAGGCAACCCACAGTTATGCTCCTTATTCCCTGCCAGGGCTTTCTCCCTGGCAGTTTCCCCTCTCTAGGAGCAGAGCACCAAGGTGCCCTGCGACAGAGACCACAGCTGAAGTACTGTGTCCAGTTCTGGGCACAGTACTTTAAGCAGGATAAGGACAAGCTTGAAAGGGTCCAGAGAAGGGCCACTCACATGATCAAAGGCTTGGGGGAGAGGCCCTACAAGGAGAAACTGTGGGATATGGGTTTGTTCAGCCTGAGGAAAATGCTGAGGGGTGACTTGATAGATGCCTACAAATATGTCAAGGGAGAACACCAGGATCTATAGATTCATAGATTGTATAGTCAGAAGGGACCACAATGGATCATCGTGTCTGATCCCCTGCCCTGGCAGGAAAGAGGACCGAGGTCAGATGACCCCAGCCAGGTGACTATCTAGCCTCCTCTTGAAGACCTCCAAGCTAGGTGATAGTACAACCTCTCTTGAAAGCCCATTCCAGATCCTGGCCACCCTTACTATGAAAAATGTTTTCCTAATGTCTAACCTAAATCCACTCTCAACTAGTTTACACCCCTTATTCCCTAGTCAACACCCATTATTCCTAGTCAAAGAGACCAGCTGCTCAGAAGTCAAGGAAAAGTTTCGGCTAGACATAAGGAAAAACTTCTTTTCCATACAGGTAACTAAAATTTGGAACACACTTCCAGCAGAGGTGGTGCAGTTGCCATCCCTGGCAATTCTTAAGAGAAGGTTGGACAAACACCTCATTGAGCTCTTTTGAGCCCAATTACCTCCTGCCATGGCAAGGGACAGGACTTGATGATCTTACAGGTCCCTTCCAATCCTTCTTTCTATGATTCTATGATTCTAAGCCACTTGTGGCTCTGTCCTGTGCCTGCCCCAGCTGTGCAGGTCCTGCCCCTGCCTCAGCCCCAGCCCCACTCCCTCCCCCCACCCATTCCCCCAGAGACTTATCTGGTGGGGTGACATGTGCACGCATGTGTACGCATGCTCAGCCCCTCCAAATAATTTTTTCTCCCTCCGCCTATGCCAACACATATTTCAGCTAGGGAAGCTCTCTGGCAATCAGCATCATCTCATTTTCCCCTGCACTCCAGAAATCTCCTGAACAGAGGTAAGCAACCACTGTCCCCGTAGGCCTGCACAGGGATCAGAGGGCACACTTGGGCCAAGGTGTATGGATACATTCTTATGCCTGTCTCCTGGAAGAGGGAAGAAGGAATGACACATACAGAAGGGGACAGTTAAGTTTGCACAGGCCACCTGCCATAACTCCTCTTACCTGCCCCAATGTGAAGGACATGCCACCTAAACCTAGGATTCCTTTGCCCTCTTAAGCTTCCTGAGCTGTAATCTCAGTTGCCTTGTCTCCTCGTGCAGCTCCAGCCCCTCTGTTGTTCTCTCCTCCAGCTTGTTCTGAGCTGCCTTCAGGTGTTGCAGTCAAAGGAACATGCACAATTTGCACAGACTAGGTAGCCAAGGTCTGAACTGGACTGAATTGTATTTTCCCCAGTTGCTATTTAGACAGAGCTCACAATGATGAGTCGGGTTCATTCCTGCCAAAAATCTCGGGTGGTGGCTATGGTATATATTCTGCCCTAGGAGAACCGTATTCCACAGCAACAGCCACTGCCTTGCAAGGGATCCCTTTCTGGTATTATGCTGGCAAAAGCTAATTATTTAAAATGTAACCTCATAGGGGCAGCAGCACAGGCCCATAACAGGTGCTCCCAGTGGGTGCCAGAAAATGCATGATGGATAATAACAATATTGTGACATGATGGCTAGGCAGGTAGATCCTTCCTGCTTCTGAGGAAATGGACAATGCCTTGAGGTTTACCTCCCAGTCCCAAATCTCATTCACATTAGGCACTCTAGTGCTTAGTACCTCCTTTGAGATTGGGCAGGCAGGGCTTTAGAAATCTTTCCACTGGGCATCAGCCACTGGGTTATTGTGAGCCTCAGGAGCTCCCCTACCTCCTGCAGCTCCTCTGTTCTAGTTCTGTCCCCTTGCTGCTTCAGCTTCTGATAGTTCAGGGGGGACAAGCTGCCCTCCAAGTGATGCACATGCATCTTCAGCTGCTCCCACTAAGGCACCACTGAGGTGACCTGTTAGGAAAACAAGCTGAGAATAAGACAACCTGGCTCTTGAATCCCACAATGCTACTTTCAAGCCCATGGAAATCAACAGTGCACCTCTACCCTGCACCCTGAGGGTCAGTTCCTGCATGATTCATACAGGAATGTGACTTGCTCTTCCCTCCATCAGGCTCAGCTTTCTTTCCTGTCACTTTCTCTCCTTTGCCTCCTGTCCCTTTTCCAACTGCACCAAGTCCATGTGGGACCCATCTTCAAGAAGGGGAGGAAGGAGGACCCGGGCAACTATAGGCCAGTCAGTCTCACCTCCATCCTAGGCAAAATCTTTGAAAAAATTATCAAGGCTCATATTTGCAAGAGCCTGGCAGGACAAATTATGTTCAGGGGGAACCAGCACAGGTTCGTAGCAGGCAGATCATGCCCAACTAATCTGGTTTCTTTTTATGACCAGGTTACGAAACACCTGGACACAGGAGGAGGGGTGGATGTCGTATACTTAGACTTCAGGAAGGCCTTCGATATGGAATCCCACCCCATACTGCTGAACAAATTAAGAGGCTGTGACGTGGATGACTACACAGTCCGGTGGGTGGCGAATTGGCTAGAGGGTTGCACCCAGAAAGTTGTGGTAGATGGGTCGGTTTTGACCTGGAAGGGTGTGGGCAGTGGGGTCCCACAGGGCTTGGTCCTAGGACCGATACTCTTTAATGTCTTCATCAGCGATTTGGACAATGGAGTGAAATGTACTCTGTCCAAGTTTGCAGATGACACAAAGCTATGGGGAGAAGTGGACACGCTGGAGGGCAGGGAACAGCTGCAAGCAGACCTGGAC